>JAUBOD010001001.1:358672-377509 GCA_032353885.1 Nothura maculosa
GGAAGGTTGGACTAGATGATCTCTAGAGGTCCCTTCCAACCTTGTAGATTCTGTGATTCTGTGATTCTGTGATATACGTTCAGATGTTTGCCCAACCTACTTCAAATAAGCATCCTCTCTATCCTTACAAAGAAAATACCTCTCTGTAATCAGTATTTATTAAATTAGAAATTGTTAGGGCAAGTTGGGTCACATACTCTGCGGCTTTGGGAGAACCAGCTCATTCTCCTGTGGCAGCTCATGCAAGGACCACTAGATATAAGCCTACATGAACTGAGTTGGCTCATGGAAAGCAATTTCACTGCACACTGACATGGAAAACCCATCTAGGTTTGGAATTACCTTGTGTGGAATTACCAACAAAGATACAGAAAAAAAAGCCAAGAAAGATCTGTCTCAGAGTTTCTGGTTGGAAATTTTTGTTGCTAGAGGTAGGTTTATACCTACAAGAGCATTTGTGCAGTTATGGTGCAGATCCAGCCTTCCAGAGCTAGTTCACTAGTCACTTAGAAGAATACTAACCTGCTGTTGCATTCCATATCTGTTGCATTCATTTTTACTTCAAGAACCTTACAATGAATCTTCTTGCAGCTTAGCTTTATGCCAAAGTGCCCTGTTTTGGTAGGGGGAAATAACATTCTTTGAAGATTAGGTCTGAAGAAGAGACATGAACGGCTGCCACACTGCCGCAATATAAAACTGCATGGTGGCATGATCACAAAGTGCTTGGTTAGTGAGGTTACTCTGCACATGCGATTTTGCATAAGGAGAGCCTAACATATTTCTGTTGACCAGGCAAAAATTCATAACAAATCTGCAATGCTGCTTCAAATATCTCCATAAACAATTCAGTACTCTTGTTAGTGTCTACACCCTGCAAATGTTTAAACCACAAGAAACCACAAACCACAAGAAACCTGCGAACTGAATAAACAGCTGCTCCTAACTCAAAATCAAATTTATAAGATTCTACTAATAGACAGAAATTTGCATTGCAAAAGCAGACTTCATATTAGCAATATCTATGCCACAATTAGACTATAGCAAAGCTTTTAGGTGTTTAAGTGGATTCATGATAATATACTCAAGAAAATTATTGCACCTGAGAAAAAAAGTTCTAAAATGTCAAAAGACAAAGTGATACAGGATGTGGATGTATTAACATCTCAGGTAAATGGGACTCATTAGCTACAATATTTCATACATTACAGTACAAGGTATGCACATAAGGAAGGACTCCCTTGGGTTTTTTTAGAGCATGTGCTCTCTAAGTCTTTCCCAGTGTTGATGACTGAATTGTTCTAATACAGCTATTCAGTATGTGGATCCAGCTCTCCTCATATTAACGGAAATGCTCAGAGCTCTGGCCTTGAGCTTGCCTTCATTAGTGTGGACAGGGTAAACAAAGAGTAACAGTCTTCCTGGCTCACACCAGTGGCTATTATCTAACCTGTCTCTGAGATGCTGAAGGGAGATGGACAAGAAGCAGAGCAGGTAGGAAGTATCTGTCCTCCCGGGAGCTCCTCTCACCGCTTTAGGCTTAGGAATTTTTAGAGAATGTGGGTCTTTCTTCTCTGCATTTAGTCTTTACATTAACTCGATTAAACCTTTGAAACATGCTAAGGATCAAGAGGTCTCAATGGAGATGCGGTGTACCATGCAGGTACAGCTGCAAGGACTAAGCTCTGCCTTTCTGGGCTTTGCGCTGTTCTGTGAGAACTGGTGCAATCTCCTGCCGAATGAGTCACTGATGGTGAGAATTTTGATGATGTTGTTTACAGCTACCCTGGTAAATAAAATGCGCCTGGGACTGTTTTTTAAGCCAAACACCTATCTCTGTGTGGTTTGGCTTACACCATGTAGCTAACCCCTTCCAACTGCTGCAGTGGAGGATATCCAATGCCTGCTAGGAGTCATTCCTTACTCTTTCTCAGCATTCATGAGAGACAACTCATGTGACAAGCCTGTGCTAGCTGGCTGAAGTACAGTCCATCATAGCTCACTGCTCAGACCCATTCCCCTGACTTGTCAAGTTTTACTGCAGAAATATAGCTGTCATGTTTGAATTTCACAGGAGAAACTGCGGTCCTCAGTCAGAGCTGTGCTTGCAACTAAAGGAAAGAGTGGGTCAAACGGAAGAGATGGTAGGTCACAGAAGAGCTCACACTTCTTAGCAAAACCAGATTCTGCAGAAAGGGGAGGAAGGGAATGTGGTAGAGAAAGTGCTAAACACCAGTCAAATTGATAGAAATGTGAAATTCTGGGTGGAAGATTCAACAAAGGCAGAGAGAGTGCTCTCTGGTTAACACAATGGCACAGCAAAAAGAGAAGTCTGTCCCAGAAAAAGTCATCATCATTCTAGGACTTCATTAGTGTTGTGCACAGCCTGGGTAAGGAGCAAGGCAAGGCTGCGTAGCTGGGTTAGTAGGAAGCACAGAGATGCAGGGAGATGGTGGCAATGAGAAACCAGGCTGGAAGAGCTCACTCACCTTCACATCAGGCAGTGAGGTGATTGGCGGCTGAGGGGAGTACATAAGGAGATCAAATCTTCTGGAGATTGGGCTGTTGGGAGCAGGAAATGATACTCAGGGACTTGGGAATCTCTGACAAAATTATAGCAGAAGAAAAGGAAGGGGAAGCTTAAAAGAGGAGCCATGGGAGCATTTCACCTTATTTTGAGGTGAAAGCAAGAAGCAGACAACTAGATAGCAGTTTTTCTGGAATAATCTCATAACTAACATCGGGACTGATTTCCCCCTTTTATTTTCCCTAAATTTGTGTTTCCATTGTCTTGTGGGGAAAAAAAAGTTCTTCTATGAACTCACTCTCTTGAATGAAGGAGGATATTAAGTCCCTTTATCAGCAACCTTATTATCCTCATCTCCTTTCAGTGTGTTTCCTGGTAGGAAAAGACATGGTCCATCTTTCAGTAAATGCCCTGCCTTTGCTGCATTACATATGTTTGCTGTACCAGGCAGCACCAAGGGAGATAGTAGGTGCTGCTCAGGTCACTTGCCTTTTGATAAATTCATATTTCTGTGTTTCCCATTTGATAATCCCCAAATGTTAAAAGTAGAGGCAAAATGAGATTTGGGTCTGAGTGACCACAATCTTTTGTCATTCTGAACCATTCTGAACTCATTTTCTGTCATTCTGAAACAAAATGAAGACTTGACTCCAAAATTTAACCTATTTAAGAGGTACTTTAACCCAATATTTGCCCCAAAGTACTGGACTTCTCTGAGTTCAGCTATGATCCTTTTGCTGATCCGTTAGAAAATGCTTTAAGAAAAATACACACAAGAAAAATGCCACTGAAAGACAAAGACAATCTTGGACAAAGAGGCAAAGAGTGGATATATATTATCATTAAATTACAGCAGCTTTCCCCCTCCTAAGTTGTATTGGTTCTGAGGGGGAGCACTCCATAAGCATTGTAGCCACTAGATGCCAGTGTAAGCATGGCCTTATGGTTAAAAAATAAGATTATAAAAAGCAAAGTGAACAGACAACTTTTGCTAATTTTTATTAAAGCAATTTCAGTCATAGCAAGCATTCTTATGCACTCCAGTTTGGTTTTAGAGTAGTATTTATTAGGCGAACCCTCTGCTATATGTTTCTGTGCACATTCACTCTCCTTCCTTTAGATTCATGGAAAAATGAGTGTTTGTGCATGTCTCAGATTTCTCTCTCTTGGACCATCCTTCTCAGCAGTAGGTAACTGAGGAATTACTGCTGGGGTTCTCTCATGTGCTTTTCAGAAGCATTTCTTCACTTTCATTAAGAAGACATTCATGCTTCCCCTCGGGCAGAGATACAAATGGCAGTATCAGTAACATACCTTGCTGTGTAGCATCACCATCTAGATGCTCCTGCACATACTGGCCCCATTTCCTAGGCTTCAAAGAAGGTCTATGGCTATGACTTTATCTGTTTGCCTGAAACAGCTCTGAACATTGCAAAATTGGGACTGGCCCTGTTTCTTTTATGATAAGGAGATTTGACACCACAAAGAGCTGCTCAGCAACATGGAGAAAGTTAGATGAGAGGGGATGGAGACCAGGGTGAATAGCACACAGGCACTGCACCAAGACCAGGCCACGTCTCAGCTATTTCCCAGTGTTCCCTGCTCTCCACAGTGGTGAGAAGCTCTTCATTGTGGTGGAGGAAAGAAGCAACCCTTCTCCAAGCCGCAGTTGTCCCTCCTACTTCGGGAGGTGCTATCTCCACCTTAGGGGCTTCGTGCTGTCACCAAGGACTATCCAATTGTATTCTCCAGGACCAGCTGCTTCTCAACCACCACAAAGGCAGGATATCTGACCTCCATCCTAGTATGCTGAGCAATCCACATTTGATGCTACCGCAAGAAGGACATGCTTTCACACTGAGTTTCATTAACTGTCTTCCTCCCTCATCTCACCCAGGCAGTCAATGAAAATAACATTGATGTGGAAGGAGAAAACCTTACTCCCACCCACATATGACTCAACCCCAAGCCCTCTAAGCTTGCCATGGAGGTCAGTGTGCTAATCTTCAGCATTGTGAAGACAGCTCAGCACATATGTGGGGCATGATTATAGCAAGCCAAGTTATCCTTAAAACTGACTATGAGGAAAGTAGGTTTCCTTGTTAGCTGTCAGTGTTGAAACCTGAGATCTGAAAATTAAGTAATGATTCCTCAGCCTCTGCCTTTTTGGGGTTCATAACTATATTAAAGCCAGAAATTAGCAGGATTGTGCAGAGGAGAAAAAGACATCTGCATCTATACTCTTCCTCTGTAACTGCATTGGTTTTATCATGTCCGCTAGCTGTTGTGAGATTGGTGAAGAAAGCAACATCTATGCATATATATTAGAAGTGAAGATATGCACTTTTGAGCTCATCTGCTAAAATAGTTCTCCGGACAATGGAATGAGGAACAAACACTTATTTTACCTCTTTTAGATATCTATTTTAAGATGAAAGACTTTCATTTATTTATATTGCATATTGCGAAGTCCCTAGCATAAATATCCACACTTAGATAGATAACTCTTGGTCTTGAGCAGAGTATTTCAGTTTGGAAATTCCAATACATTTTCAGATGCTGACTATTTACAACTGAAAAGCTAAATGAAAACTGCTGATACTCACTAATAACGCACATTATGTTTTTGAAAGGATATTAAAAAGTAAAAAGAATATCTGTACTACTTGGTTAAGGACAGATTATAAATACTAGAGATTTTGATGGATTTAAATCCAGTAATGATTTGTTACCGTATTGAAGTTAACATAAAGAGCATGCTTTTTCTTCCTTATCACCTTTCAGTTATTTTAAAAATGGAATACAATTTTTTTTTTAATTATTATTATTTTTACTTACACAATTGAACACTTTAAATCCAGAGCTTTTTCCCAAAGGACATTAACAAAAACTGGTATGTTCACAAATGGATGGGGGAGAACATTGGTTCTAAATGTTCTTTTAACTGTTATCTAGAGAAAATAAACATAAAAGGATCAATTCTGTGGTGAGTTGTCTCCCACTGAAGTGGTGCAAACACAGGTAAACCTCCTCTCATTTGCAGTGGGGTTGGTTCCTGCTTGACCCTCTAGAGATGTGCTAGCAAGAAGATGTGAACCTTCCCAAACCATTTGTGAATGCTTCTAAGTGAAGCAGCTATCTTTAATAAAGTCATGAAAACTAAGTCTCTTTCCCAGGCACTCTTGGGATACTCTCCATTTTGGCCCATGTTCAAGAAGTCAATTAAATATGTGCTAACGCTCTGCTCATGAATAGTCACATAGAAATTTAAGGAATTACACATGCTTAAGTGCTTTTTTGAATGAAGCCCAAAGTTTCTATCCCAAAGAGGGCTAGAAACACTGTGGCTGAAAGCCACACACCACACTGAAGGGCACATCAAGGGAGCTACGACACAGCAGAAGCTCTCAGAAGGATTTGGGTGGGATGAGAGAAAGGACACCAGATTTAAGCATGTTGTAAAGAAAACATGACTATTTTCCATTTGCAGCCACAACCATAAGCCCCTAGGGAAAATGTTATAGTCTTTCTTTTCATACCGTGTTTCCCCTTTCCAACGCTTGTAACAAATAATGCCTGGCACAAAGGATTCTGCAAAGCTTACTTAGTGGATCCTCCCATCTCCAGCTCTATGGCTGTGTGCTGTGGAATCTGAGATGAAAAGGCGCTTTGCAGAGAGATCCAGGAGATCTGCAAAGAAGGACACAGAAGTCCTTCAGCAGTGCTATCTCCGTAGCCTTTGCAAAGCCAGATAAATCTCTGCCTCTGTCAAGTCTACATTGTCCACCACACCAAATGCCTGTTCATGTCATGTCTTACTTTTTCTAGGAGATAATGAGCAGTGATGACATTTGGGTGACCATTAATTATCTACTTATTCTTCCCTTGGCCTTGGTATCTCCTTGGGGAAGAGGTGCTGAAGTCAGCGGGCACCATCCCAGGCACAGGTTCTGCCATAGAATTCTTGTATAGCTTTGGACAACACAATCCTCCAGAGTCTCAGGAACTCTGCCTTTTCTCCACTCCCTGTCCTTTCTGTCCTCACTCACCATTACATCTTGTATGTATGGACATACAGTGCAATCACGTATTGCTTGCAAATGGAAATGGGCTGACTTGATTAGTAGAGGATGTTACATGGTAAAGTAAGAAACATTAGACTTTCATACTCAGTTTTCAACTCCAGCACTTTCTGGCCTTCTTGACTTGTCAGTTTGATAACAGTGACTTTCAGGGCAAGCTGCAAAGTCACAGGAAAAGAGGAAACCATGTTGACTCTTGAAATTAGCTTGAAGCATCATATATTGCAGTAACTTTTTTTTTCTGCTAGGTATTTACCCTCCTTAAATGTAGATGCTTTCGGTTTCTGTTATGCAGAAAAGTATTTCATGTAGTGACTTTTAGTTTCACTTTAGCTAAGGGGTGTGAAGAGAATACTTTCTTCATTTAGACTAGATCATTCACAGTTGAGAAAGTCGGGAGTGGAAGAAGCAGCAAAGCTTATTTCCTCTTCCAGTCTGTGAATAGAAACAGGTGGGCAAGAGAAAGATACACTCATTTTAGAAACACAAAGGATGTGAGGTGAGATTTTCCAAACTGCTCAAGCAGGTAGATTTCCCAGCTCACACAACTGTCAGTGCTTCCTATAGGACTTAACAGTTAGATGCTTTGGGAAATGCCACAGAGTAGTCAGCTGTATTTTTAAGAACTCGTTTATCTTTGAATATCTGTTTCACATTGACCATCAACAGCTTGTCAGTTCAGTAACTACAGTATTTACTTCCCTTATTTAATATGTCCGTTAATTGTAGGTACAAAACTTGTTTTGATGTATCTTTGGTCCGACCTTCCCCACAAAACACCAAGTACATTTGAAACTGTTTTTGTGGTTTTATTTTTGGTTTCTTGTTTTTTAATAGTAGCAAATAATAGTAAAAGAGATGATTAGTGAACTTTCAGTTGACTTCCTACTTACACCCAAAAGCACCTATATACACCCAAAATCATGGAAAAAAAGAATTCTCACATGGTAAATGAGAATAATTTATCATTTGCTTGCATAGCACTCCCCACCTGTGCTGTTAAAACTTTCTTCTTGCACCAGTGAAGTCGAGGAGGACTGAAGCAGAAAGGAGTAAGATGGAGAAATGCTGAGATTCGTGGAGGAATTTATCCTCCAAGGATTATTTCTATACTTTGTTCAGAAATGTGAAAAACTGAAACATTCTGGGCATAAGGACCTCAGGGAGTTTCATCCTGGGTCATGTCCCACCTCTGAACTGCAGAGAAGTGCTCTACCTCCTCATCTCTGTACAGGCTCCAAAGTACCCGGGTGATTTACCTTCTCTTTCCCCCTACCCCTTTTGTAGCCAAAGTTTTGCCTGTGTGAAGGGCCAATGCACCTCCTGGCAGAAGAAGGGAGGGCTGCACAACCACCACCTCCATTAGCACTTCTTCTAAATCCCTGTCTCTGTATTTGAGTAAGGAAAAGCTATGGGCACATTTCTGTCTGGTTCTTTTCCTCCTCATGCAAAACAAACTTAATAGATGGGATATATGTCAAAGTGGATTAGTCTGAAGCTTTTAGGCTTTGACTCTAGCATTGATTCATGTTTGGGTATGCATGCACATAGTTTTGTTTGTGATCAGAGAGACCAACTTTCTCTTTGGCTCAGTTAAGTCAGGTCCCATGGCTAAGCACTGGAAAAGGGCTTGTGCTTATGTCATCCACTGCAGCAAGCAAGCCTTCATCCCCTTTATAGCCTGCCTCCCCAGCATGAATCACTCAGTTTCCAAAACTGCTTTTCACAGGCATCCGCAAGAATAAAACTGAGCTCCTGGACCCCTCAGCAAAAACAGACCCCAAGTAGGACTTTGCTACCAAATCAAAAGCACCAGTGCACCTTTTTTTTTCTGAAGAATTTGCTGAGCTCCGATTTGTCTTTTGCTGAAGTTTCCAGGTTATAACCTGACCTGTAGCCCAAAACCGGTTCCTGTGAGAAATATGTTCTGTTTGTTCACTCAAGAGAGGTCAGAAGATAGTGGTCTGAAATAAATGTTCTGTACATGTTGCAACCTCAGTTTTTATATATAGCAAGCACTCCTGTGAAATTGATGTATTACAGTTGGCTGATGAGCGTTATTTCTACCAGACAGTGAGATCACCTTGCTCGTGCGGAGGCTGTTTTGGAGCAGGCTGCTGTTTTAAGCTTTCTTGAGGTGTGCCCACAAGTCTGTTTATTCTCATGTATCTTATGTGGTCAGGGTGGTGGTGCTAGAGTTTTTCATTGCTGAGCAATTTCTTCTAGTTTATTAAATGAATTTAGTTTCAAATGGAGTACTGGTTTTTCGTCTGTGGTGGTGCTTTTCCTGTTACTGTTGTTGTGGTTTACCGTCCACATTGGGGTGTTCAATAACTGCTCTTCAAAATTCACTGAGCTTGTTTGCGATTTGTGTTTTTACAGTTCTGTGTAGTTCTTAAGGTCAGAGAATTGAGTGTAGGCTGGGATTTTCTCCAAAAAGAATTGTAGTATACACAGCTTTTGAGTGGCACTGGAGTCTTCTGATTTCAGCCTGACACATTTCAAGTCCTCATCAAGCCGTGATGAGGTGATGTTGGGATACATCCAGGCAGAGCCCACAATAGCCATAAGGCCTTCTATAATATACAGCATATCTAAAAATCTGTTTTAATAGTTACAGTAACTTTCTGTGGGGGAAAAAAAAGAAAAACAAAAAAGAGAGAGAAAAGGAAAAGAAAAAAAGAAGAAAAAAATACTCCGTTATTTTCTAGGATCAAGGAGTGATTTAGAGAATGACACTGAGCAAATTTGGGGTTTTGGTGCTAATTTCCCTTTTTGTAAGACAGAGATAATAAGCTTAATCATAGTAGGTTAGCCTCTCAAGGATGTCATAAAGGTTAACTCCTATTGGAAAATATTCTGAGCTAATCAAAGAAAAAATGCTACCCACACATGTACAGTGGGAGGCCTGGCATTTCTCTACCAATCTAATGTGACAGCATTTAAGATCATGATTCTCCTTCCCAAACATGAGCAATAAAGGATTTCAGATGGGGCGATATTAGTTAAACAATTTCTCCTCAGGCTGTCAGGGACAAGCAACCCAGATGGACCAAGGTCACCCAACACCTGCACAGCCCCTGGACAGCTCTTAGAGCAGAGCTTCCCTTTTACACCGGCTTCCTTCATTTTCACTTGCATGCTTATTTCATCTTGGTGGGCAACGAGTGGTCTGTGAGCCAGCCATGTGCCCTTGTGGCCAAGAAGGCCAATGGCATCCTGGGGTGCATTAGGCAGTTTTGCCAGCAGTTTGAGGGAGGTGATCCTTCTTACTCAGTCCTGGTGAGGTCACATGTGGAGTATTGTGTGCTCCCCAGTACAAGAAGGACATGGAACTACAGGAGAGAGTTCAGCTTAGAGATACAAAGATGACTAGGGGACTGGAATCTCTTGTATGCAGAGGGACTGATAGTGCTGAGACTCTTCAGCCTGGGGAAGGCTGAGAGGGGATCTTATCAATGTGCATAAACACCTTAAGGGAGTGTGTCAAGAGGATAAGGCCAGACTCTCCTCAATGGCCAACAGGACAAGAGGCAGTGGCCACATATGGAAGCATAGGAAGTTTTCCTGAACACCAGGAGAACCTTCTTGACTGGGAGTCTGACAGAGCTCTAGAACAGGTTCCCAATGAGGTCATGGCGTCTCCCCCTCTGGAGATATTCAAAACACTCCTGGATCCTAAGTAACCTGTTCTAGGTGACCCTGCTTGTGCAGGTGGGGTGGTTTAAATGATCTCCAAGGGTTCCTTCCACCCTCAACCATTCTGTGACTCTGGAGAAACCCGGCTCTTCTGCTTGGTCCTGTGTGACAGGACAAAAGGCACAAGCAGAAACACAAGCATGGGAGCACTGTGGTGGCAGAGGTGCCAGAGCCCAGAAGGCTCCTTGTTGCTTCCAGCCCACCCTGCCGGCCGAGCTGCCCCATCGTCCTTTTGGCTCATTGCAATGTGCCATGGTGGCATTGCAGTGACCCAGGCCACAGATTTCACAATTTCTGAACCTCTTGTTGCTTTTTTTTCCTGAGCTTTCTCCAGCACTATATTAGGGCAGGTAAACTTTGGGCAGGAATTCTTTGTGATTCACATCAATGAATCTGCACTATTGCGAGAGATCATATAGGCTAGGTTATCAGTCTATACATTTAAATCTCTTCCTAAATCAGAGCTTTCTACAATAAAGTCCCCCTTAGTACAAGTAAGCTATCTTTACCTGTTCCTGGCTTTATATTCTTTCATTTAGTTGTCAAAATGCATGTTGTTTAAATGATTTTCCTTAATCAAGTGATCCAGATCAATTTTTCTCGCTGATCTATCCCTGATACCTCTTCTCTGTGACAGAGAGAGAGAAAAAAAAAAAGACAAAAAAAAAGACCCCTTAGACCTCTTATCTATTTATTTATTTGTAGGCCATATTTAATCTATTTACTATGAATTCTTTTGGCTTGGCAGTTTTCATCTACTAATGCACTGTCATGCATGGTAAAGTCACATGCCTTACAAAACTCTAAATATGTTGTGTCATCACATTTGCCCTTAGCAAACCCGAGAGCTGATCAGGAAGCAATATGAAGCTTGTTTTATCTAAGGAATCTCCCACTTTCTCAGGGAGTGACAAAGAGTTCAAGAAACTGAAGGTGTTTTGCTGCTTGGGAAATAAAGAAAAAACAGAGGCAGGAAATCTATTAGACATAAGAGGAGTAAATCTGTACTCATTTCATATAAAGCTACGTATTAAGGACTGGAACTGGCTATTACTCTAAATTGATTGCATCTGGTAAGCATTAACTGTGTACACATTTCTGAACTGTTTGCTGTTTTCTTGATCCCACTGGGTAGGCAGCTTCTGATATTTCCAGTGAACCATGTTTAATCATGTTTAGCAATATTTTCATGATAAGAGTTGGTGGTATTATAGCTCCACTTCCAGTCTTTGATGCATGTGATTATATTACCTTCTTCTCCAGTGAATGCAAAAATTCTCTACTAACTTGCACTATTGACATCTGAGGAAGTGAGGGCTGTTATTGTTTCGGTGTTCAGTGTGCTGCCACTTCATTGGCCTTACGTGGCTTTTTAAAGTGGAGGAGGATGGAGGGAGAAGGGTTACTGGTCTTATAAACATTGTGATTACATCAGATTAGTTTCTCTGCCATGTACAATCTGCTGGTGTGACTCAGACTTTCACATATTATGAAGTAAGCTATGTCTACCAAGACTACAACCCTTCTGAAAAAAATCTAGATAAATGTGAATTTGTTTTATTCTTATCTAATTGCACAATATACATTTGAACAAAAATGTCCTTTTGTTGACTTTTGGTGCAGATGTGCAACTACTGGCAGATAATGAGAACAACATGTTCTCTCCCTCAATATCTTTCTTCTTTGGCTGTTCATCTTAATATAAGTCTAGGACTAACCTAACACAAGTTCATTCTTAGTTATCAGAACTGGTCCCTATCCACTCCTCAATTTTGTTGTTGTGGCTCTACTACAGTGATCTGAGATGGCCGCCACTAAATAGTTGGAATCTTATTTCTTATAAAGGATCATTCAGTGAGTTTTTAGTCCAGGGAATGTGGCATACTTTTTCATTGTTAATAAAGCGAGGCAAGGCAATTCATCGTTGTCCTTGTTTTGGTTTAGGCCTGTGTCAGTAGCACAGGAAAAGCAATAGTCATTACCAGCAAAAATATGAAGATCTCAAAATAAACTGGGGTGACACATTGGGTAACATTTTCCCCTAAGAAATTTCTGAGGAGGATTTTCAAACACTTCACATTGTGGAAGCCAAAGGTCACAATTGCTTTGTTGTCTCACTCTTTCTTGCCAAAAATTTCCACAGTTGTCTGCTATTCAAATAATGTCTTACTAATGCAATGGTCATTTTGCATATGCTAAGAAACAAGGAAGGTTCACAGGCTGTTTGCAAAGAACCAGAGCAATAACTGCACATTCTTCAGCACTGAGACCCACCAAAGAATTTTCCTGAAACATAGATAAACTCTGAACTTTCCTCAAATTGTCCTTATTCCTAGAAACTTTCACCTCAGGTCCCCTGTTTTCCAAAGGCACCTCATCCTTTCTCATATTCTTCGCAGCAGTAAACAGGACCCAATAACTAGCACAAGCCAGAGGAAGTGTCTGTGCCAGATTCTTGCAGTAAACATGACAATGATTCCATGAGAGGCCCCAAATATTTCTACAGGGACCTGCACTGCATCAGCCATGCTCTGAAGTATGAATTCAGAACCAAAGTAAATATTTTTGGAAAGTGCAGGGTAGGACTCACAGAAGAATAAAGGCAGCCAGAAAAAAAATGCAGGAGACCCTGAACCCCTTATATCGTGGATTGGACTTCCTTATATAGTTATTAGTCCAGCTACTAAAATCTGCAATAATAGCAATAATAAACTACTCAAAACTTGCACTAGATCACTGTGGGCTGGAATCCAGTGATTTCCAATAGGTTTCTGCACAAAAAGCCATTCCTACACACAGGGATGATGCTGTGCTAGTGTGGGGATGTTTTGGAGGGGTAATATAAATGAAACAAAACACTTTATGGCTCAAGGCCAGCTAGGCTCTTTTTTTTTTTTCATTGCCTAACCTTCCTTACTGGGTTGAGTTCTCTCTTTCTGCATGTGTATTTAATCATGCACACAGGAGTCTGGTTTCCAATGTGGAAAGATCTTGTAGCACAACTTGGTCCTAGGCCCCTTTCTCTTCAGGTGGAGGATGACAGGGCCCTTTGGTCTGAGATGAGTCAAGTGTCGCTAGTTCTTTAACCAGTGGAGCCCTTTAATCAGGGTGTAGTGAGCAGGCAGATTGTGGGAGAGGTCAGGAAGCTGTTATCAGTTAGAGGAATGAGTCAGTGCAGGATGTGAGCCTAAATATGCTCTATTTGTGGAAAAGCATTTTCTTATTAACCAACCTGTATTTGACAGGGTTTTTACTGAAACAACAGACTCCCCGAGGGCAGGTAAATGTGACTGTGGTAGCAGTTCCCTGGGGCCTTCGTGCATCTAGGATACAATTAGATACATTTGTCTGCAAATGCTTTAAATATTTCAGCTGCTATGCCATTAAGGAATAAGAAAGGGTTTTATGTTAAGAGAGGCTCAAAGCACTGCAAAGCAGCCAATATCACAGACAAGGCATAAGAATGATTTGGGATAGATAATGGTTGTGAGTAATGTTATAAATGATCTCATAGACTCTTTTTTTTCTGTGAAGTAAATGACCTTCCGTCTTCCACTTAGGGAGCTGTGTGGCCATTACAGTGTGAAAAATGTCTCTCTCAGCCAGGACTGCTCAGTACATTTTTACTGAGGTCTGCTGGATGATTTTAATGACATCTGCTCATTTTCAGTGAGCTCTTCTGTGTAGTCTCATCAAGGTCTCTCCCACTCCAAGACGTGGGGAGGATGGTAAGGGACAAGGACTCTCACAGGGATGCAGGAGGCTTCATACGGCCAGATCTTTTCTGAAGTCAGAGGCCTCTTTAAAGTAGCTCAGATCTAACCTTTACCTTAAAGACCCTAGATTCATTATCAGAGCTCTCATGGACAGCGGTGGGGAGATTTGTTTCTATTGCCGATGGATTTTTACAGACTAATGAGAGCCATAGCACAACATGACAAGAACTACACTCTCATGCAAGAGAAGAAAAATCATCCCTCTGTCAAAGATCTTAGGAAATAAGAGGACAATATAACATGCAGGCAAGGAAGCAGACAGGGCAGACAGCCATTGCAATTAGTGCAATAAGCAGCAAAGCCAGAAAAAGAAGGTGAGAATGGGACCACAGAAGTGACACTACAAAGTGGATTATCGGTAGGCATTGCACAGCATCAGTGGCGGGCTCAGGCCTGGTTTTCTCCTCACCTTTCCAAGCCAGCTTTTCATGGATGCCACCTAATCGTACAGGGCATACAGCAGCAAAACTGTAAGGTAACCACCCTTATTAAAGTGTGCCTACATGCAGGGCTGTCCTGCAGTCCCACTTTTGCTCTCTTTCACTGTGCTCACTCTGACAAATAAGATCCATTTGGAAAAGAAACCTATTTGAAAGTCTTCTTTTCCTCTTAATTTGGTCAAATCCTCCTCCTTTCTATCTCTCTGGCATGTACAAGTGGTGGGAAGAGAGAGTAATAGGGGCTTATTTGGGGCTTTATTCTCATAAGATATTAGCAGCGGAGGTCTTATGCTCTGAGTAGCCTTCATTATTCTACATGTCTAATAGCGTGTGAATAGCATGAAGAAGAATATTTGTTGTAGATTTATGCGTTTGTGATCAGGTATTCAAAATTGTAAGACACCAGGGCTAGAAGTCCAACCGAGACATATGTGAGAAGAACAAAAACCTTATAAAATATTATTTCAAGGATATTTTATATTATTCAAATCCAAAAATATTGCTCAATAGCTCACCCACTCTCATTCACTCTGCTATTCAAAGTCTGTCTGAAGCCTTCCACTATGGGATAAGATTCGGCACACATGGCAGCAATTCTACTATTTCTTTTGAATTCCAAATTGCTATATTTACTCCAAAGCTTTCTTTTAACCACAGTCTCCTGCAAATGTGTTTCAACTTAAAATGTCAGTAAAATAGACCATCAAAACCTGAAGCCCTGCCTCCTTTTTCATTCAAGATTTATTCTGGCAGAGTGTTCCTGAAGACAAGTAGAGACCCCACTGCTCTGAACAAAAACTTCACAGTTTGACTCAATAAACTTGACATCTTAAAGAAAAGGACAAAAATACAAATAAGTCATTGCCTTGGCTTATCAGGTGTACAGCAAGGACACTTCATTCAGACTTTAATTGGGCCACCACACAAAAGCTTTCTAAGCAAATAACTTAAGTTTAAACCTCTAATCACAACAGTCCTAAAAGTGATTCTCAGCCACTTATGTGTCATCCTACTGTGTTGGTCACACAGAGGCAGAGAGAATACTCATGCCTTCAAGTCCTGAAGAATCTCTGACACTCCTATGCCCAGATTTCTCACTGTGCCTCATCCTGTGGCATATTTGGAGCTTAACTAGGCTTGGCTTGAGCACCAGAAATTTGCCAGCAACAATCTTGTGAGTCCCCATTACCATCTCTGGCCCTTCTGCTAGAATATAACAGTTGTTTTCCACTTCTTTCTCTTTTTCCTGTGGATAAATTTTGATAACACTAATCTTCTAATTAATTTCTGCTCCAATATTGGTCCCTAAAATTGATAGACTTTCAGGGTGAACTATTGCATGGATTTGGCAGAGACGTCATTGTGCAATAAAATGCTTATGTTTGGAGTTAAGAAAAAAGATTTAGTGGAATATTGATTTTTTAAGGAAAGAGGGAATTGCAATTGGCAATTGGAGATAGTCCAGAAAGAGATGGAGGCACAGCAAATGAGAATATTCATCTACTTATATTATGTACTTACTTTCCCTCTACCTAGATAACTACTTATCTGCCAAACACAACAAACGCAAACGCCATGTCTCTGTAAGGCAGGAAAGCATGTTTGTTTTATATTCTTTATAACTGAAGCCCAGGAAATCTAGGTAATGTCTACCTTGTTTGGTGAAGCCAGTCCTGAAGGCTGCCATGCCCAACATCACAGTGCAAGTTCTTAGGGGACCCCAGTTGTTGTTATACCCAGGGTGTGCTTGACCAGATAACCTGCCTGAAAAGGTCCTCAGACTCATCCTGCACCTTCCTTGTCTGGTCTGCTTGCATGATCCCAGCAAATCAGCCCTGCAAAAAGAGCCCAGTGCCCTGCAATTCACAACTTCCTCACAGAGCTCGATGCTGTGGCAGCCAAGGCATGAGAACAGAGAAGGACTCATGAGAAAAGGGACTGCTAACTCCACCACTTCTGCAATTAAGCACATCGCTCATCTCACAGGCTACTCTGCCCTGAATAGCCCACAGATGTAGATAGGCTGCTCTTCCCTACACTAAGAGCTCTGAAAGTCTCTAGAGGTTCTTTCCACCAAGCTCTGGTCTGTTAATTTCTGGGCAGTGTCATGGCCTCCCCTTGTTGTCTGTACAGATAAGATGGAAGAGAGAACTAAGAATCTGCTCAAATCAAAACAACAAGTACATACTGTAAAGTACCAAAATATTGTGTTACTGTCAAATGCAAGAAAAAAACAATGTTTTCCATTCTCAAATGTTAGAAAATTGTACTGGTTTCCTTCAGAGAGTCTGCTGGCAAGGGGTGAAACTGAAAACTGGCCCATATGTAATAGCTTTGTGCCATTAATAGCTAAAAATGAAATAAAACATCTACAAAAGTTCCAGACTTCCTCACTGGGGAACCCACAGATAAAAAGTATTTTTCTCATAGCCATGCTTTCTTGCTTGCTTGGATTAAGCACAGACCACACACTGAAAGACTGGTCGCTCTCTATTACTATAGCCATCTGGAATCCCCTCAGATTAAATGTGTTCAGACTTGCTCTGGTTTATGGTTGGAATAGGTTACTGCAGAAAAACAGAAATCATAATGTGTCCAAGCTCTTAAAGTTATCTAAGAAATATAGCCTGCAGGGAAGTGGAAAGAGTACAGCACATAAAAAGTTAGAGCCACTAACCCTTTCTGACTTACAAAGCCAGACCTCAAATTTAGATTAAGAGCTATCCATCCATCTTCTTGGTTAGGTGAATCTGCTACCATTGTCTGTAAAAGAATCAAGACAAGACATTTTACCCTTTTATAAAAAATAAATAAATAAATAAATAAAATAAAAGGCATGGAAAAAGACAGACAAACAAACTAACTAAAAAATAGTCCAATAGCTTTTGGCATTCCCCTGGGACCTATTCTCATTCCGCATGCTGCCCTGGCCTGCCATTCTCATTTTACTTGCTTCACACCTAGGCCAATGTCTTACAGACCTGAGGGATGTAGACACATCCCTCAGGTTCAAGAGATGAGACATCAAGGAGATGACAGGAGGAACAGCCTTTACAAGGTGCTGAGAAGCTGAGGGGTGACTGTAGATGTGAGTGAGATGATCTTGCACACTTCTGCCCAGAGACAGCATTTTCCTGTTGCCTCCTTGGAATTGCTTATGTTGCTATTCCTCATGATCTTCCTGAATGCATTAATAGTCTGAATGTAGCTCAGTGCTTACGTGTCTGACTTTCAGGAAATACCCTCCAAATCTAGCTCTTCCCAGATGTTCTCAGTAACTACCAGGATGTCATTCACTCTGTGCCATCTACAAGGTCTTTGCAAGACAGTCAATACAGGCAACCTTGGGCTAGAAGCCACCTGGTTGCAGACAAGTAGATGGAGACTCACCTTTGGCTACTGCCAGTCTCAGCTGGGCTGCTGGTCTGTCTGTGTCAGAAGGCTCTTAGCTCCGTGGATTTGCTCATTGTGTCACTGCGCCTCTCCGGGAGCTAACTACAGAATCAAGCCTAGGTGCCATCTGGAGCACCTCTTATTTGAAGCAGAATTGCTTCCCCCCATCACTACTTCATTCCTGGGGATGTTTCCATGTCTAGCCTGCCAGTAAGCTCTCCTGATTTTTTAAAATATTTTCTGTAGTATTGGTTGTGGCACCCATTTTCTGTGGCCCCATTTGGCCATTCAGGCTATGACCTACATGCAGTAGTGACTGTTGCTAGTGGATTTTCCAAAGCAGCAATCTTATACAGATTCTTTCTATGGGGAAAGGAGAATGCAGGGCTCCAACTAAGCCTCGTGGCTACACATTCTGTGCATGCCATGGCATTTTTGGAGAGACAAACTGCAAGAAAATGCACAATGGTGTGATAGATCTTGTCCCTCCATTTTCTCGTGGCTTTAGGACTGTGTGTAAGAGCAAACTTAGTAGACAGTGTTTTAGAGCATCAGCCATCCTTCTGAGAGTACAGGCTGTAGAGAGTAACGTAAGGTGAATTTCCTATATAAGTTTTACCTGCTTTGATAGTAGCTGAAACACCTGCTTGACCTCCCTTGACAGCTAGGCATCTGGACAATCAAGAAAAGTTGGTCCTGAGCTTGTCTGCCAGGATACTGTTTGTTAAATAGTATTTTATCTAATGAACATGTTGATGATGGTTTTGGAAATAAATCACAGAGCAAGGCATTGAAACTTAGGTTTCTAAACCCCAGCTATCAATCCAGGCATGAGACCAGCCATGAGACCTAGGGAGGAACAACCCCAGACACCAGTACAGATTAGGGGGCGACTTGCTGGAAAGCAGCTCTGCAAAGAG
>JAUBOD010001001.1:380615-414211 GCA_032353885.1 Nothura maculosa
GAGAGGAGAGGAGAGGAGAGGAGAGGAGAGGAGAGGAGAGACAAGACTCAGTGGAGGGAGGGGAAGCCAAAAGACCACACAAGAACCATATAGTTCATTTTATATTTGCCAATATTACATTGTTAACTGTGTTTGTATGGTCCATTTTATTTCTGCCTGGGTCCAGAGCTAGATGAAGACATTGCTGCAAGCAAGACCTCTTTAATATTCCTTTTTCTTTCACATTGCTTCATGTGCCCTCTTCTCCCCTCTCCCAGGTGCTCCCAGCAGAGGATGGAGCAAAACAGCTATGGGGCATCTCACAGCCTGGGAGAACAGTTTTTCTCCACACCATAGCTTGTGGGCACTGTTGTTGCCACAGCAGATTTATCCCCTCTCAGGAGAAGAAAGCAGTTGCAGGTAAATCAGGGGAGCCACGGGCTTTGTAGAGAAGGAGACTATCAGGAAGCCTTTGTCATAGATCTTCTGGAGTGGCTTTAAAGGGAGCTAGGAGTCCATGAATAGAGGCACAGATACCATACAAGAGAGAAACAAGGATCTCTCCCTGCTTAGCTCATTCTGGAAAAACAAAAACAAAAACAAAAAAGGACCTCTTTCATTCAGGGCACATCCCAGGACATTTGGGGACCTCATCTCAGAACCCAAGGAGGCCACCATTCTGGAGAAGTCCTCAGTCACTACCAGCATGAGTGCCTGAGCAGCCTGAGGAGGGACAGGGGCTGCAGCTTACTTTTACAACCATTTCACATCTCTCTTTTTGATGGCATCAAACAGGTTAGCCTTGCAAAGGTTGGTCTTTTGTCAGAGTAGGAACTATTTCCTGGTTTTGTACAGCACAGTGGGTTCCAGTTCTGGTGAGCTCAATTAATGTCCTTATGCATCTCCTCCTTAGTAATAATTATTAACTTTGATTTGTACTGTCCATCATGAGCAAGTTGGTCTTGCAGAGCTGTTGCTTTCAAGGCTCATCCCCAGATACAGCTGTGTTTTTAATGGTGTGCCTTATCTGTATATAATTCATGGCTCAGCTGGGAATTCTGTGGAATAAATAGCATTATACCATTACGAAATGACAATAGATGCCAGAGCTGTTAGCCACCAAAGCAGAGCCCAAGACTGCAACATCTACCAGGCTAGCAAAAATTAGATTCACAAATGTAACCAGATACTAGTGTTTAATCTCAGCTCTGCCGGGGCATCGGTAACAACTGATTATGTTGTAAGACCACTATGGCTTCCAAATAAGAAATCACAGTGTTCTCATTATGTACGGAGTGTTCATCACATCAGATCCATTTCTCAGCACTTAATGTTAATTACTAGCTTGGTTTTGTATTAGCTGAGAGCTAAATGATGTAGTACCACAGAAAACTATTAAGATCTGCGTCACATAGGCAAACACAACCATCCACTTCCAGAATGTGAAATGGATAATGACTGGGTATAAAAGAGTTCTCAGAAACCCCAGCTGAATGTATTCAAGATCAGTGCTTCCTCTTTAATAGGCTCTCTGCCAGAATGACACATCACTCTCCCTCACTGAAGTCATTTATAAGTTGTCCTTTATAACACTCTTTTCCCTCCTGCACATGGAGTGTCTGCAGCCATGGACAGTCACAGAAAGAGGAGGCATGTGATGGTAAAACACTGCACTGTTCAGAAATCAAAGCTATGAAGAGAGCTAGAACCTAACTTTCCTCTGTACAAAGCCTAAAGGAAAGGAGAGAACAGGAAGATTCAAAAAGCAGAATCACACAAAAAGAGTTGGATATCAACCAAGTTCCTAATTCTTTGAGGCTGACTTGGGTTTTCCACTCAGAAGCATTCCCTTGGTTTCAGACTGTAATGCAATATCTGAAAGCATACTGTGTAGCTCTTGCATTCCTGAAGAAAGCCAGGCTGGAGCACAGCACTGGAAAAGAGGGCTGGGGGTTGAGGCTAAGGTGTGCAAGGTTAATGCAGCACTTCCCTGGAGGGACGGTGCTGAGGTGTATCAAAGGAAATGTTTAAAGGGAGGGAAAGGAACTTCTCTAAATCTCTATGTACCTTTCCCCTCCCTTCCTTTCCTTCTGCCCAAGCATGCTTCAACACAATGAGTCATGGGTAGTTGTCACAGACTTGGGATCGCCATTGTGCTATTCAGCACACAAAAACACCGTCCTTCCTCACCACACAGACATGAAAATACAGACTCGGAGATAAAGGTGCTCAAGGGGACAGTATGACAGTTTTGGCCATCCTGATAGGCAAAGGTTCCAGTAAACTATTGGCAAGATTTACAAAGGAGAGTCTTTCTTAAAGGTTGGAAAGAAGGGAGAGCTTTGCAAACTTTTAATGAGGAGTTCCTCCCAAGCCCAAGGAGAAAATAACAGACGTGTCTGCTTGTGGCTGATGAAGGTGGAAGTCAACCTCGTGACCATGAAACAAGGTTTACGGGCAGGGTGGGGACAGGATCTAATAGAGCTTGAAAGTGAGAAGAAATAATTTCTGCCTGATATCACAAAGAGACAAGAGCCAACACAGAGGCATGATCCCTACAGCAAAAAAAGAGCCAGTGAAGAAAAGGTGATGAGTAGTCCAGGTGATGGGCTGAGAAAACGACTATTGCTGTAAAAGCTCCTGCTATAATAAAAATGTGGAGATGCTGTTGCCCCACCACAGCAGCTACTTCAGCCACTATTAGCCTAGCTGATTATGCACTGCCTTGGAGAGATATTCTGTACTTCCAATTCAGATATGGAAGTTATATTGAAAGCACAGAGAGGATTGTAATATGCAGTAAGATATTGATGACCTCTAGAGATTCCTTCTCACCTTAAACAACGTGTGATTCTGCAAGATGTTCTTAAACAGGTAATAGGAGACAAAATTCCTTTACATAATTTCAGAACTTCATCTTGTCTTTAATCAATTCCTTTATGTTATGAGATGCAGTACAGAATTCTGAATTCAAGATACAGCAGATCTCACAGCAGAGTGCTTAGAGCCACAAGGCAAGCATAGCTGCACCATAGAGGGCTTCAGCTATCTGGTTGGAAACGGCCTGCTTCTTTTTGCCTCTCTCCGCTCTCCAATTTCTGCTTTCTTGGGGGTGGTCCTTCCCTTTTGTCCCTCTGAACATCCAGTTGTTCTGCTTAGATCCCTGTTATTTCAAAACTGTCACTGGGAAAGCCCACAATCACAGCCTTCTACAAGGCTTGGAAGACAAACGGCTCTGACAATGACCTTCACAGGCTGCACAATACGTCTTCTGTGTGCTGCCAATTGCCTTTGTTTTCCCATGTTTTGCAGAATGTGCTCCTCTCATCAACCTGCTGAGGGCTGCCAGGGCCTGGAATTGCCCTCAACAGCATTATATTTGCCAGTCAAATGCTTCCCTCAGAACAGAGAACATGTTATTTTACAATTAAAAGAGTGGCTAAGTGAGGAAAGGGGAGGATGTTGGCTCTAAGGAAAAAAAAAAATAACTTGTCCAGTAATCTCTTCCTTTTTTCAAGATTTTTTGGTCTCAATGAAAAGATCCTAGCTACAAAGACTGTTACCATAGACCTTTTAGTGCTTCCAGAAAAATTCTATCAAATTCTTTTGTTTTCATTTCTAACATTAGACTCAGACCTGAACACTCCTGTAAATTAAAAACAAATGTAGGTTAAATACCAAGCAGGGATTGTTCTATCTACTCCAAAACCTAATTAACACTAACTCTACTCCTAGAAGCACCAATAGACTCCTTGGTAGGGAAAAAGAATTACTAGAGCCACAAATGATAATATGCAGTGATTACTATGGAGTAAAATTCCATTGTTTTATTAAAAATGCAACAACAGCGGATGCCAAAGTGGAACACTAAGATAAGTAGTTATACAAGTGTGAGGTTTTATAAGGTCTGATCTCATTCCATTTATGTTGGTGGACCTTAGCTTATGACTAGAAGAGCAATTTGCAAAAATTCTGTGACTTTTACATAGAGGTTTTGTTACACATCTTTATCACTGTTGTTTCTGCCTTCTACCAATGTCTGTGGGGCCATGTTTTAACAATATTGTACAAGAATTCAGGGAAAGAAAACTTAAGCTGCAGCTTCACTGTTCTGGTGCATTTGATTTCTCACAGTCTCCTGCTTAAATCCAGAGCTCTCACACAAGCATCCAGCTGAGGCAACCTGTAGGGTTTGCTAATAGAAGTAGTAAAATGGCCTGCAATGAATTTCAGAGTTTGAGGTGGGAGAGGCAGTCACTGCAGATGTTCCGTGTTGCTCTCAGATAATGCAGATGCTGAAAGAAGCAAGTTTCTTTGCAACCACTACTGCAGACAGACACCACCCTTGGGCACAGCATTGCCTGGGAACTGGTTGCGCTGCACAGCTCACGAGCATGTTTTGTTTTCAAATGATTGGCAAATTACAGTTCAGGAGGCAATTTTACTCAAGGGCTGAAGAGGCAGAGCTGAAAGCAAGAAAATCATTTTCCTCTTTTGTTTTTATAATCATATGTGTCTTGTGAATATGCATTGAGTATGCATTTGGGTCATCATCTGGGGCATATTTTCCGGGATATTCTCCAGGCATGTTCTTGCCCGACACGGCAATGTAGGCGAACCCACTGCAGCCTTATCTGCTCTCTCTCTCCTGCTGTCTTATCTCTGGAGAATCTGTTTTGCAGGAGACTTCACTCCTTCCCTCCATTGCCTGGAATGGACAAAGTGATTTTTGCCAAAACACTGGGAGGAATCAGTGGAGGGGTGCTGGCAGAGTGGGTTTTTCCGGTGGTGCGTTGCTTGCAGGAACCTGTCTGCAATGGCTAGGCTGTTATGCACATTCCTCATTTCTTGCATAGGTTGATGCTATTTAACCACAGCAATTATTATGGTGAGAGGTACTCAAGGAAGCCCATTTTCTTTTCATGAGTTACCTCAGTTTAGATATACCCAAACGCTCTGCAACATCCGTGTAGAAATCACTATTTAATGAGGTCAGTCAGCGAATTGCAATCTGCTCTTCATAAAACCAATGGAAAGTGCAGCTACTGTGATTGCACTATACACGCAGCGTGGTGCAGGCCTATCATGAAAAGACATTACCCATCTTTAATCTGCAAGGGACCATTATTTTCATTATTGCTGTATCACCTGCTAGTGTTGCTATAGTTAATGTCTATTAGCAACAATGTTTCTGTTATTAACTTCTGTTCCTAGCAGTTTATAGCTTGGCAATCGCTGTAGTCTTTGAGAGGGTTTTAAGGTTGCATATAAGAGTGAGAGCCTGGAAGCATTTTTATTTCTTAAATTCTATATTTCATCAGTGTTATAAATGTACTTCAGTAAATAATTTCAGAAAGTGTCTTACTTTAAGCATGGAGATTTTAAACTATTAGGACATTTGTTCCATCCGTTTTTTTCCCCCACTATTTTTAGCAACAATATTTCAAGATACCTGGATGAGATGTAAAGGGAAGGAAAAAGGACAGCGGTGTCTGCCAGCACCAGCTTTCAACTCCTCCCAGTCCTGAGACTGGAGCCTGGTTCCCTAATGCCCACCTCGAGCTGGAAGGGAAGGAAAAGTTGCTCCAGGACGTAATTCAGAGGATCTTAACAGACTTCAGATCTGAACTGTCTTTTGGAGCACTTGATCTCCACTGTTGAAGGAGCCAAGGGACACCAGCTGTCTAATTTACATGCCTTTAAATGTCATTAGTCTCCCTCTTACTACTGTAAAGCCTAGGTGAGAAGCAGAGGGAAAAAATGCTCTCCATTTCCTAGACGGAGGGAAAGAGTATCTTAGTCCCACTGGGCTGGATGATAAATTTTTCCACAGGCTGTAGCTTCACAGCACCCCCTGTGATATCATACCAGGCAGGCACCTGAATTTGGAGGGAACAGGCCCAAAGAACAGCATCTTCTATGTGAAAAAGGGGTTATTTCCCCCAACAAGGGACATCCTCAGGTTTGCTGGCATGGGACAGTCCCATATGAGAGCAGCTTGGCTCTCCACTGCATGGGCTGCCACAAAGAGCTGGCAGGAAGGATGAAATGGGGGACTGAACACTAGTTCCTTGGCTGTCCTGGACCCATCTGTGTGGGGCAGATTATTTTTCCCAAATCTCTGAGGTGTTAAGTGAGGAGGAGCAGAACCAGAATGTCCTGCTCCCCCATGTCTGCCCACTGAATTTATTGGCAGAGTTTGGACTCAGCTATGGTAGTGTTCTTCACGGGTTAGTTCTGGAAAAAGAGAGAGAGAAAAAGGAAAAGTCACTCTAACATGGCAAGTTGATAGCGAAGTTCATAATTAGGAGAATAGATGTCAAATTTTTCAAGGTTGTTTTACCTTGACTGTATGTCACCAACCTTGAACACCTTAAAAAAGAGCAAGTGTGGGTGTTCAGCAGAGACAGATGCCCCCAATTACTAGTTATCCAGCCTTAAAAGAAAACCACATAGATTTTGCTGCCTTAAAGATTTCACTAGTAGGGTTACTTGTCAAAGGAAGTACATATGCATAGTACTAATGTTAGCAATGAGTGGGATTTACAAATGACATTTATCTCCAACAGTCATAGAATAATAGCCGTAGGAGTGAAGGACTAAGGAGCATTTCTTTGGCTATTTCATTACCCTGATACTGCCAAAAGCTGCAGCACCCAATCTATGCCTCATGCATTCTGCACTGTGAGGAATTAGTGAGGAGTTACGTACACAGCTATATATAAATATGTGTGTGTGTGTACTCAGTCATAAATTGAAAGCATTTCTCCTGATTGCCCCTGAGTCATTGCAGCAATCCCTTTTAGTGTGGCTAAAAATATGAACGTGGTGTCAGGGAGCAGCAAGGGCTGGAGGCTCCCAAGGGGAGGTCAGGACAGGACTAGGGGGGACCCAGTGCTGGGCATGGGGGCTCAGCCCAGCAGGCAGAGCCATGACTGCTATCGAGGCCCGTCAGCAGCCCTGGGCAAGGCAGCGATGAACCAGGGAGCATCCGAGGAAGGACATGAACGAGGGGAGAGGAGGCATGCGGGGCTGCGAGCTGAAGTGCTATTAGATTGCAGAGTGCTATGTGGCCATGCTGTGGCCCCTGGGAAAGCAGCCTTGGGGGTTCATACTTCATTAGACAGCAGAAATTACAGCCACTGGTTATAAAGGCACGGAAAAGCAGCCTCACTCAGCTCTGCTCCTCTAACCTATTTAATTTGGGTTTGGCTGCTGTTTTCATGTGAAGTGCTTGAAATCAGCCTCATCACTGCAGCAAAGAACATTATCTCACAGTGTTTTCCAGCTAGTCCCAAGAATAACTCTGATGTCAGCAGGGAGCCCTCTCTCTGGCAGCCCTCACTGCTCTGCCAGCTGCCCAGAGAAAAGGTCAATGAGCTCCTCGAGCTCCTCAGGCAGACCCAGCCCATGTAGTGCCCTGTTCGCACCCAACCACCCAAGCAGAACTCCCCCAGGAGAAACCAGCCCCCCAGTTCCTAGATCTCATGCAGGTTTGAACTTGCCCTAAATGATCTCTGCCCTTGAGGAACCATATTCTTGCTGGAAGAATGTCAATGCTTGGTGGCCCAGCCACCCTTCTACACCATGTCCATTCTCCAGCTGAAATACAGCTAAAATTCCTTCCCTTTAAAACACTAGTCTCTCAAGAACACAAAAAAATAGTGTGAGGTTACCAAGAAGAGCCCACTCAAGAACCCAGCCCTGAGTTAGCAATATGAGCAAACCTCATTCATATCACTAACCACAATGACCATTTTGCCTCAGTAAAGATGGAGTTAGGACTTCAGAGTTTGGACCAGATCCTAGAGTATATAAATAGATTTCTATGAATCAAAGCTCCATTATGTAAGACATAAAAATAAGAGAACAAATGAGAGGAAAAATAAGCTGAAGTTCAGAGTCTGCAATGAAGCATCAGCTGAAGATTTTTGGGCACTGAGTCAAGACACAAATCTTTTTTTTTTCACTTATTTTGCCTGCTTTGCTTTACAAGTGACTCATTCACTCACTCCTCCTTTCACCACCACTTCCCAAGTTGTTTCAGGCATGTCTGTACGTTTTAGTGTTTATAGGGCCATCCAAACTACCTGTTTATCCACTATTTGTCTACATTTCCACTTCCAAATTAGATGGGGAAAAGGGATGTGCACATATTTGAAATAAATAAATAAAAAGCCTCAGACCTGCAGGCAAGGTTAAAAGAATTCGGGTGCGATGCATGCGGCAGTTTACAATGAATTGAAATGTGACTAAAGGCAGCATGTGACAGCTTTCTATATTTAGCAGTGGCTTTTGCTTTTATACTCTGAGATACACTGTCAAAAAAGCATCTATGTCTGTGCATTTCAGCAGAAGATTGAGCCCCTGAAGGTGTAGGAAATCTCCCACAATGGTTGTGTATATGCTGCCATGCGGGCACGTGTTTGTGTACATTACAGTCTTGCCTCACTCCCCACCTCCAGGACACTCTCATACTGTCTTTGCTCTGACCATAGAATATTATCAGCTGAGGTGGCACAGACATTTCCTCCTTGGATCTTCTTGTTACGCTTTTTCCATAAGCCATTTAAAGAGGAAGGTTGGAGAGCAAACCACTGTACCCCGGTAAACATATTGTGCCTATCATCCCCTTGAGAGATGAGGTACATATGACATTGGCTTTTTTTTTTTTTCTTTCAATTGAAATGAGTTTGCAGAGTCAAATGGGTGATGAGTGTGCATTTTGGGCAAGGTTATAAAGCAAAGTCACGCTGAACATAAATTAGTCTTAAGTCTTTTATTTGCAGCTTTTCTCCAGGATTTGGTAGATAAAAGGTTATTTCCACATGTGCATTTGTATTACGTGCATCCTTTTAGCCTTATAAATAGTTACAGAAAACGGTACTTTCTTTCACAGTCCTCTTTTCAGTCTGTTTAAAGGCTTGCCTGATTGCATTTAAAGATGGTTTAGAGACATTTAGATGACATAGTGATGCATGCATATAAGAATATGAACAGTACCAATAGCCTAGCTGGAACAGGCATTTAAGCATTCCCAGTATTCCAGCTTTCCATAAATAACATAAATTAATCTCATGGCTATTTTTATGCAATAGCAACTACAATGGCCTTTTCTTTCACTCCTTTCCCTCATCCTACCATGTGCAATACAAATATTCAGACAACATTCTGGGGACAGCATCCATGTTTGCAAAGGATTGCACAAGCACAATGGGTATCATCTAAGTGTAATGGGAAACAGCCACCAAAATGTCTCGCTCTAGCCCATTGCTATTGCATATAGGCTTCTCTGTGAGGAGATTTGTAAAACAAAGGTAAATTTTGTTTTATGAAAAGCTCTACACACTGTTAACCCTGAAAAGGACGCCCACTTGGCATTGAACTTATGTCAGCCTTGAAACTGTACAACAGCAATAGTAGAAAAATGCCTTTTACATAGGCCAGGAAGGGGATAAAATACTCATCCTCCAATGCTTGCAGAGATTCTTGGTTCACAGCCCAATTCTAGACCTATACTCTGTGTTTCCAGGGTTTGGACATAGTATTTTGTGTGCTGCCATAGCAACTGATGCTCACATATCTGCTAGCAGATGGCAGTTCCAGGAAGGAGGCCTGAAAATGTCTGTGCAATAATCTTTGTGTCCCTTGGACATTTCAGAAACACTGTACCTCCCAGGCTGCTCCTTCTGCAATCTTGTTTATCATCAGACGTCAGCATGTAACTTCAGGAGGCAAAAACAGGGCATAGAGGAAAGTGCAGACCAGCAAGATGGATAGTTGTACTGGACAAACTTTTTAAAAGCATAGGGCTAGTAGATACAGGGAAAAATACAATATAATGAAGAAGAGTCACAATAGCTCTTGTACAGGGTTGCCTTGTCTCATGAATTTACTAGATTTTTTTAAAGGAGGTTTTGAGACTGTAGGTGTGGTTCATGCAGTAGACATGGATTTCATTCAACATCTTTAATAATATCCCTTACCAAGAGCTCTTAAGGATGGTAAACCAGGAGGAGATTTCTTTCATGGTTTAAAGTTAAAGGAAAATAAGATTAGGAATAAATCTTCAATTCCTGTGGTGAAGTGTTCTGCAACTGTGTTGTTACACATATTCATTAACCACCTGCAGAAGGCAATGGACAGTAAGATGATGAAGTTTGTTAATCATACTAAGTCATTAAAGTTGTAAAAATGAGTGATGACTGTGCAAAATCACAGAGCAACTTCATGATCCACAGCAACAGGGCAATAAGACATCAGGTGAAAATCAGTAGTGTGCACACGTCTATGTGCACAGGAAAAATCAACCCTAACTTCAGAGACCTAGTGGTGGATTTTGAGTTATTTCCACACAGAAAAGTAATCCTTAGGTTAAAATAATCTGTTCTATAAAGACATTACCTCAGAAGCTGGCAGCACTACAAGAACAATCAGCATCTTGGAAATTATTTGGAACGGGATAGAGAAAAATATATATGTATATATTGTTGTCCTCATATTCCAAACCCTCTACAGAGTTTCAATTCCTTATTTCAATATATATGGTATAGCTACAAGGTACAAAGTTATAGGCACAAAGAAGAACAAGAACGATTAAAAGTATCACTGAAAAAAACCATCAAGCAAACAGCCTAGGATTTTCTCACCTAGGAGAGATGACTGAGGAGGAGGATGACAGTGATCTAGGAAATCTTGAAAGTCATTAAGGAGTTGAACAAGAAATAATTATTCACTATTTGCTAAACTATGGGAAATAGCCTCCAAAGAAATTACTGGGGGTAGATTCAAAACAAAGGTGGGACTTTTTCACAAAACAAAAGGCATTTTGAGGAATTCAGTGCCACAGGATGCTGTACATCCCACAGGTTTGCAAGGGTTTTAAAAAGCAGAGAGACAAAGTTAGAGAAAGAGTTCATTAAGAGCTATTATGCACAAAGCATTCACCTCTGGCTTGGGAAGTTTCTAGGTTAGAGATTGCTAGAAGCAATGGGAATATGTCTGAATCATTGTCATCATGTTCTCATTTTCCTATCTACTACCAGTCAACTGTCAGAAACAGGGTGCTGAGCTAGCTGAGCCTGCAGCCTAAGCAAAGTCTCCTCATAGTGCATCATCTGAGCAAAAGGAACTGCTCTCACACTGTGCTAGTTGTGAGACAATACGGTGATTTTCAAAGAAAGCTAATCTACATCAGCTGCTTCAAATTTACCATAAATTTATAATAGCCCACCCACTGTTATTGTACCACCCCATCCCTCCCTGGCATTACATGCTCTTTTACACTGCAGCTTAAAAAAATAATAATAAAAAAAAAAGAAAGAGTGAGAGAGAGAAGAAGTCTCATGAGTAGATTTAAACAAAAGAATATTTGGTCCACAACTTCTAGAAAATGGCTTGACCTTATTCTCTTTTTATTTCCCCAGGTTTTAGTCTTTTTCTCTTGTGTTTCCTGAATTGTCAAGAGTAGTGCTTCTTTTGTAGAGGAAAATGAAGCTGTGCCGATTTGACACTCACCAGCCTATTAGCTGTTCAGTTGTTCTCTTGTAAGAAATGGCTGCCGTTGCGTCGGAGCTCTTCCACTGGAATAATGAAGGGTCAGACTCTGAAAACTTTATTCACCCTGCATAGCAACTCACTCAGATACTAGACACGCTGCAATCACGGCAGCTGCTTACCAGATTAAAAATTACAAGGCTAATGAGAATCTGCCCCTAATGTGCCAAGTCTCTCTTTAAGAGTCAAATTTGGTTCATCTTACTCCAGCTGCTGCCCCATTAAAGCCTTAAAGAGAACTCATAAATATAAAAATACCCAAGAGCACGGCAGAAAATCCTGCCCTGAATAATTGTACTGAAATGTTCCAAAAGGAACTTAATTTCCTTCTCGGTAGCTTCAGTAATACTTTGAAGAGAGAATGAAGGTGAGGACATGCATTACATTCTGCAGAGGTAAGAAAAGAAACCTTTTTGCAAGGAACCAGGGGAGCATAACTAAAAGGGCTTATATCTGTGAAAATATGACCTCTGATTTTGCCAAGGTCAGTAAAACCTACTGTGATTCGCTTTGTAAGTGTCGGTCACACAAGTTAAAGCTGCCTCAAGGCAACTTTAATTTCTGTACTCAAATGCAACAAGACACGATGTTTCTGAAATGTTAGCAAAAACCTCCTCTGTGTGGAAGAGCAAGATTATCTGGTCCTACATTTGTTTATGGTTATTTATGGATCCAAAACAACTCAGTGTCTCTTCTGTGAATTCATATGGAATAACAGATCAAAAAACCATTCAGTTCTGTTAATCTAACATGAAACAGGCTTCTTAATTTGAATTTCCCGGCGCACACTATTTGCGGGTAGGTGCTCTTCTTCGGTTAGGCTCAGTGGTAATACCCACCAGATGATCGTCGCATCCCATAGGCCTGTGGTGCCATTTATTGAGATAATCTGCTATAACTTTTGGTAACACTGCTGGCTGTGTATTTCTTGGGTGAAAGCTGAGAAGAAGAGAGGAAGAGTCTTGCACTCTACCCTGAATATCTTTATAAGGCTGCTCAGAAGCTGCACCCCGTAATAGCCATTTTTGGAGATGAAGATGGCACACAAGGTCACACTATTACCCATCCCATCAAATATTCCTGATCCTTAGTGTCAGAAAAATAAGCTCCTAGCATCCACTGCACTCATGTTCACATGGGATTTCTTTATTGTGCTAGGAATAGGAGGACTTCCATAGAAGGTTAAAGCATTTTGTGTCCTTCCTAGCACTGGGCAATTCTAGATGTGTCTGAAAAGGGTGCCAGCATTTTATTAAGCAGTTGAGGAGTAGTGTATCCTCCAAAATGGTTTCCTATTTATCTTCACCAGGAAAATAAACTGTCTTAACATCTGTGAAGTTTTAATTTCCTTCGATTTTCTGGTTATCATACATAGAACAACAATAAATATTTTATTGATATAAAATGTCTAAACACCTAACAGTTCCTTGCCTTTCTCATATCTTGTGGCAATGAACTCGACAGACTGCTGAAAAACTATTTACCATTCATTTACTGGAAATGGTTATCTTTCAGTTTCATTTCATTTTTAACTGAGACAGGTCTACAGTCATTGTCTGCATGCCATAGGATGCTCTTCTGTGTTCCCTTTTAGCCACCTCCTGTCTAACTAAGCAAGCCTAAATATTCTGATCACTTTCCATTGAGAAGCCTCCCTTCACTCAAGTTGTTTTACCACCAGGTTTCTGTATTCTCTTTAGGGAAAGTGGCCTACAATTGATGTGAGTATGCCTTGCAGGCTGTGTTACATTATAATGTCATCGCAGAAGCTGCTGGGATTTAAATAACATCTTCTTACTCATTTTTAATTTGCACTAAGCATCTGGTTTGTTTTCTAAATCTATGATACACTGTGTAGCGGCCTTGGTTTTGCTCTTCATGATCTCACAAATCTTTCTGTCTCTTTTGGAAGGCCTAAGTCCGAGCACTAGGAAGGTCCATGAGAGAAACCATACACCACACATAGCTGGCTGCTGTGCCCTGTGTGTGCCATGGACTGGGGACACAGCTATGCTTGGCATGAAACCTCCACCACCAAGCAAGAGTGGGAAAAGGGCATGCTTATGAGTCAAGAAACAGGGAGCCCAGTGAAACTACATGGCCTTAGGAGCATGAAGAGTGAATGTTGCCCTCCCATGCAGCGGGTACATAACCCTCCCAAAGTGTGACACCAACGCCTATCAGCAGCATGGTTTCCCTACAGCCACACACTCCATCTTGTTAGGCCTCTTTGCAGTCCCTCCTTGACTCACGAACCAATTACAGGCTGTGTACAGCTTTGTGGCTGCAGTGGTTTCCCCTCTTTTCCAGACTGACGCATTTCAAACACTTGCTCTAGATAAGGTGCTTGAAGCTTCTCCTCATTAGCACCAAGCCATGCTGAGAATCACTAGTCTGCCTCTGATGTTTGCTTTTTTTACCCATCAAATATGATTCTCCTCACCCTCTGACTATTTACTCCATATTTTGAGTTTATAGTTTTGGGGTTTTTTTTCTTTGTCAGAGACATTGTCAAAGGCTTCCTCAAAGCCCAGAGAGTCATAATTTTCTGGGTCTCTGTAATCAGGACCTTGACTGCAGCTCCTTCATAGCTTTCATAGCCTTCATAGCTTTTTCACGTTTTCTTCTTGTTCTAAATTCCTGCTTTTTCCCTTGAGTTCTCTTTATATACAGATGAAGAAACAATGCAAAATTTCACAGGAGGGAGAAGGTACACAGCATAGTGAGATGAGATAAGAATATGATTATGCAGGAATCCTGGGAAACTTGAATTGTAGGAGAGTCATCTCATCTCCTGCTAAGGAATGTCTTATGCTGATGGGTGCAACCCTCTCCCAGTGACTGTGAAAATCATGATAAGGAAAGTGATGAGACACTCAGTGCAACTAGAGCTCTAAGACTTGGGTTTGCCCTCCCACGCATTTTGGGTGGGCAGGCAAACCACAGACTGTCATCTGTGAAGTCAGAAAGCATTGGGTACATTTAATTACTACATTAGGACTTGCTAACACTTTCTATGCCAAGAATTGGTTGCGGAGACTTTGGGCTTGTTGTTGTTATTAGCACTTTGTTTTTACCACGACAAAACTATTGGGGTAGGAGCTCACACATCTGAGAGCTTGAGTCAGCCCATTAATAGGCAGCTACTGCAATAAACAAGTCAGGAAATAACTGAGGCAAAGCAAAGAGCTGAATGGCTTTGGTTTATTCTCATTCTTCTCTTGCCCTTATTTCTTACTTTCTTTTCCCACTCACAAGGTTTTCCCTTGACAATTTTCTATTTTCCATGACCTTCTGAAGAAGAAGAAAATAAGGTAAATAAAGGCTTTTCTGGTTAGAAAAGAAAAAGTGAACAAATGAAACAATTGGGATCTGGGCACCACAGAAATGCCCTTGGAGAACCTAGCATGATATTTCATTTAAAAAAAGGTCTGTAGGCTCCTTGCTGCACATCCCACTTATCAGCAGTGCCCACAGCTGCATCATTTATCCCACAGCTTTGTTCCCCTCCTCTCCAGAAAACACAAGGAGCGAGCTAAAACCAGTAGCAGTAGCCGATTCCTGACTCCCATCTTTCCAGCAGATAAACGGCAGCACGACACTGCATGATGGCACAACAGCAGCTCGGAGAGTGGCCCCATCAGCCCAAGGAGAGGACAAGTGACGGCAGGTCCTTGCTGTTGTTACAAATCATCTGATTCATGCTGTGCCTTGGCCCTCCCTTAGGGAAACAGACAGCCAAGGTCAAGCTGCATGAGATGCTCCGGTTGGGAGCAGCCCATTCCCAAAGCCCTCCTCCCGCAGGATACACATGGGCTGAGCAGGATGACCCCAGCACCGCGTGCTCGGTGCCTCCAGGAGGTTTGCCAGGATGGATGCAACAGGAGTGCTGCCTGCCACAACAATAACTCACATGGCCTCCTGATCTAAACAGTTTGGGCGCTGCTGCTTTCCACGAGAAGGGGAAATTATAATCTCGCTTGGCAGTTTCGTTCAGTACATCGAGGGAGGCATTCACAAGGGCTATGTAACTGTTCTGGTATGATCTAGTTAAGTATTTCAGTAGGCAAATACATGACCCATAACAAGCTCTGTGACCGATTTGGGAAGTTTCGGTTATTTTTCCGCAGTGGGATATGTGAAATGAGTCACTGCAAAGTCACTGTTGCTTGATGCTAGGGCATCGATGACCAAAAAAAAAGGGCAGTTCAGAGCACGTTTGTTAGTCAGCATTTCCTTCCTGATCCCACGACAGCACCCAAGCCATGCACACAGCAGGGCTGTTTTCAGGCCTCTCCTTTCACCTCTGCCTTCTGCTCTCCAGAGCGGAGTCAACATGTGGGTGCCACATGTATGGCTGCTGTCACCCACCATCTGCCTCCAGCCAGGGAAATGTCCTGATACTGCACAGCTTCTCAAGACATGCTCAGGCTTGCAGGATCTGTCTTGTCTTTCCCACCTTGGCTCTCAATTTGGTGTTGAATCATAGGCACAAGGTTGCAGGATTCGTTGTTCTAAGCAAGTTTAAAATACGACACAGGTTTAAATTCTCCTGTTTTCACCCTGATCCTTCTTTACCAAACTAGTAACTTTGAAGAGGTGTAGCTTTGGTTTTCTTTCATTCTCTCTTCAATTTCTATTTTCCGTACCCTGGTCAAGCACAAACATGACTGAGTGCATGCATGTGATCAGCATGGGTTTGCTCCATGGAAAGTTATTACAGTTGAACACAGTTGTGTTCATTTAGCTGGAGATGAGATATTAAGCAGATTTTGATCAGTGTGAACACATCTGATTGCTAAAGCTGAGGTAGACTTTTGTATGTGGATACCCTTAAGTGAACTTAAGCTCAACCTCCCACATGTATAGGAAGCTAAGTGAATACATCCATTTACAGTCCTGAGAGATTTGCACTGATATAATTAAACTAATGATGGTTTGGGTGTGGAAAAAATGCTTAACTTCTAGCAAAATACAACGAAGCTCTAGCAACAGTTTTTCTGCAGAGTATAAAATCTGTATTCACACATACTGTTTTCTAGAAAGCAGCACAGTGGCCACAGAGAGCACACACCGTTGGGCTGTGTCTGCATTGAGTCCAGCTGACTGACCAGCCATCTCAAGCTGCTGGCCGCAAACTGGCAACCCTAGTGAATAAGAGGACTGAGGAACACGTGGGCCCCTGCCCGAGAGGCGCGCGCCCGTGGGCTGGGAGTGTGTGCTGGTGCGAGGTGCCTCTGCTGCGTTAATCGTGTCACCTCATCACCCCCGCCATGCCTGACTCACCCACCCCACTGCGGTGCGTCACCGTCGTCAGTGAGGAGGCATTTATCGTGATGGTGGTTTTCTGATACCACGGGAGATAGAAAAGACCTGCAAGGGCAACACTGTGCTTGGATGAGGTACACAGCCCTTGCTGTCACGTGTAGTCTGAGCTTCTCCTCAGCAAACATGGATTATTCAACGTTCTCCTTCAGCTGCACTGAACACTTGTTTGTGTTTGTAAAATCACTTCTTGTTTTAGCTCTACCTTCCCGTGCTGTGTGTGACAAACTCAAAAAGGGAATGCAGGCCTCTGGAGCCGCAGCCCATCCCTGCTCCCTCAGCTGCTAGACAGAGGTGGATCAGGGTCACCTCCACCCTGCCATGGCCCTCTCCAGCAAACTCTCAAAGAGACAGCGTGGACTGCAGTATCCCCAGAGGCCTTTCCTGAACTCACTTTCCAGCATAAGACATTGTGAGTGCCACCAGTGGGGCAGGAGGAGTTATCTCCTTGGCGGCATCACAGACTAAGAAAAAGGAAGAGAAACAGAGAAATAAACAAAGACATGCGACGTTTTCAAAACCAGCCTTGTCAAAAATAGCTTTCATGAAGAACTCTGTTCCCAAATTACACTGCAGCTCTTAGACAACCTTCCGTTCTCTGCAACTCTCAAGTGTAGCCAAAATACCTCTGTACTAACCTGACCCAACTGCCCAAGATGCTATTTAAAACTGTCAAAAGCCACCTGAAATGGGGAACCAAACAGGCACAAAGGCACCAAACACATTAACCTTTGCAGTAAGTGGACCCCTACTACTAAGACCTTCAGTAGATGTCTTGATGCCACCAGCCAGAGGTGCTCATTCCAACTGATCCAAGCCGATACCTGGAGCTCCAGACCCTGCACATGTCACTGAGGCTGCTGAGGGAAAAATAGGTGGATAATGGAAATAAAAGCTACAAATTACACATAGCAGATGTTTCTCCTTGTAGATAATGTTGGACTATTCAGGAAAGTGCATGGCTGCCTGCTTGCCATCAAATATTTATGTAGTTTAGTTCCTATTTATATCATTCTCACAGTGTATTGAGCTCTCAGAAGAGTTTTGGTTAAATCATTCTATCAATGGAATTAATCAAACTTGTTCTTTTCTTGTGCTGCTTTCCGCAGCTTGTAATAATCTCATTCCAGGACTACACTGCCACCTCTTCCTTTTATACTTAACCTTGCTGTCTCTCACTCTACTTTTACCATTGTGGGTCTGAAACTCATTCATGTATTGTGTAATGTTCCTTGATTTTACTATTTAATCTTCTTTTCATCTTGCTCATGTACAATATCACTTATGTGCATTCAGCATTGTTATGAAATATCAGATCCCTCCCTTCTGATTCCTGAGAAGGGAGGGTAAAAGGAAAGGGAAGATTTCATCTCTATCCCTTGGTATCATGCTCTGGATGTTATTCACTGAGCTAATAACTGTATCAGCATTTTTATAAGCTGATGTGCTTTTAATTGTTTCCCTCACTCTCTCATACACATGAAGTAAGCACTCTAATGGGTTCTGTACCTCTCATCCTTTATTTTATTGCTAATAGTCTCTCCAGTAATATAAAATGACAGATGAGTGTAGTCTGAGAAAAGCAGAAAAATCAATGCACATCCAGACTCCAGATCAGAGCAGGCGCGGAGCTGGAACTACCAGGCACTAGGATCCCTCTTGGACTGCACTGCAGGTGGGCATTCAGGGTGAGGAAATAAGAGAGGAAGGGACATTTGCAAAGTTGCTCTGGGGCCACATGTGGAACAGGACAGCGCCGCAGGTCTCATGCACCCTCTGCCCCACACGCCCTCCTCTCATCTAGGTTTTGCCCTATTCGCAAAAAGGTGGTTCCAGCCACCCTTGGTGCACACGCAGGGGCCATGGCTGCCAAGCATGTGGGTGTAGGATGTTTCCATCCTGCCTGCAAGCGCAGCGTGCAAGCCGCAGCTGGGGTCACGCGCAATTCGGGCAGTACGTGGGTGGATCTACCCGAGCGCGGAGCAGCTGAGCGAGCTTGCTCTGCTTCCCAGGCTCTGCCTGCCGCGAGACGCGCCTGATGGACGGCGTGCAAGGGGCAAAACTGTCCCAGGCTCCCTCTCTGCCCCCTGCGGCAGGCTGACATGACAAATACAGATGTTACGGTGGACATGAGTTGTGCAGAAGGGCAGGTGTAGGCGGACCCACGTGTTCTTCAACAGCTGTGCCAGGAAACATGTGACGGTGTCAGACAGTGTCAAGCGTAACAGAAGAGTAACTGTCCGTGTCTTGTGACACGGACACCTGATTGTCCTCTTCGTAGTTAAAGTAGCATGTTACATTCCCCAGGAATGTAAAGTCTTGCCATCTAACATTCTGTGCAGACATCAGCCAAAAATGGTGTTAAAAAATGCTCAGGAATGTCTACTTGCCACCTCTGGTCCCCTGGACATTTCAGTTTTTTTTCCTACATAGTTCAACTGCTGGCCATGAAAAAAAAAAAGTGTGTTTAAAAGATCAGGAATGTTTATACATTTTTTCTTTCTTTTTTTAAGTAGCAAGCTGTCAAAAATCTACCAGATATTAAAAAAAAAAAAAAAAAAAGAGGTGATTTTGGAGGGAGGAACCCGAAGTTAAGACGTATTATTTGCTTTAAAACAAAAACCCACCCTTCATGTCAGACTGTAGCCTGGAGTGGATACTGTACTGCCAAGTTACGGGCGTCCGTAATGGAAACGCTGACATACCCTCGGCACCGCTGCAGTCGCAGTCGCGCTATAAATAGCCATTACAAATGCCTGCCGTGTGAGATGGGCTCCAGCAGCCACTTGACAGAATCATCTGGTAATTTAGGCACGATCTCTCCATAAAATACTCCTGGGTGGGATGTGGACGGACCCGGGTCCATGCTCTCGCAGGTGGGCCTGGGGTGGGTGGGCATCCGTTCTACCCTCTGGTGCCAGGTACAAGTGTTAAGGACGCTGTTCTGCCAGGTGCTGCTTCCCAAACAAAGCTGTAACATGACCTACTTTGCTCAGCCTGGTTCTATTCAATTATAAGTGGCCTCTGTTGGGTTTCCACATGTAGACAACATCAAACACATTTCACTGAAGCGTTTAGATATTGATTTTACTCAGCCGGGGAACTTCAAAGTGGGTTCTTTCCATGTCAACTTGAAAACGCATCCTCCAGCTCCAGCGCTACAGATCCTCTGTTAGGGCACATGCACATACGACTACCTCAGCTCTCTTCATCCCCCTGCTATTTGTTTCTAAATTAAGGACAATTGTTGCATCCCTTTATGTCCTAATGACATTAACAATTGTGTAGAGTGGCCTGGGATCTATTACCTCTGTTTGACTTCTGTGCTGTCACTGAGTTGTGCCTAAAAATGTGTCTTTAAATTGGATTGCAAAATAAAGCACTGGTCCAAGGTAGGAACTATGAAGTCACTGGAGAATTGTTTAAAATTCATGAGTCTGTTTCTAAAGGCAAGGTTTTTTTTAAAGTCTTCATCGTGCATTTGTTCACCACATCACATGTTCTGGGGGGTATGTCTTTAACTGGTAACTTCTCAGAGATCATTGTTCTTCACCTATATCAAGGTTGCACTGTAGGTTTGATTTGGTTTGTTTTCTGCAGGGCTTTCACAAGGGAAAAGGAGGGAGAAGGCTCAGTTAGACCAAGGTTCACGTGTAGCACACTTTTTGCTACGAGCCTAAAAGAAACAGAAAAAGGGCAGCTAATACACTTTCAGCAGGGGTTTCAAGTGTTGCGCCTGAGCCAAATTTCCAAGCTCAGACTAATGCACTCAGTCAGACAAGCACAGGGCCAGGGCTTCAATGTCCCTCTGTCCTACCTATTTGAGCTGAGGCAGAGGCCCAAACACAATATCCATCTGTCTCATTCACAAAACCACTCTTCGAAATTGAGTGCATGGTACAAAATAGTAAAATGAGCAGGTGAATTTTCCTCCTTTTTTAGGGCAAGTTTTAATACAGAGTCTTCATGCAATGTATTATTGTGGCATGCTGTTTTTTGTGTTGTTGTTATGCTGTGTAGACTAGCATCAATGCGTCAAATGGCAGTTATTTCCTTGTAGAAAATAATGAATCAAGCACTCCACAGCAAGTGAAAACCAACAAGCACCTGAAGCAAATGAGCAGGAAAACTACACAGCAGGAGGTCAGATCTCTTTCAAAAGAGGCATTTTTCCTTCTTCATTTACATAAATGAGTGTTCTTGACCAAGTAGCCTCTCCTGATTATTCAGTAATCTTCCTTCCTAAAAATTTAGGGCAGATAGAATGTCATTTGTATTCATAGCAATTATTTCCTGCAAATGTTATTTATTTGAAAGGCAGGGTACAGAAGTCAATGTAATATCGCAGTAATACTTGAGGAGATTTGAACCACAGTGAGACTAATCGCATACGGTACCAGACAATGAGCAAAACGTTTCATCCGAAGCAGCACAGCTTCAGCTGATAGTGGATATTAGAGCTATTCACAGCTCCTGAAATTCCAGGGCGCTTCCCATGGCCTTTTGCTCAGTCCATGATACGCTATGTGGGATGCTCAGCTTTTTACAGATGCTGCTTCTAATATTTCCATGTTCTGGTAGTGCCAAATGCAGCCTGCTCAGTCAGCACTATGGCACACACAGCTCTTCATGGAGACTTAGATGCCAGCAGATGGTTAATCAGAAAACAGTGCCAAAGGCACAAAGGATAAGATTGTCGTTTTAAGTAGGAATTCTTAAGGTATAGGATAGGGGACATTAAAGCACTTTCGGCATATATTACCAAGAAAAATGGGACTGTGGGTAAATTAGCACAATGTGATACTGCCAAAGTGAGAAGGTTTAGTTATTATATTTCTTTATGCATAACGTATACCAAACAACAATCGCAGATTTATTTCAAGAGAGTGCATTTGATCCCCCGTGTTTAAGGATGCTGTAGAAAACTGATAGAGAATAATTATAAGAGATAAAATACATAGTAAATGAATGCCATAGGAGAGAATGTTTTTCTACATTCTTCCTGCTTTCCCCGGAGCTAAGCATTGTGCTGCACTTACCTCTGGACTAGATCCTGCTCATTTTTCCAAGACCCAACATCTTCAGTTTCACTCTGTAGGAAGAGCAATTGGGACTCTATCTTATGTGCTAATTTAGGGGTATTAGCACGCAGATAGCTTCCCTTGCAGAGGTATGAGATAAAGTGATGGAGTCAGTCCATTTTCTGAATGCTGAAAGAGAATGCGCAATGTCTGGAAAACATTAAACTGACCTGCGAGGTCTGAAGCCTGCCCATAAAATTCTCATTTAGATGAGATGCTTTCAGAGCGAGTAGGCCAAACTACATTCCTCCTAAGTATTTGCTAATAACTTTAATGGGATGCAAAGGCGTAAAGAAAAAAAGCACCAGAAGGGATTTAAAAGGGTGGAGAGGGGAAGGGCAGGAATGTCATTCCTTATAAAAAAAAAATCACACGCAATTGTTGAGGTTGGAAGGCACTTCTGGAAATCATCTAGTCCAAATCTCAGTGTTAAGCACTCAGATCTGCACGTTCACATGCTTTCAAAATGGCACTTACAGGCACAGACATCACATCATTCTTATTTAACCAAAAAACCTCAAGGAGCAAAAGCACTGATAAGGAGAAGAGGAGGTGGAAGTCATAGGATGGGATCCACAGAGAGGCCCATAGGAGCTGGAGAACACAAGATTATCTCTACCTAGACCAGGGGGAATCACCACCCTGGGGCAGAAGCCCATAAAATCCTTTTGCTTGCAGAGGGTCAAAAGCCTTGTGGTGGGGTCTTAAAAAGCTGGCGAGGAGAGCAGAGAGACAGCTTCTCCACCACTTGGAAGCAGGTTGCCAGCAGAGGAGGAACAAAACCCAACACAGACCACTCTGTCCGTCACTTCAGTTGGAGCTCTCACCTGCAACTGGCTGCAAAACTTGCAGCAAAACCAGCATCTGCTGGCAAGAGCCATTGGGCTCACAGCCCACGCTCCCACAGGAGTGGGTCATGACTGCAGGGCTCCTGCCAGCATATACAGCAGTTGTCCTGCTTGCCAAGCTATGATCATGTCAGATAAGCCTCCCTGAATCCCTTCCAATGCAGCCAGCCCACTTGCTATGGCCCTGATGGGGAAGGATCCCATGGGAGAGGAGCAATTGAAGCAGTTTCTCCAGATGAGGCAGCGAGTGGAGCCGGCATGTTGAGTGTGCCCGGGGACACCCCGAGCGCTCAGATGGTTTGTGAACGGTGCTCTCCTGAGAGTTTCATCCACAGTGATTTGTGCAGCGTGGGGCTGCTCTGGGAATGCTTCCGAGTGGAGCAAAGCCCAGCAGAGACAGGCAGGGCGGAGGGGAGAGCCATGGAGCGAAAAACCTCAGCAGCAGCAGCAGCAGGAACCGCGGCTTCTGTTCATGCTTTCCAGGGGAAATCCAGCTTGCTGAGAAGTGCCAGGTCCTAGAGAGACTGAGCAGGTGCTGAATTAGATTTAATTTTGTTTCCTGGAAAGCCAGTGGTGCCTCAGAGCTGCAGCGGGCACTCACAGAGCCCTGCGGGCAGCAGTATCTCCTGCCATGGGAGTGTGGTGCCAAGCTCCCTTAGGAAACGTCCTTCCGCAGTCCGAGCGTGACAGCAGGGGTGGCCCAGAGCAAGGGTGCCTCTGAGGATGCAGAGCTCCCTCCTGCCTGCCAAAGCCTATGGGAAGACCTGGAGGCTGGCAGTGCCTTGGCAGCGCTCAGGGACTAGGGGACAACACGCTGGGCACTTGGCAGGGATAACACCTTTCGTTGAGACAACACAGCGCACTTTGAAAAGGCTGAGAACAAAAGGCTGACTGGCAAACAGGGGAAGAAAGTGCTGGAAAGGAATTTGTTTCAACAGGAAGCTCAATGGCTTGTTGTAAAACAGGCTATGATTCTGTCATTTCCATGTTAATCCCTAAAAGGGGGCAGCTCCGGTGAGCAGCAGCTTTTCTGGTGGAAAAACAGTGGAGGTTTGAAAAGGCCAAAAGGCAATTTTAGTTTCTCGTCTGGGTCAGCAATAAAAAAGATAATAACAGAGATCAAACTTTTTCCCTTTTTGTCCCTCCTTCCAGAAATTCTCTGGTTTCATCTTTTTGAGCCTTAAACATTCATTTAATCCCAAGCTTGTTTTTAAGGAAAAAGAGACGGTATAGAAGGCCTTCTGCACCCCAAACCTGTAGAAACAGTTCCAATTTTCATTACCAGAAATAGCAAGAGGAAATAAAAAGCAGGTGTGGGAAGGCTTTTCTGAACGATGCCAGGGCTGTGCTTTAACCTTTCCTGGAAGGGAGTACACGTCTGCATATGCCAGGCTATTGCCTTTTTGCATAGTTCCCTTACAGTCACAGAAACCTGACCAAAAGCCACCAGATATTCCCAAGTCCTCTTAAATACGCTTGCTGACAGCCTATGTCACCGAAATACTGACCTTTGACAAAGATGGTAAATATTGTTTGCTAGGCTGCATAGAAGAAGAATCAGGGCATTGAGAATCTCAAAATTAAACAAAGAAAATAACAATATTAAAACACATTTGGAGAGCAGTTAGAACAAAAATAAGCACCTTATTTGTCCATCCGACCATGTCCATCCCGGTTTTTTTTTTTTTTTTTTTGCATGTATTGGTGGTACTTTCTCTGAGTTACTCGATGCGATTTTGGTTTGAGCCTGTCAGACGCTGACAGCCACATCCAGAGCCAGCTGCTCCAGCAGAGATGTTCAGTGAATGAGCTTAGATTAGCCGGGGTATTCTGCAGAAGTCAGATATTCCGTTTTTGTTGTTGCAGTGCAAAGCAGCGAGATCCTGGGATTTGCTCTTCCTCCTCCTATACCCCATTCAGCGAGGCAAGAATGAGTGCCCTGGAGCTAGCTGCGCGCTGCCAACTCAAGCCTTTAAAACAAGCACAGAATCACAGCCGAGCCCCAACAAGGAAATGTAAGTCTGAACCTGGCCCCATCACAAGCGCTTGCTGGAAAGGCCCCCTGAGGCTACTCCAGTGCTGTAATAACCTACGTAAACAGGGATGGTGTATTTTTTTCATCCTCTGCGTCGCTTCAGTAGAAAGGGGCGGAAAAATAATCCACTTGCGTACACAGTCATTTAGGCCCAGTCATGATTCCTTTAAAGCCTGTGCCAATGGATTGTAGTCATTCTCTGGCAGAGGTTTCTCTTTCAACCACAAACACTGGATAGTTATTGGATGAGTCACCACCTTGAGTAATCTAATTCCTTGACCAGTACATGCTTGCTTGCTTGCTGCGCTTCAGAGTGCCTTTCTGGTGACAGATATTTTAATGGATGCCTTTCCCCATGAAGTTTTTTCTTTCCTGCAGTTTCCAGGACTGAGGAGTCCATTGTTCAAGGTAATTCCCCCTGCACAAGCAGGTGGTTTTGAGGCTGGCAATGCCACTGCAATCCATGGACCTCCCTCCCTCAACAGCATGGACCAGCCTTGCAAGCACAGCGTGCTCAGGGCTGGATGGTAATTTTTCAGACAGCAAGCCTTTGCTCAGCAAATCTGGTCATATCTGGTGGAGGAAAAGCAGCTTTATGCAGCTCTACCAACGAACTGCAAAACGACCCCCTGCAACAGCAGGTTTAAGAGCATCTGTTAACTGTTAACGTGCCTTGGAGAGCTGCTGGACACGTCTTCCCGTCACTCCTCCGGACAGGAACAATTAGTGCTAAGGGCTGCTCTGATTGACTTTAGGAAGGGAACATTAATAGCAACCGCAAGAAGCACCTGCTGGTGCTGATGCAAGCCACACCAAAACCCCAGTGTACATGTTTTTCCATAGAGAGGGGGATGCTTTCAATGTTACAAGTGTTTCGTGTACTTTATTTATGAGAAAACGCAGAGCTAAAAATGACGGAGCTTAAGAACACTAGAGAGGTAAGCTATTTTCCCACCTCTCCAGAATATTTAAGGTTTCGAGAGCACTTAAGCATTTGAGGATTAAACTGTGGTGACTGTTCACAAGGCACCTTTTGAAGAATATTAAAATCCTTCCTAGCCCCTTCTTCCATGATTGCAGCCTTCTGTTTCATTTCCTATTTATGGGGGACCAAGCTTTCCCTCTAGGGCATCTCCTGGCCACTGCTTACAGCAAGCTCCTTCTCCTCAGGAGAGGAGCAGAACAGAGAGCAAGCAAATGGGAAAGATCAAATTATACTCTGATTTTTTTTTTCAAGCCAAGAAAAGCAGACTGTGTTAAAAATACTCTAATATAAATTTATGATCCCAGTAAAAAGTGTTTTAGAGTGAGATGTCTTTGTGCATTTATGTATCTATGAGCACTGATGGCAAACAGAGATGAGGCAACTGTGACTGTGTTTGATAGTCATATCCCATCCTTACCTAATCTGTATGCACGCCTGTACTCAAAATACACACATTTCTTAGAACGAGAGAAGAAAGAGTGTTTTATATGAATTGTCCAGTGAGAAGATCTATCCTGTGTTTGGTCACTGAGAAAAGAAGATTATCATTCTTAATGTTAACAGCCATTTGAGTTTGTTTGGGGGTTTTTTGTTTGTTTGTTTTTGTTTTCAATAATTATATCCTACTGCCTGTATGTATTAATCTAGGCTTTAATATTTCTTTTTTCTTTCTTGAATCTTGGTATCAATAATGTGACTATCTCAGGACTAGAGAATGCAAGATGCAAAAACATAGGTCATTTCCTTAACAAAGTATTTAACAGATATTTTAATTGTAAAAGGATATTTTTTTCATTATGTGTGGAATAAAAATGGATTCAAGATACCAAGATAACAGGAGAAGCAGACCTATTCAGAGATGGTCCCTAGGAACAAATAGCTAAGCCAACACTATCTGCAACACACTGGTAAATAGAACCTAGGACCAATGGTATTCACTAGTGTTTTCACTAGCTGAGGCTGAGCATTCCCATATTTGATGTCTTAGAGGCCTGACTAGTTCTTGCTCTGCTCTCATGGTCTTTCTGTCAGCTAATTTCTCCTACTGTAACCACAGAAGCATATCAAATCAGACTGGAAAGGATGAGAAAATGTTACGTAGTTCAGCAATTCTCAACCTTTTTTTTTCCCAATATGGCCCTTGGAAAATTTCTCAGTGGTAGTAAGGACTCTTTTTGACATCATCAAATATGCAGATAACTGGGAGGAAACAGTGAGCATGTGCTTTTTTTAGTGTAGTTAGACATTACATCTAAGCCAAAACCTTGCCAAAATGAATGATCCTCTACTTTCATCTTTATCCTCATGTGCTTATCTGTGTCCTCTTCATTTCCCTGGTATGAGTGTTCATTCAAGCCCATGCATTGCAAGGATCTGAACAAACAGGCCAGTTCACTTTGCTTCCATGGTTTGATTTTCTACTGGCTTTATATCTCACTTGAAACCTTTTGGGGTCACACTAGTGACCTTCTCTGGCTAGTGGTAAGCCTATCTTTTTAACAAGACATCAGTTTCATCGTTACAACAGCTATCTTTGCTTATCTCCAACCATTTTTATGGTAAGAATCATTTTGTTCTTATGTAACCCTGAATAATGTGAAGAAGATAAGGACTGAAAATTTAAATTAAGCTTCAAGACCCCAGCCACATCCAACAGATGCAAAGTAGGGGGAAAGGATTTGGGCCTATGGCATAAATTCCTCCATGGCAGAGGAGAGGAAATAATTAGATGAGCATGCCCAGATGTGTCAATTGGGCCTGACCTCTGTTGATATTGCATAACTCCAGCACAATTGTCCTGCTTCCTAACCCATCTCACCACCTAAACCCCACAGTCCATCTCAGTTCTGTCCACAGCTCTAGGGAGTCTCAAGTGTCCCAGAGATCATGCCCAGTTGTTCCAAGACAAAAGCCCTGAGGTGCAGGAATTTGCTCTAGTCATTGCCTATCCCAGTTCTACACAAATTTAAGCACCTGACAGAAGATGGAGAGTCCTGCACTTCACTTACCCATGAAGGAGGCAGAGAGTCTCTGCTTCCTACATCCAGAAGACAGGCAGACTTTCTGCCAGTAGTGGGATAAAGGCATATTATTCAGGAAGGTAACTGATCTCATTCTAAAGAGATGAGGTAATGTCAGGGCCACCACCATTATGGTAAGCTATTTCAATATTCATTTATCATCACTGTTAGGAAGTTGGTTTTATTTCAAGGTTGAATTCATTTGACTTCAGATTACAGATATTGGATCTTGTTGTACTTTTACCATGAGATTAATACATTGTGCAAGATCTCATTTCTCTGTGTAAATACCTATAAATACTGACCAAGTCATCTCCTAGCTGTCTTAGACTGCATAAGCTTTACCTTTGGGAGTTGTCTTCCAATCCTTGGGTCATATTTGTAGCTCTCATTTGAAATCTCTGCAGTATTTCACATCTTTCTTGAAGCATGAAAATGAGAACTGGACCAAGTATCATAATAGCAGTCATTAATTCAAAATCACTTCCCTACTTTTACTTCATATTCCCTTATTATATATCAATGGGCTATATTGGCCAATTTTTCCCACAGCATTGCATTAAGTGCTTGTGGTTAGGTAATTATTCGCAGTGACCCCTGTGTCCTTCTCTTCAGTATTTCTTTCCAAGAAAGAGCTCCTCATTCTGTACAAGATTTCAATCAAAAGATAATGTCTTATTAAGTCAAATGGCATTGAGATATATAAGTGTAAATTGATACAGACCTGCTGGCTGGTAGTCTTGTCAAAAAAAAAAAAAAAAAAAAGGTATATGTTTTTTGGATGAGACACATCAGCCCTGGAACCATGATGACATGATATTTGTTATAATTTTAGCTGTAACTGTGGTCTGTCTTATTCTTTGTAGACTTCTGAGCTAGACCTTGATGAAAATCTCCATCAGGGTCTTATACTTCCCTGAACCACAGCATTCATCCCTTTCCACAGTATTGGAAATGTTGAAATGTGTGATCAGCCTGATTCACTTCTTTCAGTCTCTTGACTATGAGTAATTTGAACAGGTTGATTTGAAAGTTTCGATCTGCAGCATATGATATTTCTTGTCCTTTCCTCTATACCTGGGAGGCTTCGAGTGCTGGCCCTAACTTATCTGAATTGGGCATATTCCATTCCACATACATACAAAAGAAATCCTTCTGAAAAAGTCTGTCTTTCCTATATCCTATCTACAGGATATATTACCCATTTGCAAGCAGTAGTGGGCCCTCACCTGAGCTGGGAATTTTGAATTTCTCCAAGGATAAAAATAGTGTCTTATTGTTTTTATCCGTTTAGCCCCAAGAAATGTGAATGATTTCTTTATTACTCTATATCACTGCACATTATCTAACATTGTTAGCTGTACTGTTCTCCCATTCTTTCAGCCTGGAAATCTTTCTGGCAGCAGTTTCTCCATGTGACTGTATATTCACAGTTTAGGGGACACCAGTAGGATAGCACTGAACAATTCTCAGTTTGATATAATGCTTCCCACACTACAAATCAGTTATGTCAACAGAAGTATTGAGTTTTTGGAAAATTCTTTCTTTTGAAGTTCCAAATATACATGATAGATGTTGGTACTTTCTTTACAAGGCCAATGAATTCAGGCTGTTCTCACTGGTGCAGGGGAAGCTGCCAATTTTTAGGTCAGTGATGATCTCATTTCATCAAGCAGAATGAGGATCGGTGCACAGACTTGTCATATGTTCTCCTGATATCCGTGTAGCTACTGCAGGATGGAGGTCAATACTAATTTAATCTGATTTTCTGACTGCAGTGAAGCCATAACATTTCTGCATTAAAAAATCATTTGTCATCTCTGAAAACTCAGGAAATGCTGTTATTGGCCAGAAGAGTCTAGCCAGTGTGCCTCTTGAGAAAGGTGTATATGATAATGCAGTTTTACTGCACAGGATATAAAAAGATTAAGGGTGAGTAAGATTGGAAGCACTTTAACAAATGCTCACCAGTACCATTATCTCTTTAGTCCACCTGTTAAAAATGGGTCCTGTAACCTTTCAGACATCCTGCGAATCATTTGTAAGTGGCTAAAAAGGAGCAAAGGCTTTAACGCACTGATCACTACCAAATATACCAGTCTGGGCTGCCAACACGAGTGTCCTTTATTGTTGTAATGATGTCTCTGACCCCACAGCAGTGTGAAACGGAGGAGTGCCATGGGATCTATCATCTGGGCCATAAAGAGCCGTATGCACTGACTCCTCACCTGACTGGAGGTGTGGAGAGGATCAGCTGGGAGACCCTTCCAAGCATCTCTGAAGTCTATTTCATTTGAAACAAGTAGCATTTCTCAGTTCCTTACTCCACCATGTCTGAATCTTCTCTTGCATTTGGTTCTTCCAGGTTTTTCACTTTGCATGTCTGATTTAGCACCTGATGGTGATTTGATACTTCCAAATGTGAAGGTAGCATTCTGGTTCTCCCGCCTGTGGTCACGACATATCCTCAGCCTCTTTGTTTCCCATGTTTCCCAAGCAACCGAACACTACTGCTAAACCTCAAAAGATCTGCCATTATATTGATCAGATTGAGGACAATTTTCAGAAAAAGTTCTTTAGTTCTGGACTTTTGGGAAATAATTCACTTTTCCTTAAGACCACTGACTTCCTTCTGTAGAAGGTCTAGTAATGCTCACTTGATGGAGATGATGTGCACTTTCATTTTGAATAAGAAGCAAGCATGACCCATGGTCATGGGTCAAAAGAATTGTCCTTGCTGCTACTAAACTATGCTTTCAGAAAACAACAACAACAAAAAAACTAAAATTCACAGAAAAAAACACTATTTTGAGAGCTACCTCTATTCAAACTTGATCATTTTTCAGGAGTTACCAGTTCAAACAGAAGTAACTAAATGAATTTACCTTTTTAGCACAAGTGCTGCCTCTTTTAAAAAGCCTTAGCAGCATTTGAGGATGATATGGATGTACAGAGAAATTGACATTATTAAGGACCTATTCAAAAAAAAAAAAAGAACTTTTAAAAAGGATTAAGAGATAACTATAATAAGGATTAAGGAAGGAAATACTAGGGTTTTTCTTTTGCAGTGATTAACTCTCCAGAAAAAAATATTAGACAAAGGATATTTATACTGCATGTAAGCTTAGCTACAAAAAAAAATATGCCTACCATGTCCTTATGGCATTTCTTCTTTTGTTTTATGGCTTTCAGTTTATTTTTTTAACTACAAAGATGAGTATTCTATTGTTTAGATCATCATTGTATGAATACTAGGATTTTAAATGTACTTTAATTTATGCCAAGTTACCAAAATAATATCAGAGAATTGACAAAAAAGTGCATCTTTGACAGGAGTGTTATATTATACAATAATTAAACACTGTTGTGTTCATTGTTCTGCTATTTCAGCTCTCACAGTGCAGTAACGGGACCCAATTCTGCTCCCAATCAAGTGAAGAGGATTTTGCTTTTAGGACAGTAGAATGACATTACACATTGTACATACTCACTCACTGCATTGAGTGAAACAGTGAAATGCTTAACAGATTTATTTTCTTAAAGGGCCAACTCTCTACACTGAATTGCTGACAGCTGCTATAGAATCGGAGAAGGAGCTTGTTTCAACCTCCCCTGGCGGTTCCATGTTTTTGATCTGGGTTCAACAGGCTTACAATAGCTCAGTGAACACAAACAGACCTGGTGGCTTGGAAATTAGCTCCAGAGTGGATGTGAGCGTAACTTGCCCCCAATCCTTTTCACTTTCACTCTGCTCAGCTGCCTCACAAACCTCTTGGTCTTGGCCTGTTTGAATGCACGGGGGAGCATCCTGGCCCACCAACCGGCCTCAGGCTGCAGGAAGGGCAGCCCAGACTTGAAGGAGCTGCACAAGGGAAAAAGTCCTGTCTACTGCTGATAGCGATGCTGTAGTCATATTTATTCTCTCTAGAGATCTGAGAATGACTGAATTCTTTTGCTGACCAGGTTGTCTCTCTGTTGCACTGTTTGCCCACAGCATTACCCTATTGTGATTGGGAAGAAAAACATTTTGTGCACAAGGTATGGCTACAGCAAACAGCTAGGCCCTCCCTGCTCTGAGAGGAGTATGGCCACATTCCTGTGGGAGAAGCCATAAGGAGAAGAACAGATCCAGGGTTTACAGGAATTAAGGGCTAAATCTGTGGTTAACACAGATTAGCAACACTCACAAGATACTATTTTCACTAGTGCCAGAAAAGAATCTGGCTTCTGGCATTCTTCTTGGCCATAAGAAATGGACAAAATGCAATGTAGCCATAAGCAAAAGAAGAATAACGAAGCACTTTGCTAGCAGCAAGGGTGAGAGAGCAGTATCAGTTTCTTCAATCACTGTCAGAGTCCCTGCTGCTGGCTTCATCACCTGCCCATTTCAGGCAATCTCTTCTCTAGGCTGCCTTGGCCATCTGGTAAGATTACAAACAGAACAAAGCAGCAAAAAGGAGAAAGAGTTGGGGGGGGGGGGCAAAGCTTGTTCATCGTCCTTCCTCCCCCCTGCAATGCCTCCCTTTCATCCCCTGCATGTATAAATCCTGGCTATGTCCTGGCTCCTAACAACTGTATGCACAGAGGTAGCCAAGGCCCTTTGATTCAGCTCTATTGGAAATGTGATTTCTCATCGGTCTTACACAAAGGTCTATTAATTAGGGCTGATAGAGCTTAGTAAAAAATCTGCTTGGCTAGCAAGTGTGCTTTCTCGCTCGCTCCCTCTTTTCTTAGACCTTGCCAAGATCTCAAAAAACAGAGGGAGCTTAATTACAGCCAGTGGATTAATCTCCAAGGGAAAGAAATTGTAATTAGCACTTTGAAATGTGCCACTTATTTTTCTGGGCTTTCAGAGATTGTCGGTGTGTCTGTCCATCCTTCTGTAAAACTGGAACAAATGTAATTCTGCACAGATTTTATGTATAAATGGCAGCCTGACTTCATAAACCCTCCCAGTGGGTCTTGTAAAAAATCATGTTTCCTCAGTTTCTCTCTTAAATCCCATTCACCACTTTCTCTTGGTCTTTTCTTCTAGCTTCAGTCCCCAGTGGTCATGCAACCAAGGCTGATAAGGCCTTCTTGTGTCTCTTTGAGGTCTTACAGTCTCAGTACCCCACCTCATGACAGTAACAAGTAAAACTATGGTTTTGATAACCTGTGAAAATTGGAGCTGTTCATGTAGTGGCCTGAGTTGTAACAGCCCATTCACAATCACTGGAAAGGCAATATGGTCAATGCCTTTATATATATATATATATATATCTCACGTAGGTTTAAGTTCAAGTAGGTTTGAAGGTGAAAAGGAGTGGTGGGGAGAAAATTTAATGCCACAACAAGCCATTGAAAGAGATTTCAGTAAACAGCCTAGTTCACAGATGGGAATTAAGCAAAATTTTAAAAATCACCTTGATAGATGAGAATGTGCTCAGCAAAGACAGACCACGCACTCTGATTTATAGCAGCTTTTGAACGCAGTCATGTCCCTGGTGCACAACACCTTTTGCCGTTGAGTTTGCACAGATCCTAGCTAATTTTGCAGAGACCTACACTGGGTGCACCGCACAGCAGCAACCAGGAGCAAGCCCTTTACGTGTGCAAAGCAGCTGTGTATCCAGGAGAAGAACAAAAAGAGGAAATAAAATGCTCTCCTATGGGGGAGTGAGCATGGAGGGAGCCTTCAAGATGTACATCCCTTAATCCTTGTATCTAATATATCATTCCTCAACTGTGCAGTAAGGCTACCCCTTCATTAAGACTCTCAGGCCT
>JAUBOD010001001.1:416403-433226 GCA_032353885.1 Nothura maculosa
AGTTTCTTCAGGAAATTGTCAGCATCTGCCTGCAAATAATTTTCAACCACATGTGAGCCTTGAAGGGAGAACACAGCGATTCAGAGCAACCTGCTTGTCTGTACACTAGTGGAAAAGCAGCCAGTGCCACCAGTGTTGGTGCACTCCTGTTTTAAGGGCATGTCCCTACTGTGTGACAGTGGTAAGTGTCAATGCGTGTTACTCAGTGCACGGATGAGATTAACTTCTTTGAAAGCATATGTTCCCACAGATGGATAACCATAGTGAAAGGATAATTGATAAAACAAGAAGAAAATCAACAACCTGCTTTTTATTCTCCTAGGACCCCCACTTTTTAAAGACAATTATCTCTCCAATCAGTGACATCTCGTTGTTCCTCACAGTAGGTGCCTAACACAAAATCAAAACCAAAAGACGTATGTAACCCAAGATAACAGGAAGTGTGAAAGATCACCTTATCAGGTCTAAACACAGATAGCATCACACAGTATTTATCTAGGATTGGGAACCTTGTTGGATATGAAGCCAAGGTAGCATTTACCTCATACCTCTGTAACTTTGGTGACAGGCATGGCAAGTGACTCAGGAGAGGCGAACAACATCCTCAGATTGTGTTATGCTGGAAATCTGTGGAAATGGATTCTCCATGCCTGAAATCTTGTGTGGTCACTTATACAGGTGCAAGAGGAATACAGAGTGCAACTGGTTAAATGAGAATCATTTTATTCTCACTATACCTAGATGTAAGTTACTGTGGTACAAGGTAGCAAAAAGTTAAGCTCATATGTGTTTTAAACTTTGAAAGTTTCCCTGTAATAGAAAAACTGCACATTTCCTCTCTTTCAGCATCCCTTATCCCCAGGTGGGACACTATCATTCCCTTTCTTGAGTATTTTTTTACTTTGATGTTAGGAAAAAACAGAGTTTCTCATTTTTTTTTTCACTGACATTTCATCATTAAAACTACCTCAGACTTTGTTAGGACTTCACACAAAACACTGTCATTGAAGTCTCTGACTCGAGGGAAGCCAGTGTTTGTCTTTGCACCAGGTTCACTGGTGCCAAAGAAATAACTTGCTTGAACTCATCACAAGCAGAGAGTGAGAATTCATTGATTTTCTCATTTTTTTTCCTCTGTGCCCATCACTTTAATTCTGAGCATTTCATAACTTTTGAATGGATTTATCTCCAAAGTAGATCAACGAGGTAGGGAAATTTTATTTACTTCCATTTTACAGGTGAAGAACTGAGACAATGAGAGATTAAATGACTTGTTAGAGAGTGCAAAAGAATCCAGTAACACGGCCAGGAGTAAAGGCCAGATCTCTTTAGTAGCAGCACACTGCCTTAGCCACACGAATGTCTTTCTTCCTCTTTCTCCCTTAATAACATCTAATTCATTTCTCCCACAGATTCTGTATCTTGCAGCAGCCTAGGTCTCTGCTCACTACTTCCTTGCATATACCATGACCCCATCATACTCCTTATGGTGCATTCAGGATTTTTTTTTATTTGTTTCCAGTATCAATACAAACAAACAATTACAGTATTCTCAAAGCAGCATTATAGCAAGCCTGGCACAAAACAGATGGAAGAAATAAAACGAGGTGATGATGTGCCACTATAACAATTGTAAGAAGACAAAATATTGCTAACATCACTCCTAGTCTGCTTCTTTTCTAGCATGTATAAAAAGAATAAAAAAGGCTTTGTTAACAAAAATCATAGCTGTTTGTAAGTAGTAGGCTTAGGGTTTGTTTTATGCAGTATTCAACTGGGAGAGGCGCATGCAGCAGTTATTCTCAGAGTACATATGTCTGCAGCATAAGTAAGGAAGAAATACTTGGGGTTTGTTATATATTCTAGCTGTATTCTTTGGTTGGGAAAAAGCAGAGAATGGCAGCTTGTGGTGGTTTGTCAGACAAGAGGAGAAACAGGTCATATTCTGGATACAGCTTTATTGATGCCAACCACATTTCCTAGGCTCGTTACAGAAATAATAAAGTACTCAGGCTGATGGAGCAAATGGACGGTCTCCAGCAGACTGTCTGGGGTCACTCACAGTCTCCTTTGCAGTCACACAGCTCCCAGGGAAGCCAACAGCACAGGGGCTCCAATGAGCTGCTCCAGGTAAAACCATTTCCCTCCTACATGTCTGCCATAAATCAGAGCCACTTCACAAGTGACTTAGGCCCGATTTGCCCAGGTATCCATGAGGAAACAATGTGAAAGGTTATGAAGAATTTACCCCAAGAAAGTTAAGCTTATTGAATTTAAGGTAGTTTTTCTTTTCTTTTTTTTTTTTTTTCCTGTTAATCTGGACTGATATGTCTTCAAACTGGTCGGGAAGAGTCCATGCTGTACTCAAGGCAACCTCTCCTGGGATTCCCGAAGTGCCAATGCTTTAGTTACCCAATTCAACCTGAATTTGTGCTGCTGCGGCTTAAAAACTCTGCATGTTGTTCTGGCAGCAAAACTGGGGAGCTCTATGTCCTCCGATCCCCCAGCTCTGGTCATGCCCCGTCGCTGCAGAGGCTCCTGACACATGGAGAAGTTGCCACACCATGCAAAAAGAAAAGGGCCGACGGTAGAGGAGATTCATTTCACTTGGACATGGTGTCAAAATTTTTTACAGAAATCCTTGCTCTTTCATTTGGAAGAATGCTTTTCCAGGGAATATGAATAGCGAGGTATCAGAATATGAATATGAGGATAATGATTAGAATGATAATTACAATAATGTGAATATGAGAAAGATCAGAGTTAGGAAAGATGGATAGGAGTTACAAGGTTATGCAGTTCACCCTGTTAATGTCAACATCAGCCTATTTTCAAAAAGTGCCTTGGATTTTTAGCCAAAAATCTACAAATTCCAACAAACAAACAAAAAAATCCAGATAATTACAAATACCAGCATTGGGAGTGATGGTCCTTTCTCATGATGCTATAAAGCAGAGAAACTTGCCTTTACATGAATTTCCAAGAACCTCTGTTATTCTTATGCTTTTATACATGCTGTCCTCATAATATTTTTATAGGATGCGACAAAGAAACTATTCCAGTAAAGCTTTTCTTTCTTCATGTACAGAGGAACTATAACTTTTCATTTAGCCTTTTAAGAGATGACACATCTTCTGACACTTTCTGACTCCCAGTACAAGGCAAAGGCAACTTCTGAGCTTGTTGTTTTGGTTTTCCTTCTCTGTTTGATCTGTTTAGCTGAGCCCTTGTCAGCTGAGAAAGAATTTTTAACTCATGCATTTCTGGATGCTGCAAAAAAAAAAGACTCCAGCATCAGATCATGAAGCATTGTTCCTGTCTTTTATTATTATTATTATTCAGTGTGACTATATTGCTAAGTAATAAATTTGCTTTTCTTTGACATCTAGGTTTGAGTGTTTAGATCTTGTGTTTGTTTACTCCAAGGCATGAGGGCATGAGAGCAGCTGAAGTGCAGGTACGTGTTACCATCAGCCAGGTTTCCTGTGGGAATAACACAAAGCAGAAGGATTGATAGCAAACATCTAGCAGTGAGATAACATATATATCTCCATAGCTGTTTCCTAGAAAAATATGGTTACCCAACAGCAAAAAGCACTGCACTATTCTGATACACATTCTCAGCTCCAATGCTCCAGTTTCGAGGTGAGAACAAGGGATCTAATGAGATCTAATGGGCACTGCCTTCACGGCTCCACTCATGGGGAAGGCAACCAGTCTTGAAATTCAGTGCATGAATTCCCTATTTAATCAATTAGTAGTGGAAAACTTCTCTAAGGACCATCAGGAGGGCAGTTTAATTACCTGCCTTCGCAGGATCTCGCTCTCTTTTCTGCACGGCTGATTCGGGGAGGTGAGGAGCTCTGCTGCTGGGATGCTCTGAGCTAGTCCAGCTTACTTTCTCTTCGGGAGAAAACTGTGTGCTATGCAAAGCATTGCTCGCTAGCCAAAGTTCAGAACTGTGCAAACAAAGCTCCTGAGTGGGGCAAACCGTGTGCTGCATCTGCCCAAGGAGAAGGTCAAGGCTGCATCCATCCCATGAGGAGCCCATTTCACACCATGAATCCCTTTCCTATAGCCTGGTCATCTTTACACTGGGAAAAACAATCAGCATCAAGTACAGAGTAGGGAGGTATATCCGCAAGATTGCTACTGGATGGACCAGACTTGTAATGGGTACCCTGATATAAAGGGTTAGTCATAGGTTACCCAAGAGTAAAGCCCACAAGTACACAAATCATTAATTATTTCGCTTTCTTCTGCTACTATTAACATTGGCCATTTTGGATATTTAAAAGGGAAAAGTGAAATTAAATTGCCATCATTTTTTCATATGAATAAATGCTCCTAAAAAGGTTAATAAGGAGCAGGCTAGTTTGCATCACTCAACTAAGAAAAAATTAACTATCCTTGCGTGGATACACAATAACATGCATAATACTTTTTGCAATTAAATCTGCTTTTGATAGGTTCATTTTTCCTTCAGGTTAACATTGAGACAACATTCTGCCCAGTCACGCCCATGTTCATTTACAGAATTTAGCCTTAAGCTAATTCAGATATAATTATTATTCTTTCCTCCTACTTCCCTTTAAACTACTGTAGGCATAATTTGCTTTGAAATGAGCTGGCCATTTTTTTCCCATGAAGTACATAAAATAATCCAGTGCTTACAGCACTTACTTTTCTCTTTATTTCACACAGCACACGTGGTTCTTAAGATGAGAGAAAAGAAGTGATTATTTTTCTCTCCTTTTTAATTAATCCATTTTGTACCAAAGCAATAAGAAGAATGCAAAGATAAGTAAGTGAGCCAAAAGGTTTTTCTCTCATGACATTTTCAGTGACAAGTTAAAATGAAAGTAGCTTGGAATTGGAGGTTGGGTAAAAGTTATTGAACTAGCTCTGCATCTTTAGAGGTTTGGCTCCATTTGAGTTCGCCAAATATATAAATTAAGTTTGTGGTCTTGTCCTGATCCTCATTGGTACAAATCACAAGCTACCAGAGGGCAGGTTATAAGTCACCAAATCTGGCAGCCCACAGAGGCTGCTGGATCCAGGTGCTTTGTTTCTGCTGGAGTCTCTTGGATGAAGCAGTCTCTCCATTTCTGCCAGGGTCTTCATGAGGGACCCACTCCCTCCTCCTCCCTCACTTCCCAGTTTCCCTTCCAAAATTCCTCACTCTCTTTCAATAAATAAATAAATAAAATAATGGATCAGCTTGGTGCAGAGCATGGCAGAGAACATTTGCAAAGGTTAAAACAGTGTATGAGCAGCTGACACCAGAAAACTATCTGGCAGCCTTATATTTAAGGTGTTCTCTTGGCTTTGGCTTAATATTATTGCTAGTAATAATATTTCTTAAAAAAAAAAAGGCAAAACAAAAAAAAGCCTCACTGAAGTGGAATGTATATTATTACATCGAAACAAGGCAACTCAAACCTTTGCAAGAAATTCAAAGGCCTTAAAGGATCTTTCAAGGTAGGAGTTTCTGTCCTGGAAGAACAGTGTGGTGCTGTGAACTTCAGAGACATTGCCCCCAGGACAGCACCAGAGGATCTTTCACACAGACACATTAGAAAATCTGCCCAAACCAGCTCAGTACAAGTCACAAGTAAACTTTAAATAGATAGTAATTCAGAGGGAGGAGATAGAGCAAATAGCCAAAGATATTAAGATAAACAATACATAATTATTCAAATACACTAAACATAAATAAAGCTGCATGGGTGTCTCTGTAGGCCCTCCAGGTCACTAAGGAATGAAGGAGGCAATTAACAAGGATTAAGACATTTTCAAGAACTAAATTAATTATTTGCATTTGTCTTCACTGTAGTGGGGGATTTGGAAATTTATGGAAATTATGAGCATGATATTATAAAGATAAACATTTATGTAGAAAAGGTTCTGGAACAAGTTGAGAAAACCAAGTTCATGAAGTTAATGAATCCAAGGGTGTTCAGGAGAAAGCTAAACTGCAGAACCAAGCTACTGGCCAGAGCTCACAAATACAAGTTTAAAAAACAAAGGTGTTTCCCAAGACTGAATAACTTTTCTGTTCCAAAACATGAGTCAGAAATGAATGTAGGCAGAGCAGACCCCGGGGCTGAGGATGCTCACTGTGTGTGACCAAGGCCAAAGTTGATTTTGGCCTGCAGAATCAGGCCAGGCCAGCTCTGTAGCTATAGTGCAGCTCTTTCCCCTCAAATCTGCAAAAAGTCCCACTAGATTGAGGAAACAGTAAATGCCAGTGGGGTTTCAAAAAGTTCTTGACAAAGCTCCTCACATCAGACTGATGGGCCAAAAACCAAGTGTGGAATAATATGCTATGTCGTATTGATTAAACAACGGGATACTAATAACCTCAGCACAGGCCTGTGTGACAACAGTAAATGCTAAACCCCTGGTGACTTTAATGCTCTCTCTCTTCCCTTCCCATTTCCATTATATCTGTTTGCTCATAGTAAGGTTTTATGAAGAGCCTGCTTGAACACAAGCCTCAAGAGCCCTTCCCTTCAGCAAGGCCGGACTCTCTGACATCCCCAGGATGCTGCTGCTAGGCTGAACAGCGACGCTTAGGTTTGCACTAGCACATTATCCATTTTAATTTCTTCCTGTGGATGCTATTTCCGAAGGAATAACCTTGCTGAGTCATCCTGCCACTTGGGAGTCTGGGCTCTCAAAAGGCGAGCAGGTGAAAAGCTGAGCGCCCCGGGCCCCAAGAGTGCTGCTTTTGGGAGGGTTTTTCACCATGGTTTAGAAAGGACTGACAATGTGTTGCTGAAGTCTATGCACATTGCAAAGACTGAGAGGCAGTATAAATTATGGAAGGCTGTGAGTGATTTCAGTAGATCACACATATACACCCCGGGCATGCCAAATGTAGTCTGAAGAATACAGCTTAACACGTGTAGGTGAAATAACAGTTTCTTCATGTGAAATGGCAATCTCTCCACTTGGTTGTTTCAGGAAAATTCAATAGAGCTTGCTAAAGACATCCCTCCCACCTCTCCCAAGATGCAGATAACATGACTTAAGCAAATAAAATACCATAAGCCAGCCTAGATAAACAGACTGACACATTGCATTCAGTTTCAGACCTTTGCATTTGGCAGGCTGCATTCCCTGTGTGAGATCAGAGCAAAGAGACAGCCTTGATTTAGGCTTTATTTTGGTTGCTGATATAACCATAGCTATAAACGAAGAGACTGGGAAAAGCAATAGAAATAGAGGCTTTTGGTGAAAGGATAAAGGGAGACAGGCCAGATCCTGTAAATCATTTGTGTGATCCTCCTTATTTCTCATCCTGGAATTCCTCATATTGGAGGACACTGCAGCAAGATCTCGGGCTGATGGACGCTGCAAGTCCTGCTGCTCTGCCTTGTCCCCAGTCAGTCCTGCCTGATCTCCCAGTCAGCTGGTTCAGGAAGTTAAGCTGGCAGAAAACTAATCCTACAAAGAAACGTGTGGCCACTTTAGCTGCTGAACCAGCTTACCTCAGGGTCAGGCAAGCATGAGCGCTAGCACAAGAGGAAAGAAGGAGGCAGAAGCAGAAAACAGAGCCAGAGGTAGGGACGAGGCTGCAGCAGTGCCGCTGAGCTGTGTGAGCTGTCTTGGAAGCAGCCCCTGAGGCACCAGCCTGCTTAGCACTGTCAGAACTGACACTTGGCTGCACATGTGCAGAGTTGACAACCTCAGGCAGCAAAAGCAAAACACTGAGAGGAAAATATCATAGTCCTAGAGGGCTTGGGTACCTCCTTGCTTAGGTGGCACATGTCTACGCAGGTGCTCAGGGTTGTATCTTCAGGCTTGAGCCCCATCACTTACGCTCCATCACTGCTGCCTTCCCAAAGCCCCTTCCCTGCCTTGTTCCTCCTCCTGCTGCTGCCCTCTGCTCTGCAACGCGGGAGGCAGCAGAGCCAGGCAGCATCCTTGGCCTCAGGCAGACCTATCTCCACAGAACAACCTGCCCCAGGGCTCTTCCTTGCCTCAGTGAAAGAAACAGGCTCAAAAACAGTAATTTTGCAAGTGGGGGATAGGGAAGAATTAATGCATCCAGTTATGGAGGTCTCAAGGGGAAGGGAGTGGTAGCTTGGGGAATTTTTCATCTCAACTATTAGGTCTGATCCCGGGGCAGTGAGTGTTAGGGCAAAGCTGAGAAACTTCCCCCCATCTAACAAAGCAAAACGCTTCCACGCAGCAGCGTATATATTCAGCCTGAAGAACTTCCTGGTAACTCAGGTTTTTGAGGCAGATTGTTGATCAGGATCCAAGGGAGGATTAGAAACTCTTTTAAGCATAAACAGTATTTGCAACTGTGCGAGTTAAGCAAACGGATACAAGGGAAATCAAACCTCATGCTCGAGGGCATAAACTGCTCTCTTGTGAGTCAGGATCAACCTTCTTTCCTCCCCGCATAGTTAGCTAGGCACTCACTGTGGTTTTGATTTGCTCCAGAGCATCCGTTAGTGGACACCGCCAGAGGCAGGATGCTGGACCGGATCGGACCACGATGTGTTTCTGCAGGGCAACCCTTTCATTCCCATACTGGCAAAGCTGTGTGGGAAAGCTCCCGTGACCCCTGTCTGCAGCAGCTCGTGGTCTTCCAGAGCATTAGTTTCTCATTTCCATAAGCACTAAATTTGCTCTCAATTGCTACCGAAATAAACAGAGTAAGTTGCATGAAGTGTAAATTACCTACATGGCACAGACAGCTTTTATTTTAACTAGATAGAGACATGCTTTTAAGATCTGTATAGGTAATTTTTCCAATTATGAAATGATTTTTTTTTGTATTCTCTTTCAGCTGCAAAGAAATCACACAACTTCCAGAAGGTTTTGTATTTTGAGAAATATGTATTTGTGTCTGTGTCTATATATATACATATATATACACATACATAGACATACCTATATATCTGTTTGTCCTATAAAAGGTTTTGAATTACTAGCATTTCCTTACAAATTAAAGACAGGCAAGGACCAGTAATGCAGGTGACAGAGCATGCACTAACAAAGTCTGCCTCTCCACACTGCCTCTTTGATGTACTTCATCTTTGCCCTAAAGGAATTTCATTATCCTATGGTGTGCCTGTAATGAAATCTGTACTCAGAATCAAGCCTCCATAGAAAACGGTATCTCGACTCTTTGTTCTGCGCAGACTAGCTGTGTGTGGTAGGAATATGTTTCTATTTGTGTGTGATCTGAGTGTACTTTGAATACTGATCTCCAGATAAAAGGGATAGAGATCTAATTTGACAAAATATTAAATTCTTCTATCTTGCTTTATCTAACAGAATTCTGATGCTTATTATTGTGATGAACATTTTGGGGGATACTTGCAGTGTTAAGAGCGTGTGAGAAAATTCTCTCCATGGTGAATCAAATCAAGTGTCAAAGACCCTGATTTATAAAGAGTGCAGAGGGCTCTTAAGTATTATTTTTAGAACAATGCCGCAGCAGATTTACACACAGAGAGAAAAAAAACTACTCTACAGTCACTTAGGAGCAAAGTAGCATTTCACTGCATAATAATGAAGAACTAATTGCTCTTTGTCATCACTTTTTATGCAAATTGCCAAGGAACATTTGCCCAATGTGCATTTTACCTTTTAACAAAGAAAGTAGACATGACAAACTAGACCAAATTCCATAAGCTAAAGACAAAAGTAGGCTGTACCATACACAAATTGCAGCTAGCAAGTCTATTCCTTTGGGGACCCTTATCAGCTTACACACTAAAGTCCATAAACAAAATAAGGCCCTACATTTCCAGTTAAAGCTAAGTTTAGCTATTACAAGACTGAAATTCTTTTTCGTGGAACCTAATTGTCACTATTTGTATCTTTGTTTACTTCTTTTTTTCCTCTCAGGACAAGCATCAAACGTCACCAATTGCCATTTGCCTACAGACTGCCTTCAAACTTTCACTCATTTCACATTATGTGGATTTCAGACATTGCAGCCTGCTGGTTATTTGTTTAAAAGTGTATTCTTGGATTTTTTTTTAATTAAAAAAAAATATTATCAGTCTTGGATTTCATATGTTTCACAGTCTTGGATTTCATATGTTTAAGACTTTGACTCAATTGACAGTTCTTTAAAGAACACCAGAACTTCAATAGTTGGGGAATTACATTTCTCTTTTGATCCAAAAATGTATGAAAGTGTATGAAAGAGAAATATATAGTAAATCACCTTTGTTCTGTATGAAGTCTCAATATTTTAGTCATTCTGCAACTGACACTGAAAAGCTGATAGGAAAAAATCCTAGATGGCACACCAGGTCAAAATGTAGACATCCTAATGGAGTGCACTGTGTCAAAATATTTTCCCCAGAAACACCCCAAAGTGTTCTCTTTATTTATTTATTCATTTATTTATTTATTTTTGTGAAATGTAAGAAAGATATCACTGTGCAAGTTGTTTCTGACTTGCATGAACAATTAATTCCTTTGGTAAACTAGTGGGTCTACTCAACCCCTACAAACTTCAAACATAATAGAGAATTCCAGAGAGTTTTTTTCTACTCCTATGCTAAAGGTTCAGCAGACCTTCAGAGCTCACAAATTCAAGTTAACACAGTTCTAAATTGCTCTAGTTATCTAGGTCACAATTATTTGCCACTGCTACAAAAAAAAACATGCAAACTGCAGGCCAAGGCATTTTATTTTCCTCTCTAAGATAAAATAGTGACAAAGGGCTGACCTCTCTTTTAAGTGCTAGCACTTCAAAAACAGTATCTGTTAATCAGGAAATGTATGAATACAGTTTATAAACCTCTATGCATGAAAAGAACAGTATTCACACATGTATTTTTTGTTGCTTAAATATGCTTAAATCACAAGAACATACTGCTGTCCAACCTTTCTGGAAAAAAAAAGACAAAATTGATCAATAATGATCACTTTTGTAAACGAAACATCTTTCACAACATGAATGAAAACACATTCATTCATTCATTGAGGACTCGAGTTATTTGGTTACTGCAAAGCAGAAAAGCAAAATAAACAGCCCCAGCAGAAATCAAGGGTTTCGGTGTAGTACTGAAGTACTGTAAAATCACTTGAGAGTTACACTGTAGTTCGGAAAAGTGATTCCAAAATAGTTTGTGCAATAAAACCAAGGCTGTCCAAGGCAGTGCACGCCATGGTTGCCCGTGTGTCCACGTACTCCGTAGTGTGCCACAACCTCCAGCACGTCCCACGTGGCTTTTGCTTGGTCAGACACAAGCCTGAGCGCTGTAGGCCTCCCTCAGCTTTGCTGATGCTCCCGCTACGTAAAGTGGGCGCTGTTATTAAGCTGCAGATGAACATTAAATTCCCTCTGTCTCCTCAAATTCATGTTCCCCTTTCCTTCCCACAGGGCCACCGCGGTGTTGCTGAGTCCTGGTCATGCCCTGTAGCGCAGACGCCTCTCCCGCCCGTGCACTCGCCTTCCGCTCTCCTCCAAAGGCTTCTGCCAGAGCCAGTGGCTTCTCTCTCTGCTTCCTTCTTCCCTCCCCTGTCCCCCGCCACCTCCCCCTCCTCGCTCACACCCCTATGACTCCAGTCCTGTGCCTCAATCCCACTAGTATTTTAATATCTTCATGGCTTTGCGTTTTCTGCCATCTGCTCCCTCCTGCGTGACTCATCACGGGCGCGCAACAGAAATCCCTCCTCGTGCCGAAGCAGCGGCGCGCTCGGCACAGAGCACGTTCTCCTTCACGAGCCGAGCAGGGACACAGCTGTCACAGCGCTCGGTGCCACCGAGGACCAAGGGAAGGGACTATTAAAGGCGCCACTGGCAGCTGGGCATCTCCTCAGGCCCTTCACCAGCACTTGCAGCTCTGAAGAAACTCCTTGTGACTCCTTACAATGTGAGCAGTGCAGCCGGGTTGTGGCTGCTCGATTCAGCCTGCAAGGCAATAAACTTCCTTACATGAAGCCTCTGTTACACTTACCCAATGGAAGCAGAATTACATGTGCTAGAAATTCAGAGCTGTTACCAATCCAGTATTTGTGTTTGTGAGTAATAATTACCTCAGGCTTTTACTCTAATTAATGGATTCGGGTCTAGTCAGCCACTAGCGTGTGTGAATAAGCTCTCATTGATGATAAAGACTACATAGAGCAAAAAGGCTCCTTAAAATAGTAATTTCTCAATGTGGAGTAAGACCTTTTTTCTACCCATTTTTTTTCCTTCCCCAAATCAAGATTTAGGATTAAGTCTTGCCAGACTAGTGGTGCTTTGTGACGTGTCAGAATTTGGACCCAATATAGTTCAGAGCTATTTCTGTTCTGTTGAATGCAACATGGAAACGAAAAAGTCTCTTTCCTGAAATTTAGTGTCTAGAGCACAAATATCACCCTATCACTTCTCAGCTAATCTTTGCATGTACATCATTGTTCTCAAATGCTAGAAGTTTTCCCTTTCCAAAAGGCTCTTTTTTCCCAGCCTTCTTGGCATTCCCTCTTTTGCCCCAAGACTCACTTGCCAAGGCAGATGCCTTGTTTGTGCTCTTAGCCTTTGCCGAGACACTATCACTTTCCTTTTCTGAGTAACTGTAAATAAAGGAGGTTGTAGAAACAATGTTTTCTCAACTGTTCTAAGCCAGTTCAGATAAAACAGGGTTGATCTTGTTCCTCTGAAGTGACTTTCAGAGCTGATTTGTCCGTGTCGATTCTCAGCACAAGGGGCAGATGAATGGAGGTTTAAGTATGTTCTTTTGGATGGTCCTGATTTGGGGAGTGTATTCAGTGGTCATCTAGACCCACAGAATCCAAGAATTTGCCAGATTTCACCCTTGTAATATTAAAAGGCAGCACAGTTTTATATTCTATATTAAAATTTCTGAACGCAAATTTAGAAGTATTAACTATAAATCATAAATAATAATGAAAACAATTAAAAATGAAAGCAATGGCTAATTAAAATCACAGAAGAAGGCACTGCTTTAAAGAGCGGGTAGTATAAGACCTTAACCTGAGAGGCTATCGACCTTCCTGGCCGTGGGCTGCACTTGGGCTGCCTATAGGGCATTTCCCTGCAAGATGGCAGAGGGCTCTTGGGGCTGTATCTGCTCTGGGGCTCACTCCTGCAAAACCAATGAAAAGAATAATTTGAGGCTGTTCATTGTGAGTGCCTAACACGGGTCTTGCAATTACTTTCCCCAAATTACTGTACATCAAACCAAATTGTGGCAATCATGACAAGCAGGGACAGTCTGAATTGTTTACTCCTCTTTTTATTTGATTTTTGTAAAATGCCAGAGAGACCCTAATGTTTGGCACAGAGACTGTACAAAGTAGTTGGGACATAATATATAAACCTTAATGTTTCTTGGCCCTTGGTTTTGTGACCTGCTAAGTCAACATCTCCTTAAGGGTTCCTTTATATTGGGTTATAGCAAACTAGCAAACATTGACCTTTAAAAAGGTCAGTGTTTGCTATCTTTTTAGTACTTTTTTTTCCAGCCTTGCTTCCTGACACTATAATTTTAGTCCTGGCAACAGTGCTTTGTTAAAACTTCAATACATTTCAATTATTATCTCTCAGCAGCTCCTGCAAACACCACGCTGGAGATGTGATCCCTGCGCATGGCAAACGTTCCTCCATGGAGCTTTTGATGTTACGTCAGGCCATGCTGCGGGAGACATTACCCTGTGCATCTTTGATATCATGCGCCGTGACAATGTCTCCTTCTGAGCCGTCACAGTGCCTGACTCAGTGTGCGTTATTCATTCCCGTCGGTATTCATGGAAATGCAATATACCTGGGGTGTGCTGGAATCCGGTTGTGAAAAGACATATGGAATGTGTAGCATAATCAGTAATCAACTCCGAATTTCTCAATCACTGCAAAGAAAATGATGCAATTGCAGGAATTCTACCTGCGCAATGCGGGAGAATATGTTCATAATTACCAATAATGACTCAGATCTGTGCGCAGGACCCAGTATCATCCAGGAAAGCTGTCCTTCCCACCCCAGGGCTCCTGCAAAAAATACACCGTGGAAGGAAAGGACATTTTCCTTGATTAAAAAATGCAGGTTTTGTCCTTATTTTCCCTTTGTCTCTCCTTCTGTTATCAGTACAAAGCTGGAGTTGTGCAGGTTTTAAATCCACTAGCAAGCTACCAATGTCCTCAAGCCAGAGTGGTTGAAGCAGAGGCTGCAACACAAGCTGTTCTGTGCGGTACTTCGATCTCCTCTGGTAATGCTAGGAAAGGAATTATCCATTACTGGAAAAAAACCATTTGTTTCATAAATATGATTGACACATCCTGCAATACACAAAGCTCTCCAACAAGTGGCACTATTAAGACTATTGAAGTTAAAAGATTGATATGCAAACGAGATCTCGGAGCGGGATGTTGGGACATGTTTTACAATATTGCGTTCTATTTAAAATCTTTTAAATATACATATGAAATGTGATTGAAATAGATATTCATAATTCAGATACTCTTGAAATATCTGAATATTCGTGTTCTCCACAAAGAAAATACTGAAAAGTAGGTCAAGTGCCAGAAGCTCAACCAGACAGTCCTCTCCAAAGGGATGAAGTCATGGAGCTGTGGGGAAACTGCCTAATTAAGACATTAGCAAAGGTAATATGTGGCCAGGAAATCTGTCCATAGGTCTAAGCCAAAGCCAGTTCTTAAATGTATCGAGGTAGCCTTTTTTTGAGGATGTTGCAGCACTCCTCAACTGAATGACTTCACATTTACTCTCATCATATTTTGTTGCTGATGTTTGAAAAATGGCTGAATATTTTGAGACACTGTATATGACTTCCTTTAAAAAAAAGTATTTGTCTGGATATGTACTTGGCTATATTTCAAGGAAAATGGTCTTGAAATAGTAAAAAATGTGAAAATTGCAGTGTGAATATAATTAACTGCAATGAAAAGAGGATCAGGCTGTATTGTTGTAGTGCAAAACAAGCAGTTTGGAAGTGAACTAGGAAGCCAACGTACTAAAATACAGCACACATTATGTTGCATAAGCTATATATAGGTGCTTACCTACACTTTTTCAAATAGCCTATATGTGTAACCCCTACCTGGCTCTAGCTTCTCTCACTCTGTGCAAATTTCCATCCTGCTCAAGAGCGAGCTTGTTCACGCCAAGGTCACTGGAAATTTGATCATGGACTGCAAAGAACTGTAAGATCTAGAAGGGACAATTTTCCCTTTTACGTTCACTTCAAGTCAAATTTTAACATCCAATTTAGAACACTGCCAGTGAGATAAAAGCTAATTATTGTGCTTTTCAGAAATGGGTGCTACAGGCAGGGGTTTAAATAGACTTTTTTGTTTTCTATTTGACCAGCTTTGACTCGCTGTGTTTATATCTCCTGCAGCGTGCTGTAAATAACAGCGTATGTAGATGCAGTGGTATAACGGGCATGCAAAGTGCTAACTAAAGCACTACAAATGCTGCACGCCTTTTATTTTTATCTCTCAGTCCTTCTGAATGCAGTATTTTTATCTCTTGTCCCAAAAGAAAATTATTTTTGTGTCTCTGGGACAAGCAAGGCAACAAGAAGCCTCAGCCTTGCCAGCTTCTAAACACAAATCCCCTCATACGCTCCCAGGGCTTTTGATGTGCTTAACGCTACGTACATCTGAGAAACCAGAACCTAAACAGCACTTGTGAGCAAGGCTTTATATAATCATTACTTGGAAAGGGAAGCGTAAGTTTATGAGTCAAACTCTCCAGCGGAGCGCTATTATGCAGCCGCACGCAGCTATGAAAAGTAGGTGTAAAATGCTACTAACTGAGAGTGCTTTTCACTTTACACGGGAGCACGGCCGTGCCAAATGAGAGCCGGGCAGGGCCAGGCTTTGCAGAGTGACAGTGCATGTGACACCAGGTACGAGATGTTGTTTCTGTGCTGGTCCACGGCACTTGCACAGGCTTCTGTAGCGAGCCAGGCTTTGGGAGCGCAGGTAGCCTGGTGCAAAGGCTGTGGTTCAGAAGAAGACATCAGTGAAGAGGCTTCATTGATACCGCTCCTTGCTGAAGGAAGATATGTAAAACACCGTGCATCATCGGTCTGCAGTGAAGAGGGGGAGAGAGAATGAAAACAATAAACACTGACATAAGCACAGAAAACAAACAAACAAACATAACATTAATTACTAAGCGTGCTTTTGTTAGCAGCAGGTCCCCCATTCCTCAGTGGCATTTCCTGCCGTGGCAGTGTCTTTTTCAAGCCAACACTGACCCAAGCCCACGCAGCCCTGCAGTTGCCCCACGCCTTCCCCCAGAGCTGCCTCCAGAGGGGCCCGGCTGTGTGTGGTTTATGGGGAGCTCTCTGTGTCGGCAGCGCTTCCACCCGCTCTGCCTCCTCGTCCTGGCCCGCACAACAGCGGCAGGCTGAGCAGGGACGCTTGATTCACCCCCAATCGCACTTCACTCGTCCCGGCATTCGAGTGAGCGCGGAATCGAGGTAAAGCGGGTGGAGGTGGCAGCTTCGGGCTGCCTGGCGGGGAGCTCGGCGCCAGCCTGGGCGCGGGACAGGGGCCCCAAACCGGCACCTTGTGCCCCTCGCCCGGACAAGGCGGTGCACGACAACTGGGGTTGGGGCAAGGGTTGTCGTTAAACCAGGGCGCTCCACGTGCCCGCGCGGCGGCTCCAGGGCTGGCTCATGGCCGCTGGACGCCTGCGCTCGCTGGGGGCTCCCCCTCGCCGCCATGGCGCCCCCCGCCGCCCCCACGGCCCCTCGCGGGCGAACTACGACTCCCAGAGCCCCCCGCGGCGGGGGCGGCAGCAGCGGGCGCGGGCCCCGCCGCACGCGCGCACACGCCGCCGGGGCGCGGGGCGCGCCGCGCATGC
>JAUBOD010001001.1:433782-448067 GCA_032353885.1 Nothura maculosa
CCCCCCCCGGGGGGGGGGGGACACCCGCAAGGTCCCGCGGCGCTTTCGTGCCCCCCCCGCCCCCCCCCGGGGTTGCGCGGGGCGGGAAACGCGCGCGTTGCGTAACGGGGCTGCGCGGGGGGCGCGGGAGCGGCTGCGTGCATATGTGCCCATATATATTATATATGTTATATATATGTATATACACACGCACACATATCTGTGAGTGCGGGGGTACGCGTGTGCGTCCGTGTGCCTTTCCATCTGCGCCGGGGCTCCCGCGGCAGCCCCGCTCCCCGCCGCTCCCCTCCGTTCTCTCCGCCCGTTTCCTCGCGCCGCGTTGCCGTTGGCGCCGCCGCGTTGCCGTTGGCGCGGCGCGAGCGCCGGTGTTCGCGGGTGAAGATCTCGTTTCCCGGCGCTTCGGGGCCGTCCCTGGAGTCGCGCGTGCTCCAGGCGGGAATTGCCGGGCTGGTGCCCACAACCAGCGGCTTGTTCCCACTGTGGGAGCCTGGCGTTTGGGCGAGCTCCGTGGTGGTGCGCGGGGCTCCTTGGGCACATCGGGAAACGGGAGGTGCCTCCCCCTGGCGAGGTGGGAGGATGGAGCGATGGAGGCGCCGCTCGGCGCCTGGCTGTGGGGCCGGCTGCGCTTGTGGGGCTGGCGGAGCGGTGGCTCCTGCGCCGGGGGGCTCCGGGTGTCGCAGCTGGGAGTTGGGATCCAGCTGAGGTGTGAGCTTGGATGTGAGCCTTGCCCTCCCGCTAAGGATGGATCCCGACCTGCTTGTGCCCAGGTTTCTCGCACCTGGAATGGGAATGTGTCCTCGGGGCCTCAGGTGTCCTCAGCCCTTTCCTGGCCTGGGGACACATCCCGTGGTATCAGGTCACGCGTGTGGATTGGGGGTCGCCCTCCTCATCCCAGTCCTTTGCTTTCCCTCAGTCGCTCCATGGAGAACGGCTCCCTGGTGCGCGGGGAAGCCGGCAACCGTGCACGACACTCCGGCCAAAATAACGGTCCCGATCCTAGTAAACAGGCATTGCCCTGGCTCTTCCAGCACCTTCAGCATGAGGGAGTTCTGGTGGAGGCTGGACACCGCGGAAGGCCTCGGAGACCCGTTGGAATTAGCGGCTTTAATACGGCGTTAATGCCGTAGAGCCGTGGGCACCTTCCTGCCGCACGTGTGGAATTGGGAGCATGGAGAGCCCTGCCCACCCTGTGCCCCGCGGTCCCACTCTGTGGGAAAATACTGCAGCAATTGCCTCTATTTTCTCTAAAATCCCCATAGGAATAGAGGTGTCCTGTCCCCGTGCCTCCGTGGCACCCTTTTGGGGAGGGCATTGCGTGGGCACAGGTAAAGGGGAGACCTCGGGGTGCAGCTGACAAATACTCTTGGCGCTGAGCTGAAAAGGGCGATGCGCGCTGCTCGTGTTTGTGAGGGCGAAAATCACGGCGGTAATTACGTTTTATATAAAGCGTCCTATAAAAACTGCATAATAAACTGCTGGTGTGAATGGAGTGACGTTTATTGTGCGAGCGGAGCCGCCTGTGCTTTGAGTTCGGGCGCTGCGAGTGCAGCTGATGTTCTCCAAGGAAGGCGTCCGTGCCGCTGGCTCCCGCCGCCGCTCACGGAGCCGCTTCCCGGCTCCCAAGTTGCCTGAGGAGCCCTGCCTGCTTCCCGGCGCTGTGTGCTCCTGCCTGCGCCCTCCATCCCTTCCTTGGGTTTCCATCCCTATTAACTCGGGGTGTGAGCGTTGTATGCTAGTGGTTTGGGGGGGAATTCTCCAGGCATTCTGCTAAGTGTCGGAGAAAATTTGGATTTAAGCTGTTAACGGGCAGCTTTCCTTAAGCCCCGGTTATTCCCATGCTTTCAGCGCTCCTCCAAGTACAGATGCTGCAAGAGAGCATGAAAGGGGCTCATTCAGTTATTGTGGCTCTGCTGATATTTGAAGAGGTGCCTAAACGATTCTGTTGTAGTGGCTGAATGGACAATAGATCCCTACCCCCAGCAGCAGCCCGAGGTTTTCCAGCCGAGCGCCGAAAACGCTTGCTCAGCTTTCTGCAAAACACGGTCACCATTTCTTTAAATTCAGCCAAAGGACATTCACCTTGGCAGCTGCCGGAATATTAAGCGTTTCGTTTGCAGCTCGTGCGGAGGAGATGTAAAATGCATGAGCGGAGCCGGCTGGGTTGCAGCGCGTTCCTTCTGCTTTTCCGTCGGGCAGCAGCGTCTCCGCAGCGCTGAGCAGAGCGCTCCCCATCACCGCGCTGCTGCGGGGCTCGGGGCTGTGATTCTAAAGAGCAGGGCCACGCGCACACGCTGCTTTGTGGCCAGCCAAGAACTTGGAGCTCCCGAGTGAGTTGGGCTGCAGGTGTTGGTTGAAGAACGGCCGCGTGCTCAGCGCGGGCGAAAGGAGCAGGGGGTCCGTGCTGCTGTGCTGGGGACTCGCTGCATCCGTGTGCTCGTCCCAGCCTTGCTGAACTGCAGCTCTCCTGGGGTAAGTGCGGCCGGGGTGCAGCCCCTGCACCTCGAAGCCCTCAGCCCTTTCCTGCTCTTTGCGTCTTCCCTCCCTGTTTACACCTGTGGGTGTAAATCTGCCCCTGGAACAAGCTGGGATGTTTTCCATGAAGCGCCCCAGAGAAGGTGAGGAGGTGACAACCGCAGCACCGGAGACTGGGGGACCCGAGGCTGCTTCCTTGTAATTCCGGTGTTGAAGGTGACCTAAAAGTCTCAGGTCCTCCTAGGCTGATTCTTAAAATCCTGCAGTTTGTCAGATCCTCCTAGGCTGATGTCTAAAGTCCTGTAGTTCACAATAAGTTTGGATGACAGCTTTTGCTGCTGTCATGTCAACAGAAGTGGTGTTTGAGGAGCCCCTAAGAGTGAGAAAACCAGGGGGCTTCCAGCTTGTGCCTGGGGGCTGCTCGTGGGCTCTGCAAGCAGCCCCCGGCTTCTGCTGCCCACCTCCCAAGGGACTAGGACAGGAACCGGCCATTGGCCGCCCATGGAGCAGCGGGAGCGCAAGGGGAACGCAGCCTCATCCCGGGGCCGCCAACCTCGCTGCCCCATGTGCCCACAAGAGCCCGGCCGCACCGAGCCTCCCCGTCCTGCCGTACTGCCGTTTATGAATGGGGTGTTTTATTTACCAAAATATTGACCTCACTCCTCGTACGGGCGGCTCAGCGCGCGCCCTGCGCTTCTCCCGGGCGGCTGCGAGCCTGGGCAGCAGTAGGTCTGGCTGTCGGCAGAAAGGATTTCATCGCTTGCACCAAGAAGAAAACTTGCGCTCTTGTATAACTGCTTTATTTACAGGCTCCTTCCTGATTACTCATAAGGTTCCTAAAACCGCAGCTGATGATTTTTTTACTGATCTGCTTGTTGAGTTTTTCTCTTCCCCGCTTCTTTTTTTTTTTTTTTTCTTGTTTTGTTTCCTTTCTTAATCTATCACAAAAGCCTTTGCGGAACAAGCTTTTCCATTCCCTTTCTGCAGTTCTGGGTTTACTGTTGCAGCACTGAAATTCTTAGTCCTCTTTGAGGACTTTTTTTTTTTTTTTTTTTTTTTTTTTTTTTTTTTTTTTTTTTTTTTTTAAGTAGAGCATAAAGTAAGTGGTCTCTAAAAGCAAGATAAACAAAATCAGCTGATATCAAACAGGCTTTAATAACAAAAAGGTGAGTTCTTTTCTCTTGTTTTGTTCTTAGTCATCTATTTTGACCAGTAATGAATAGAAAACCACACTGAGAGCTCTGTAACACACGAAGAAAATGGGTGTTCTTGGTTTCCGCCAATACAAATGACTCATCAGTATCAGTAGGGCTTCTACTTCTAATAATAAAACTGTGGAAGACCTTTAAAACGTGTGGTTTGGCCCCTGCTCTTAGTGAAAGGTTGGAAAATATTACTTTGAGTTTAAGAAGAGAGAAGAAAGAAAAAAAAAAAAACTACACACCTTGTTTTAACGATTTGCTGCGCAGCAGTGAAAGATCTGAAACCTCCAAAAAAACCCCACCTCTAATTGTAGTTTGGATTGTGATGTTAAAATCGGCCCTGCAGCGGGTGCCGGTGACACTTGGCCCCGGTGTCAGAGAGGCACATCTGGAAAATGGGATCTGTGTATGTGGAGGGGGGGCCGAGCTGGCGCGCGGGCCCCTCTTGCTGCTGCCGTTCCCAGCCCCTGCTCCTCGCGCCTCAGGAGAGGGTAGCGAGGCTGCGGGGCGACCTGCATGGCTGCTAGGGCCGAGGGCGGGCGGGCCCCACGGGAGGGCAGAGAGAAAACGGGAATGGGAGGGTAAATGACACCCACAGGATGGACGCGTGCGCTCCTGCCTGGGAGAAGGTGAACGTTTCCCACTGCTGAAAGTGATACTCAAAAAGAAAAGGCAAAACCGGAAAGCCATCTATTAAATTCTTGGGGTTTGAGTAATGGTTTTCAAACGTTGCGGTGCCCGCGTAGCTGTTCAGCTCTGAGGCTCGGGTTTTTTGTGCAGGTTGTGCTGTGTGTTCTGCAAGGGAGCAGCGAAGCAGCCCTGGGCGCTTGAGCTTCTGCACGGTGCAGGTTGCAGGGAGGGCTGTGCTCTTGTACCGCCAAAACCTGCCCCTGTGCTGTTGTGCCAGAGCAAATTGGGATTCTCTTTTGCAAGGTGTTTTGCTTGTAGTGCTTGTCCAATTAGCGTCTCCTGATACGCTCCATTAATTGATGGTGTTGCTGCCTGCTTTCAAGTTGTCTCTGCTGCGGGATTTAAAGATCATGAGTGAGTCAGTGCTAATCCTTTCTTCCACGTTGGTGAAAATTTCAACGCTTAGGAAGTGTTTAGTTTGCCTGTTGTTGCAATATTTATGCTACTAAGTTATTCCTTGTAAGGATATTATGGCTTTGTGTTTCTTTTTATTCTGCTTTAAAAACAAAGTGTGCTTAAAAGCACAAAGATCCGTTCTGGTGCAGATCCTCAGCAAATCCAGCGCTGTGTTTGCTCCCTCAGTATCAGAGGGCATCACTTACCACCAAGTGTTTAATCTGATTCTTTCTGAAATATCTTGGCTGTGTTTGCTAGTTTCTTGTGTAACTCGACTGATGGACAATCTTTATCTTGTCGCTGCTCACTGGGAAAAGCACGCTAAAAATAGAGTGGCAGAAGCCTATGGAAATGTAACTTTGATACGTGTGAAAATCCAGTTGTTTGTTACATGGCAACAATATGAGGGACTTTCTTATTTTTAGACTGGTTTAGAGGAAAAGGCGAGCTGCCATGCGAATAGACTTGAAGTCATTTAGGAGAGTTCTTACTGAAGCCCACAGAATCGTACTCAGTAAGGAGCTGCCAAATAGGTGCCTGCTTTTGTTCCGAGTTCAAACGGGTGTAGGCTCGGTGGTCTGATTCCCGTTTGTTTTCAGGGAATTGTGCCATCAGAAGTGCCACGAAGGTCGGATTGTAAGTGAATAACCTATCCAAATCTCAACCATGTCCTGAACTTTGCTGGCTCGGAAATGGGGCTCATGCTGCAAATCCCTGAGGGCTGCGCCCAGAAAGGACATTAGGCCCCGAGACCACCTGGACTTGAGATTCCTCTCCTGCCCTTGTGCCTAGACCCACCTCGTGCTGCATGGGCAGTGGGGGAGCCCAGCTGCTCGTGATCATCCCCATGGTGCCCGCGCTGGCTCATGGACTGCTGCGGTGCCCGACGAGGGCCCGTGTTGGGGAGAGAGCGGAGGCCTGTCCGGGTGAACCGCGCAGTGGAGGCTTCGGGAGCGCCCGGCGCTCTGTGACCGGCCCCTCTGCTGGGACCAGCTCCGTGTGCTATCCAGGGCACGGCCTCTTGGGCGGGCGGCTCTGGGGGCCCTCCCTAGGGTCTCACACGGCACCGCACGCTCCTTTCTGCAGGAAAAGGCCCCAGTGCAGCCGGTGTGGGAGCTCCGGGCGCACAGCAGGGCCGTGTCACTTGCAATGGGCTGTTGGGAGAAAAGTGCGAAGACGCAAACAGGGCTCGGTCAGACAAGCCTCCCTCTTCTCCCCCTCCGCAATCACTGTGCTAAAGTGCACTCTGGTGCAAACTGCCTTTTCCGTCTAACCTGACAGAGCCGTGTTATTCATGCCACAGCTGTGAAGCATCCTCAAAAATGCAGATTTTTAAACCTGGGTTTATACCTGAGCACAGAGGGAGAGTGGAAAGAGTGTGTTAGACCCAGAGGGATTTTTCCTCCACCCTTCTATTAAGCCGTGGCTGATTTTCTGACAGTTTGATGAGTAAATCCCCAGACTGCTGCCTCCGCTCTGGCCTTGACCAAAAGCAGTGGGTTTTGTGCAAGGCTGGATGCTGCCTGTGCATTAGGCTGGCTGCTGCCTAGGACTGCCCTAGCAAAATTAAAATATGTGTAGACTTAGGTGAGGTCGCACTCTCAAACAGGGACGCCTAAATTCTGCTTCACTTTGGCTTTAGGTAAGTTATGTGCCTGAGGTGAGATGCTCCTGTGTGTAGAACCTATGACCTGCTAAATGCTTCTGATGCCTCAATGATGTGACTTCGGTTCTAACCCTCTATTTACTCCTGTAACTGTTTTAAAATAATGTATGCTGAGGGGAAACGTGGTGCAGAACTGTTGTTACAGAAAACCAAATGTATTGAGAGCATTAAAGTAGTGGTGTGTGCCAGTGAGCTAACCTGAATGTACGGCTCATGGTAAATTATAAGATTGTTGTGCAGTTTGTCATAGTTGAAAGTTCACAGGCAGTGCAAATATAAACATTCTGCAAGGAAATTTCTTGTTTGTCTTTTTTTTCCCCTTCCTTCATGTTCTTCTTCATTTGTCTTACGCTAGACTAAAAGTAGCGTCAGTGATTCACTCCGTAATCTGTTTCTTGGACAGTTAGTCATCTGCCAATTTGTATTAACTTTCCACTTTGTTCATAAAGTGAGTAATGTTCAATGCACTAACCACCAAATCCCGAGTTGAAAAAGCTGTAAGCATCCTTAAAATAGCCTCCAAACTTTCTCTTTAGAGTTTTTACCATTCTGTAAGATCAAAGCCAGCAGGATTTGGCTTGTGATGCAGCAGAGCTGCAGCCTAATTGTTTTGTCTAGCCCTGCTTATTAAATCAAAACTCAAGGCTGCAAATGTAATCCACAAGCTCGATTGCGCACCGACCCGTGTGTTACTTGTGTTCCTTAATCAGTATAATGTTTCTTGTTTCTCTTCTCGGCTCCTGCTTCTAACAGATAAATAAGGCCTCCTTTCTTTTTTCCTTTCCCCTATTGATTGCCATTGCTTTATTAATGTATATTGTCCCCTATCTCACCAAATTGTGATGCTATCAGGAATCATTGAGTGCAAGTAGCTTTGTCTTGCAAAGACCACTGGCACTGATATTAGGCAGCTCCTGCAAGTATTTTTGTTGCTTTTCATCTTCCTTGGTGGGGAAGAAAGAATAGAGGGGGAAAAGAAGAGAGATTGTGCTGCTGAAGTGTTATCTGTGGAGAATTTGAAGCTATAGAGCAATTGGGAGGTATTTTGATCTCAAGGTGATGCCATCATTTTTGAAGAAGAGACAGCACTTGTTTGAATGACCTGTAGGATTTTTTTTTTTCTTTAAACTACTTTTACCTTCTTGTGGAAGCTGGAGTGCTGTGAAGAGTAATGAGGTCATCAGTGCCGCTGGAGAACTTTACAGCACCAAAGCCGGTATGAGCTGTTCAGAAATAACATGAAAACTCGGACTACAGCAGAGGAATTCAAAGTTAAGGAGGGACTTCAGTGCTACAGGAGGGTGTGTGTGTGTGTGTGTGTGTGTGTGTGTGTGTGTGTGTGTGTGTGTGTGTGTGTGTGTTGCAGGGGAATAAACACCAGCAGCAAAAATGCTTCACTCGGCCAGGTGCTTTCTCTGTTCTCTTTGCAAGCGCCTGCTCCCCCCTACACTGCACATACACCTGCACTCTGGGTCTTGCAGTGAACTTATCTTTCTGTTTGTGATTTCTCTGTGTTGTGGATCTGTTTCTGATGTTGCAGCCTGGTAAGCAGCTGAATTGGTGGGTGAAAAGGAAGAGCCTGCTGTCAGGGCCATCACCGTGATCTGCTCACCTCCTTCTCTCTTGGGAGAAGAGTGCCAAAGCAGAAATCTGTTACAGGAAAAAAACTACTTTGATTAAAATGTAAGGGAAGAGGCATTTCCTTATTTCTAGAGTCAAATCCTAATCCTTGTAAATGCCTAAAGCATCCAAATGCCAGGGCTCACAGGCACTGTGAAGACTTGCACCTTCTGAAAGTTTTCAGTCTGACTTAGCACACCAGGGCCATTTGGACAGTTTAAGCTCTGGCTAAACAGCAGGTTTTCTGGGACTAGCCCAAGAAGCCACCACCGGGCACCTACCACTACTGGGTCCTTCGGCTGGGAAGAGACCTGTGGAAGAGACTTTCCTTTCCCCCCTCCTGTCTTCCATCTCTTTCACTCTAAAGTTCTCTTTTAAAACACTCCCGAGAGGCCGGGCACGTTGGTGTACGCCACTCGCTCTGCAGAGCTCCGCGCTGGTCAGCGCCGTGTCGGAGCACACGTAGCCAGCCAGGATTCTCCAGGGTATTTATAGGGCAGGTGTCTCCGGGGTGCCACACTCTGCAGGTGCCGCTTGCTTCGGGTAGAGAAGCCATGGGCTGCATCGAGCACCCAAGTGCAGCACTTCACAAATAGCTTTGCAGTGTTGACTTTACATTTTTAACTCCCCTCCCAGGGACCCTTCCCGCACCTCCAGCAGCCTGAAACAGCTCAAGGAAAGAGAGTCGATGTTGCAGGAGATGCAGATTGAACAAAGAGTTTCCAAAGGACCCTTGTAAAGTAAAAATTGTTCATAGAGATGCAGCGTGAGGGGGAAGATCTCTGTGTTTTCCTTACTCTTCTCCCTGGCTTTGCCCCACCTTGCCTTACTGCAGAGAAGTTACCTCAGCCATGCGGCTTCATCTGAGCTGAGAGGAAATTTTGGTGGTTTTGGCTTTTTTTTTTTTTTTTTTTTTTTCCTTTTTCTTTTTTTTTCTTTCCTTAACCCTTGCTCAATTGCTAATGGAAAATTCTGGTCAAAAGGGCAGAATTTCCTTGCTTAATCTTAAACCCTTAGCTCGCGCTCCCCCGGCGGCCCTCCTGGTCATGCCCTGCTTACCGTCTTTTTCCAGTGCTGTGTAGGTGTGGGTGGGTGACGCGGTGGGGGAGAGGGCTGGGGAGGGACTGGCACCGAGGTGCCTCTCACCCGTCCGGCTGCATTTCTGCTTTATTTTTTATTATGATTCTCCTAAACAAAACTGCCTGCAAAAGAAGCCCGTGGTTGCAAGAAAGCGCATTAGCTGCCGACCCTCCCCGTGTTGTGTTTTTCCACCTGCGGCGCCTGGGAGCTGGAAAGTCTGTGGGAGCGCGGCCGCTTCCTGCGAGGCCGCTACAGGTGCTCCGAGGAGGAGGAGGAGACGCGGGTGCGACAGCCGCTTCCTCCGGCGCACGCTGGAGCGCGGCTGTCACCGCGCGCCTCCGGCCGTGTGCGCACACCCGGCGGCAGGTCGTGCTTGCGGCCGCTCTGCACTGCTCTCGCTGATTTGCTGCCGGAGGTTTATGACTCAGGTTGTGGTTTAATATGCCCTTTTTTAGGTGTGTGAGGGTTTAAAATTATCTGGTGTTGCATTTCTTCCTTTTTTTTTTCTTTTTTTTTGCCATAGCCTTTTCTGCCTTTGAAAGTTTCCACAACTTTCAGAAGCTAAGAAGCTTCATTAAAACACTAGTAATAAACACTTTTCTCATATAGCTACAGACTCCTGTTTTGCACTCAAGGATAGCTCTTTTTGAGATTAACTTGGTTAATAGCCTCTACTGTTTAAGTACGTAGGCTGAAATATTAGGTAACTTCACAAACATTTAAACCAAGAGCTTAAACATGTAGCGTTTGAGAGGAGACTTCTCTGATTGAGGTGAAAACCTCTCCTTGTGCACCACAAGTGTGGATTTGCTTCCTTGTGCTTTTAATATCTGCACTCGAGGGCCTGCAGATTTCCCTTAGCTGTTCTCCTGCTTGCCAAGGGCTTCTGTACTTGTTGAGGGTTCAACCCAAACATTTGTGTTCCCTCTTGTTTCTGATGGAGCCCTAAGCCCAGCGAGCTGCGCTGCTGCCATGGAGCTGGTGACCGGGAGGAATTTGTCACCGCACGTTCTGGCTGAAGCAGAGGTGGGCATGGAAGGCAGCGGATGGATAGAGGTGTATGTGTGTCTGATTGCCGTAGCACCCTTCTCCCTTGGCAGATTGGGCAGCTCTAGTTCCTACTGGTTATGGTTTTTCCTCTGTTCGTCCTCTTGTTCTGCCAGCCTGCCACCGAGGGAGGAGAATTTACCTGCTGCCCACCTTGCTGTTAAGGAGAAGGGTGTTTTCCCCTTGGCGGTACCTTGAATATCCATCACCTTTTAGTGGCTGATGCAGATCCCTAGTGATCTGCTTCAGGGGAGCTCCTGCAAGTTAAGCTCTTCAACGCAGTTATTAAATACTCGGGAGAGATGCAGAACATTATTTCTAAAATTCCTGCCACCCTGGCTCTCGCTGTTGATTGTGACTGGAGCAAAAGGACCCAGGAGGGAGTCCTAGGGACTGTGAGGAGGTCTATGCTTTTGAAGACATTGGTGTATGAGTGTGCTAGAGTGTTAAAGAACGTTTTGAAATAAATTTTGAAAGAAACAGAGTAACCATGGCGAAGCCTAGTGCACAGCAGAGGTGCAGCAAAGCAGCCTCATATTGCTGTAATTTGGAAGGTGCTGCTGAAAACCTTGTCTTACTCCAGCTCAAGTCCATCCCCTGCAGAAAGACCCTTGAGCTTGTGGTCTTTCTTGTGGTGTCCAGTCTTCATGGGACGATGTTCTCGCGCAGCTGCGCGCGAGATGGTGGGTGGTCCCTGTCACCTGCCCCACAGTGACGCCCCATGGTGATACCCACTGCCCTGCTGGCCCCAGGGCTGCCCGCCTCGGCCTCCCTGGCATAGGGAGGGCGAGGTGAGGGGTTGTAGCTGCAGTGGCTGCGAATGTCGTGTACGGCTGCCGAGCTGGCATGACTGGATTGGGAGATGAGAGGGCATATGGTGCGAAGCCAAGAAGCAGCTGAAAAAAAAAGGAAAATCAGGAATGACGCAACAAATGGTGAAGAGGGGAGGCCTCTGTCACGCTGTGAAAGGGAACTCAGAGTTGAAACATGCGGCTCGTTCTGCTGCCTGAGCAGGTGATTTTGAAATTGAAGTGCGTACCTGTTTCTACCCAGCCTCATTTCAAAATGAGCCTTACAGAGTGAAGAGAAAAGAGGTGCTGCCTGCAGGAAATGGTGTTTTTCACCAGCACAGACTGTAAAAACACAGGGTGGGGCAGCCACGTGCCTGGCCGCGTGAAAGCAGCGGGGATGCGCCAGAGGGTGCTGAGGGAATCCACGTCTCCCCATCCATTCTTCCTGCCAGCGCGGGCACAGGCTCGAGTTTGCTGCAGGGAGAGCTGCTCTGCCATCGAAGTGCGGCCGTTTCATGGACGAGGGACCTAGCAGTGAGTTACAGGCAGCGCCTGAACACGCAGCGCCCGGAGCAACGCGTGTGTTTGCTTCAGCACCTCACGTTCTCATCAGAGTTGCCTGTGGCAGAGTTTAGTTGGTTTATTTATATTTTTAGAGATTCTAGTGGATGAACATGGATGAGATAGAGCTAGATCCTAGATCTCTTTGCATTTGTAAAGCATGGAAGAAAAGTTAGCAGCACTCTTCCCAGTGGAAGCAGAGCAAAAATGTAAAGTGTGCCAATTAAATTGGAAACAGCTCTTAATTTCCCCTCTCTTTGCCCTCCTCCTCTCCCTCAGCATGAATGCCTTACTCTTCTGCATGGGACTCTGTGTAATGACTCACGGTTTTATGTGAATTAGTATGAAAATGTAGGTGAGGGAGATGCTGATATCCCCCAAACTGTACAGTGTCTATATGTAGTGTCTAGGAGAAGCGTCCTGGAGCACACAGTAAAGAGCATTTGATCTGTTTCGCTTACTCAATTAAGGGCACATAAATGCAGGATATTGTCCTCCTTTACTCTCTCCCCTCCTGGTTGTGCTTGGCAGGTGTAGGGGAGGTTTATGGTGCTGGGAGAAGGTGTGTGTATCCATAACTGCACTATTCATTGACATAAAAGGATAGTTTCCCTGTTGAAATTAAGAAGCATCTTCATTGTCCTGTGTGGACCATGTGTGTGCGGGGTGTCCCACACCAACGATTTGGACCACTCAGCCCTGGTCAGTGGGTAGGCCAGGGGTCTGTGTTACCATGGATACGGTGGCTTTGGGGTGGCACTGCCTGCCATCGTGGGTGGGTTGCAGAGCACCTCCAGGGATGAGCCAGCACATTTCCAGGAGGGCCTCGCCACCACGGTGGTTATGTTGGTTCATGTCTTTCTGTTTTTGCAACAACCAGCCCATGTCCCATCTGTCCAGGGATGTGAGTGGGGCCTGTGTGACCTAGTTGCTGTAAAGGCCCAGGCAGCCCAGCCCTGTTCATGCTGGTGTAAGCCAAAATCCAGTGGCTCTGCAGTCATCTTCACCTGCTAACCCAAGGAGTCAACATGAGACTCACTTCTCCAGTGCACTGAGAGGATTCAGCTCTAGTTTCATCTTCCACACAGCTGTTTTGCATCCATGCATTTGCCCCAGCACAGTTATTAATTTAATCCATATCAATGAAGCGCTTGTGTTTTAGAAAGAAAGCTTTGTAAAGATTTTCTCGAAATCAAGCTATTTCAAAGAGTTGCTAAAAAGCAGGACTGCAAAATTTGAGAGCTGAAAAACTACCCAGGTCGTACAGAGCAATAGAGGAGAAACGGGACTGAATGACGTGGGGTAAACAACAAAAACGTATTAACATGGCCCTGCTGCCAGACGTGGGCAATGGGGGCTGTGCAATGAGGGGATGTTTCCTCTCTGCAGTCTGCAGCAATGCCACTTGTTGCACCCTGGCCTTCTCCTTGGAGTCTCCATTAAGGTCAAGAGAAAAAACTATTGTTAGTCCTTGCGTGACAGGCATACCTTGAAGTTGGGCCTCATGTGAGGGGTTGCCCACTTTGCGCAGGCATCCAAAGATCTTAGATATTTAGGCTCTCACTTTCCTATTTTTCACTACAGCCTGCTTACTCTAGCGTTTTGGTGTTCGGGGTTTATTTTTACGTCTCAGTTTTGCAGACCTTTGTTGTAGCATCAAATAAAAAAGGCTACGAGGCAGCAAGACTAGAAACCCCTAGGTCAGTTGTGAGCTCCCCTCAGCGCCCGGCTTCCCTAAGCAGCCTGTGTGTTAAATCTCTTCATTTTTTTTTCTGGAAAAAAAGAAAAAGAAAACCCTCAAGTTATTTTTTTTCTTCAAGCAGGCTCCAACACAAGGGTTGTTTGCAGGGTGTCAAAATACCCTGGGAAAGTTTTCTGGAGAAAGGGAAATGCATTTGCAATGAAAACACACAACCAGTGACAACACAAAGCAGCAGTGGCTTCTCACGTAAGGGGCGGGGGGAATCCCACACGTCTTTCTCTCAATGCCTTCAGAGAAGTAGACTTATTTGGTAATGTGCATATATCTCAGACCTCCCACCGTCAGGCTCTGGTGGCATGGAGGTCTGACTTCCATTTTAAACCTAGTACCTGGCATGGAATAGAGTTAGACTAAAGTCTTATTGCCTAGAAACCCAAACATGGAGAAATCAAGAATTCACATAATTTGGTTTAATTTCTTGAAAATAGATTAAAACTGCAGTGTTTATCTTGGATCCCTTATGCGAGAAGCTGGAGGGAGCAATGAGGGTATTTTATGATTAATGAGCCTTTCTGCATATGTTTCTCTTGCAGAGTCTTGGTGTTTAATCGTCTCAGTGCCCCCGTGTTTTGCTTTATTCCCCCCCACTGGCATTCTAGTCGGGCGCCTCCCCAGGGAGATGCCCGGAGCCGAGCCCAGCGCGCAGGTTTCCTCCCAGCACAGGCAGTGGGCGCTGGGCCGTGGTCCTTTTGGCTCCGTCTGTGTGAGGGGCTGCACTTTCCGCACCGTTCCTAGCATCGTTCCCAGCATCGTTCCTAATGTCGGTGCTTTTTGTCCTACAACACACTTGACTGTCAGCCTTACCTCAAAAATAGGATCCATCTGGAGCGATGTTGCCCCCAAATTGCCAGCCCAACTGGGAACAGGTTAATTGGGATGCAGTAGGAGCGCAGCCACAAGGGTTGCGCTCAGTGCAAGCTGCGAGTGACACCCCTGCCATGTGTCCTTGCCCTGCCTTGTGTGTCCACTGCAGTGACAGCAGGGCACACCGAGCCCTA
>JAUBOD010001001.1:450630-464309 GCA_032353885.1 Nothura maculosa
GACTTTTATTTGCTTCATAGCATCTTGGTGGGAAAACATACACAGAATTGTTTTAGTGGGGTCTGGCCCTTTTTTGCACTTGAGGCACATGCTTCAGAGGGAGCGGATTTGGAGCACTGTGCGTGGAACTGTATGTAGCTGTTGTCCTCTTTGAGCTGGTGGGTCAGTTTTCCCCTGCTAAAATACAGAGCTGCGACACTGTTTCACTGCTGGACTGTGCAGCCTGTGGCTGGAAAGAGGGGAGCAGGAGATGTGTATTTCCTAAAAGTTGCCTGGAGTTGCAGAAGAAAGCAAGATCCCTCATACAAGCCGTGTATGAAACAACCCTGCGGTGCCATCAGAAGTAACTGTGGCCACGTGAAAGTTGTGTGGGGAACTGGCTGTTAAAGTCAGCAACGATGAGAACAACAGGGACCTGGACATAAATGCTGTGTGTGTTGGATATTCAAGAGCTGTATCGTACACTGGTGCAAGCTGCAGTAGTTTTACTGGTCACAAGTTGATCAGGATCAACAAATCTTCTCCCTCAAAGGAAATGGGGACCCTGGAGCAGATGATTCTGCATTGCTTCAGAAGCAAGGTCTAACTGTGGCCAAAGGAAAGGTGTGCTAGGATAGAAAGCATTAGAAGTATTTGCAGCCATTGCCTCTGCTGTGACTCTTGGCCCGTGTTAGGAAGCAAATGCAAGCCAGAATGGTGAGCATGAAACATCGCAGCCTCTCTTGCCAGTTGGAAGGCTGCTGGTAATGTTTATAGTCTTGGAACAAAAGACAACAAAACAAGTTACTTAAGAAAAGAATCCATCATCCTGACAAAAATAGAGCTTTCAGCTATTCCCTTTTTGTATGAGCCGCTGTCTTTTTACAGCCAATCAATCCTGTTACTGAATAAAACTCTGCAAAGCAACTTAACAAGATTAATGTCTGTAAATATTTGTAAAACCTGTGTGTTCCACAGTCTCTTTAAATGAGATTATGCCATGTTTATAATACTTATATTTGTAACCAGTCTGGGCTGAAGTTGAATAGTTTGCATTAATTTTTCTCGCTTGTTTAATTTCATGCTTAAACTAATAACTTACAAATCTGCATGACTGCCCACTTATTGTTACACTGGGAATAATGGCAGTGGGACACTGTTTATGGACTGAGATAGCCATAGAGGGGTAACCCTTGATATTTAAGCATGTTTGTCTGAAATCTTTCTCATTGGTCTATAGAATGCAGTGTTTACTGTGTGAAGTTCAGCCCAGAATGACTATAGATAGGACACGTAATATATAATCATTACCAAAGACATAAATAAGAAAACCAGACATTACGGATGTTACAGAAATGATCTTGTAAAATGTGGGAAAATAAATGCAGGGAAATTGATTTCCAGTATATTACCAACTACTGAACTATGTAAAAACAAGTTGCACGTAACTTCCTAGAAATGCCATATTCATGGTAATTAAACTTTGGAGGGAAAGGATATAAGGTTTTATCTTTTTTTTTTTTTTTTTTTTAGCCCAGCATATATCTGTTTCTCATCTATGCTCTGTCTTGAATATCTCCAGGGGAGAAGTTGGGAGTACTAAACTTAGCTGCTAATAATTGGTTCCCTTCATAAACTGAAAGATTCAGTTTTTCTTGTCCAAGTTGATTTCCAAAGTTTAGTCCAGGCATTTAGTTTCAGACACTTAAGTGGAACATTTCTGTGCGCTGAAGTTTTCCTTTGTGGGAAGAATGCCAGGGAAAACAACGTTTTTGCATTTCACCTTCCTTTCTCCTGCTGATGTGTTTCCAGGTAGTTAAAACGCTGAGAAACTTAGTGGCAATATCACCTCTAGGTTTTACAGGAGGAAAACAAATAATGAAACTGTTAGTTTACTTGCACTTTCTGCTGAAGGAAGTGCCATTCATGGGTCCTGACAGAAGCAAGTGAGGTGCTATAAACCCCTGCATGCAGGTGAGAGGCCTCCTGCCTTACACATTCTTTACGCTGCAGGTAAGGGAGTGCTCAGTAGCTCTAAAAGCCCTAAGCCAAGTAAAGCTTCCCTTTCTAAATTATGACATTTGTTTTCATTTAGAACAGTATGAGAACTGATATTCACATTTTTACGGGGGAAAATGCTAATTTTCCAAACTTCATAGGGTCTAAAATTTTTGCTTTGGGCGTTTTTTAGCTAAATGTCAACAGCAGCTGGATTTGGTTTTGCAAGAGAAGGAGCTGCACAGATCTGCAGAATGGGATGAAAGAAACTTTAGGTTAGAAATCAGGTTAGTTTGTCAGTCAAAATAACCGTACCTTGGAGTTACATCTGAGGAGTTGGAAAGCACTTCATTCTTTGCAAAAGATATGGGGAAAAATTTACAATATACTTTTTTTTTGCTTCAGTAGTGTTATTACCTCTGTGAGCAGGTATTCCCGACGCAGGCCATTCTGTTCGCTTGTTTCCTTTTCCTGCAGCTATTTGGAATATGCCGAGGAATCACTGTTATTCAGAGACTCTGCCCAGCAGCTTCATGTTGTGTGATTCACATATCATTGTGTCACATGTGAAAAAATGATGTTTTTTTTTAACTACAAACAAGAATATGTGAAAGCTAGAGGAATTTATAGTTATCTAACTCATTTATATTCTCATACGATGATCTCTTGTTGATCCTTTGCTATCAAACTAAGGAATGTTTTGTAAACAATGCCAATTATTTTTTAAAGAAAGTGGAGGAATATATATGTGTGCAAGAGAGACTTCCTTTTTTTTCAACTGCATTAGACTTTTTTCTTTTAGATTTTAAGTACTTTGCAGTATTCTTAACAGGGATAATACCTCAGGCATATTGAGATATATTATACATATGTGGGCGTCGACTGCACATCACTGTGGTTTTTAACCAATTTCTGGTAGTTTTGTTCTGATGTAAAGCCTAAGTACACTAGAACCAGGATTGCCACCCACTTTAAATGTTGTTTCCAGTAGCAGATCGCATTTATTTCAGTCACTTTAAAATCTTAACGCTATGCAGTGGTTTTAAAAGGCTTATGATTTTGAAGGAAAATCTTGTATTTCCTCGGGATAATCTGGAGGAGAGCTGGTCCTGGAGACCCTTCTCACAGAGCATGTAATGCAGGTGCAGCATCCTGCTGCCTCAGAAAGCAACATGGCTCTTGGGTCCCCCAAAGACCTCGGCCACCCCTGGTAAGCGTGGAGGCCCAGTGCACCCACTGCACTGCTCTGTGCTGTCAGAGCTCCCATTCATCCTCTGGATTAAGTCCAGAGAGCCCCTCGTTTCCAGGAACGCACATGTTGGACCGTATGAGCTTACATGTTAAAAGCCCAGAGGGCAAGTAATCTGTGAGATGTCCAGGGGTAATGCTGGCACTAAATGGGGAATTGCTGTGCAGGAGAGGTCTGGGGAGTGGGTCAGACTCAGCAGCTGGATCCCTCGTGTTTGCTGCAGATGGCAATTATCAAGGTTTTGTTCTCCTGCCTTTCTCTATAGCAGTGAGACTGCAAGAATGTAAAGCGTGGCTCGTATAGTCTGTGTGAGTATTCCTAAAGCTAGCCCGGCTGCATATATTGCTTCTGTGGAGTGCGTTAATTATTTGACTGAAATTAGCTTGAAGATTAGAGAAAAGAGTAGTCACAAGCACACACACAATAGGAGAGCAATGAAAATACCAAGAAAACAGCCCAGAGGTTGTGTTTTGGTTTTGTTGTTTGTTGTTGTTGTTGCTTTTGCATTATGTAGACAAAATGTAGGGCCTGCATTTTAGGTTTAATTAATTTAATTTTCCCTATATTGCCCAAGAGTTGGAGCAAAATGTTTACAAATGCTGTGGTTGATCTTTTGGGATCTGCTGCAAGGAATGGGAGCAGACTGAACTTAGGTGAAGGAATGGAGGGGAAGGGAGAAAAACTGAACACAGATGAAGGAGTGGTTGGAGGGAGAGAGAAGTCAGGCAATGTTCCCTGAAGCCGGATAGCCCCTGCTCCCAGGCAAAGATGCAGTTTCCTGGTAGCCTTAAAGTCCTGGAGTCAGCCCTGCTGCCACGTGTGGAGGCTCTTCACCCTCCCGAGGCTTAATAAGGATTAATTACTACTTGTGAATGACTGTGGGGATGAGAAGTGCTAAGCAGCATGGTGTGAAGTAAGTCTGATGTGGCAAAGGAGGAAAGGGAGGAGGAGGCACAGTAGTACTTGCAACTGGGTAGCACTCCTTTTCCTTTAGAAAGCTCGCTGGGAAGAATTAGTGTGGCTCTCTGGAGGTGGAGAGGAGGCCGGCAGAGGCCACACAGAAGCAAAAGCTGTGTGAAGTTCAGCTCTTTTGAAGCAGCTTGCTTCTCCAGGCAAGCAGAACGGCGCAGGTGGAGGTAAAATACCCAGAGCGTTTCGATAAATACCAGCACAGACCTGCTGGCTGTGAGCAGCTGAGGAGAAACGAGCCAGATCTGTGATCTGTGTGTGTCACGCTTGCAGGATGGGCTCTGGTACATATGTGTATGACCCTGAGCCCTCCCTACGTGCTCACACCCTGGGGTAGGTCAAGCTGCCTTCGCTCTCCCTGGTCTTGTGCCCCAGCACCATGTGGCCTCTGGTGGCCTCGGCCTTTCTGTGAGCCTAGCTCAAAGGGAAAGTCTGGCCGTTAAACACAGTTGCCCCAAATTTGGCTGGAAACCAAATGCTGAGGAACTGTGTTCAGTGGCTGCTTCAAAATAAATCCAGAAAGTCACTTAGAGCAAATACCATCACTCAGAGAGCAGAATTACTGCATGAAATGCTTCTCTGCTGCTTTCCACTGAGCTGAGCTTTTTTCTCCCCTCCTGAGCCCTACCAGGGTCCTATGGGTAGCATGGGGGTCCCTGCAGCTGGGCTCACAGCCAGTTCCTTGGTGGCCATCTCCTCACCACCACTCATACCCACTGGTGGCCTCCATTTGCGTGTCAGACAGGTGGGCACTTCATAGTTCCCCTCTAGTTTCCTTCAGGCTCCTGGGAGGCAGCTTGTTTTCCTCCTCCTTCTCAATCCCATTTTCTCCTTTACAAATCCTCCTTGGTTTAGCTCTATGAGGCTGGATAATGTCTGTCAGGAACACAAGGGCACCTGCTCAGCTTTGGAGCGAGGGCTGGGGCAGCGCAGATCTCTGCCACCCGGCAGGCTCTGCTTTCCTTGTTTGAAAACATGTTAGTTTGTCACATCGCCTCAGATTTTTGTTTTATTTTTCTTCTTTTGGTGTTCCTTGCCCTTTTCAGGGAAGACAAAAAGCTGTGATACTAAAAGATAATTTTCTAAGTCCAGGGAAAGCCTGCTGTTTCCCTGTGCAAATTAAAATAATGTTCTGTAATAGCTGCTGTAGAGCAATTGGTTTCTGCAGGTAGTAATTTTGTGAGCTAGATACAATAAAAATGAGAGCAATGCATGTTATGTATAACCTGAGCAATATTTTGTTTGTGATAGAAACAGCCTTTATCATGCAAAAATAGTGATCGCATTCCAATATTTTCTGTTTCAAGATGTGAACTAACATCAAACATAAGAAAAAAAACAACAAAAAATCTAAAATTCATCAGCCATTTTCATCTGAGTTTGCCGGGCCCCACACTGTAAGTGTTGTGTTACTTCAAAGCCCTTGACAATTCAGTTAAAAAAAAAATCCTCTTGAAATGTGAACAGAAAAACAAAGGAGGAAGAGCCTCTTGGCATCCATGTATGTGATATGGCTGGTGCTTTCTCTGTCATTTTGAAACTCTACCCCAAGCTGAGAGACAGAAGATGCTGCCCTTGGTTGTTAGCAGGCTGTTTTGCTGGAGTGCGCCTGGCAAACTGCTCACCCTGCCCTTTCCTGTGGGAACAGGGAGGCTCCACTCGCTGTGAGGGCAGCAGTGACACAGAGGGGCCTGTGCAGTGCTCCCGCTTCAGGCTACGGGGAGCCTGAGAACACGTGGAGGTCCATGCGATGCCTTTGAAAGCTACTGAGTCTAAGAGGCTCTGAGAGAACTTGTAAGCAACTGAGTAAATCCATGAGGGTGTGTGGTGTGTTTCTGTAGTAACAGAGCTCATTCACGCCCAAGGGCTCTGTACAGCGAGGAGCCTGGTCTAAGGTACAGTTAGCAATTTGTAGTACAGAGGAGGCAACCTGGATCTCTGGATTGGCAAACTCCTTCCAAAACGTACTTTTATCCCCCTCTGCATCGGCTGAAGAAGAGAGAAGAGTGTGGAGGGACCTGTTTTTGTGTATGGCCGGGCAGGTACCTGAAGGAAAGTTTGGTTTTGAGACTGCAAAAGCTTGTCCAATTTCCTCCTGTGGGAAATTAGCCTGTAAACCTGGAGTTACATCTGAATCTTAGCTAAACCTGTGCTTAAGCCCACCATGAGCCTGAAATGCCACCACCAGCCTTGGACTGTGATGACCCTTTTCCAGAGGTCCACCCGGGGGCTCAGAAGAGAGGTCAGTGCTGAGTCAAGTCAAGCCTAAGGGCATGATGAAGTTGGCTCCTTAACATGGCTCAGCGATTCCTGATGTAGGGCCCTTCTGCTTCTGATGAGAATTTCTGTAATGGGAACGGTCACATCTGAGGTGCTGAGATGAGCCTGTGAGCATCCAGAGCTTCCAGTGTCTGTGAGTCTGGCAAAAAGCAGAAATTGTCACCATCTGAGTAGTGCCCAAGGACGGTGGCCGTGAAGCTCCTCTTTGGAGGCAGGGGTGACAGACAGACATTCCAGCCATGCTCCCCTCTGCCTCCACAGCCAGAGCTGCTGTTCTGCAGACAGCTCTTCTCAAAATGACGTTACCAATCGCCCTTGTTTTGATGGCTAAATTTGAAATATTTTGTTGCCGATTATGCAAAGTATCTGGTTTTCATCACCACATCTTTTTGTGTGACTGCTGTGGAGTCTTCAATATGGATTTAATTTTTCTTGAAAATTATATGTTAATTGCTTCCAATTTTCTATGGCTTCATCTGTTGGCCACTTCAATTTAATTATTGTTATAGCTCCCCGTTTCTGAAATGCATTATGCCTGTTCTGAGATTTTCCTCAGTTTCATTTAAGTACTTGGCTGCTTAGCTAAACCTCACTGTCTTGCATTTTTGCTTAAAACAACAGATTCCTATTAAATCAAGTATGAGAGTTTTAAACTATTCAGTTAATAGGGAAAGTGTTTAACACTACTGAGTGGAAAATACACCATATTTTAGCCGAGAGCATTAAATTGAGAGTAGTGTCTTTCTTGAGACTTAAGGTTTGTGTGTTGATCTTTATATCCATTGGGTTTGCCAACTATTTTTATTACTACTCTGTGCAGGATTTAAGCACAGCAGATGATCTGTGTCTGTTCCCTTGGGTCTTAGCATTTGTAAAGGAAAGATGCATAGATAGACTGAATGAAAAGGTGCTTCTTTGAAAGGCTCGTGAGTAAAACTGGGCCTAGCAGAAAGCATTAACAGCGCAGCAAGGCCTTGCGAGGACCCCATGAAGCTCAGAGGGACTTTGAACGGCATAGAGAAGGGGAGTCCTTCCGACATGCGGAGCCAAGGGTGCTCGTGTTCAAAAGGAAAATTCTTCCTGGAGGATGGAGAGGGAGAGGCCCTGACAAACTGAGCAGTCGAAGGGCCTTGGATGAGCAGAGTGACAGGCCCGGGAGAGGGCTTGGATGACAGGGCCCTTCCTGGAGGCCTTCCTGCAGACCTCCCCGCCGCTGCCTTAGTGATGCCTTCAAAGCTCGGACTGAGCCCGGCCTTTGCTCTCACGTACATAATGTGTCCACACTGTATTTGTTTTTTAATGCTCTCCTAAAGGTTGTACTTGACCGGGAAGGTGCTGATGCCTCCTCGCAGCCCCAGACTATTTGTCTTCCCGGCTTGCTGTCCATGTGAATCCCGATGTGTTGTTTACCCTTTGCAGAAAATATTTGGCTGTTACAGGGTGAGCCTATATAAAGACTTGTGTGAGGAAACGTAAGATCTGTCAAAGATAGCACAAAATTGCTTCTTAATGAGTCTGGGTTGCAGTCTTTCATAATGGACCTTTAGAAAAGTATGAAAAATATTTGCCTCGGTGTCTTAAGAACCTCTCTGGGGGAGGGAGTGGTCGCTTTCCCGTGAGTTTGCACAGGGCCAGTTGCAGGCAGGAATCGCAAGCTCTGCCACGAGCAGGCAGCTCCTTTGGCCTTTTGCAAACACCGCCGCGGAGAAATATGTGTGTGTGTCTGTCTTGCACATCATGATGTTGACCCCTGAGGTTTTATGCTGAATATTGATTTGATCGTGTCTTTTGTAAATTGATGTTTTGAAAGGAAATTAAGAGGCTGCCCTGGATACCCATGAATTGATCCAGGTGCTCGCTTCTACTGCAGACAATGGCTCTTTCATGAGCCTAACCCAAAGAGGATGTAGTCAGTTATCTTTTTTTTTGTAACTGAAAAACAATTTTAAAAAATATTTATCAGTGATTTAAAAATGGCATTAAGCTTAAAAAAATCTAGCAGGTGTTATGGTAAAACGTAAAGTACTTTTAGGGTATTGCCGTGTACTTGTGCCAGCCCCCTCATCCTGTATTATCATTCCACAAAAAAGCAAATGGGTTAAAGACACTGTGCAAAAGACTGATGATAACAGACTTTAAAATGTTGCTTTGAGGTGCCTGCAGGTTGTATGTGACTGCAATAAAAAAGATAGTGTTAATGACTGCAGAGCAAAGAAAACCAAGAGCATTTGTTAATTTAATTTGTTAATTTGTTAATTTTGTCCACAAAATTAAAAATATGTTATAAGAAGCCTTCCATTTCCATTGCTATATATTCTTTCTTGAAATAAATGTAAGGGACATTGTAGAAGTAGTCGTTTATTTTTAGACTTTTCTAGAAAACTCAGAATTAAAGGATGTGAATGTAACCATGCTGCCAGGCCCAAAAGACCCTATAAAAATGTCAAATAGAGCAAAGAGCCTGGATTTCTTTTGTTTTAAATTATAGAATAAGGCTTTAAAATGATTGATTGCAGCTTATTGTTTTAAGGGCGGTTAATTTCAGCCAGGAACTTCTAAACAGCCTGTTTAGGCTGTATGTTCTCTGGACTCACCAAGACTTGAATGAGAGAAAGGATGACCCAGACTCCAGGGCATGAGTGCGGCACTCGTGTGCCTTACACACACCAGATGGGCCCACCCTGCCGCTCAGGCACTGATTTTTCTCTTGGCTTTCCCAAATCTTACTCATTTTCTCTTCCATAAATCACCAGTTCCATTTCCTAGCAATTAATCATTTTGCTTATTTTTTCTTCTATATTTAATCCTTCCCATTCATCAACTCGTCCGCCTATTAATCTTCCAATAATAGAAAAGTTGTATTTCTTGCTTTGCCAGTCCAGATCCCTGTTCATACGCCTTCATTTCCTGTCCTTTCTTTTGGTGACAGCAATAGACGCTCCAGAGGAAAGAGCAGTGCTCCTGCCCCACCTTGGATGGCAAATAGAGCATCCTGCGAGCCCTTGATGTCCTGGCTTTATCCTGTATCTGTTGGGTCCAGACTGAAGCACGAGATGTTTACGTTCCTTCCCAAATTTTCTTGAGAGGGGAAACTCCTTTTTGGTCCCTGTCCAAATGCAACTGAACTCTTGGCCTCTGTCATAGAAAGTGGAATGGGTTCCTCCCGGATAGCTACATGTTACGTAGAACATCCTTTTCTACATATTGAGTTCTTATTTGGGTGATTTTTATCTTCATTATTGGTCAAAATCTGTAAAAAGCTGCATGCTGATTCTTAAAATGATGTTTCAAACCAAAGCCTTATGTACTCTGGCTTGGTGAGGAGGTGTGGGGTGTTAATAGCTGCAGAAGCAGGTGAGGATCCAAAGCTCGGAGCCCCGAGTCCAGCAGTGCCGGTACCGCCTGCCAGCTGACAAACCTTGGCCCGGAGCGCCTGGAAAAGGCAGCATGGAGGGGCTGCTGCTTCGGGGTTTGAACGCGTGTATTAAATGCCGTATCTTTGACAGCATTTGCTGCATGCATCTCTGATCATTCCAGGACTTATTCAGACATCTGAATAACTTCCCACCTCCTAACTGCACATCCATAATGATGCCCTTTGTCGACAAGTGTTGGTAAATTTTCTATAGGACACAATGTTGTTCCACATTTAACACACACATTGCTACTCAGATAAAAGAGATTTATTGTACCTTGCTGCAGCTGTCAGTGAAAGGAAATTGTGCATTTTTCCCTTGAGTGTTGGGATACTTTTTTCCAGGCTTTCTTTCTTTGAAAGCTTTAGTGGCAGGGTACTTCTTAGCTCACTCGCTCACTCTGTTTGCTCCGCAGAGGAAAAATCACTTGCTGCTTTTCTTATATTCAGAATTATGTAAAACAGTTGCGGGATATAAGCAGGCAACAATAAATGCCACAGCAATCTATTCTAAAATAATTCCACTCAACCACACCAAAGAAAACCAAAATGCAAAGTTTTTCAAATCAGTATAATATATGGGAAGTGACATTTAAAATCTAACTATTTTAAAAATAAGATGTTTTAGTATTTTCTTCTTTTAAAGCACTGAGGATTTTTCCATTAGTTCAAGGGTTGTCTTGGAACCCCTTTAAGAATAAGTTTTTCCATTTTTTAAGAGGCTTAAGAGTTTTTTTTTCTTTTTTTTTCCTTCAAGATGATGGTATACATTTGAGCATAAAAGCTTAACAAGCCCTGTAGACATTTAATTGGCTATTTGAGAACCTGTGTTAGAGAACTGACCTCAGAAATATTAGGAAATGGTAGTCCCACTGCTTATCTTTACACTTCATAAAAAACATTGTTTAATTCTTGGAAGAAGAGGGTGTTTCAGGCTCAGTTTTTTTCCTTTGTTCTAGTTTGCTTCAGTTCCGTCGGTGTTTTTCCTGGTCCCCCTCAGCATGAGAACACGGCACTGAAACAAGTGTGAGGTTTATGGCTTCCAGCTCTCACGGTTGTCACTTTTGGCCTCATGCTGAGCTCCCTGTGAGCAGGTTTTCCTGAACGCCCGCGGGAGGTGAGGGCTGTGCCCGGCAGTCACTGTGTGGCTAAGGTTGGAAGGGAGCCCTGGAGAGCACCCAGCCCAGCCCCCTGCTCCAGCCCGGTCACCTGGAGCGCGTTGCACAGGACCACATCCAGGTGGCTTTGGAATAGGCTGCAGAGAAGGAGACTCCAGAGCCTCTCTGGGCAACCTGCACGACCTGTAAAAGCAGTTCTGGCTGTGAAACCAGGGTCGGAGTCCCCTGCGTTGAGCGTGATGGCCCCCAGCAGCCCTGCTCCCTGCTATCCCGACACTAAGGGAAATCCAGCCCTCTTCCAGAGGACGAGCAGAGCTGTGAGCCCTCTACTGCATTCCGGGTTTTTTCCCAACTAGCTTTTTGTTATTCCTTCCTTCAAGGAGCACGTTGGAGGAAACTTTCCTCCTGAGCCTGCCTTGTTGATCTTTTGCCTGTTGGGTGTCATGATGAAATGAGTAAAAATTATTACTGCTCTTCCGCAGCATGAAAGGAAAGTTTCTCAAGTATCTGCCAGGAGCACTTGATACCACTGAAGTGTCAAGACGTTATCTCAGTCGCCTAAATTCTGCACTTTTGCGTTTATTCTACTACTGGGGTTAAATAGGAAAATCAAAAGAAACTTGGAGGATGAAGTGTTTTGCAAATGAAATACAAAATCTAATGTATTTTTAGCTAGTAAAATTATCAGAGCTGCTAATTGGTATCATTTTTAGCATTACCATTGAATCTCCTTTATCCAAATATGGTTTTGTTCCTTTTATCTGAAACTTCTCCACAGCATAGGGAAAAAATAAGTCTTTATCTCCTCCTCATCTCCTGTATATTATTCTTTCAGGCAGAAGTGTCTCTTTGGTGTTCTGGAAATATTGGAGGATTTTAAAATACAGTCTATTAAGGAAACATATTTTAAAAGATTAAAAAAAATAAAATCCTGTTAAATAATTAAGATGCTTTGGGCTTTATCAGGATTGACAGTGTTCTTGCCATAATATACATATGCAAAAACTGTAAGAAGTTTAATATTTTATAGCAAGGATAACTCCAAAACCTAAATCTGCTGGCTTGTTTCTATGGTAACAAATATTGAAATGTGTCTAGCCAACACTGAGTCCCCCCCTTTTAATTTCTGTCTTTGGGTTCTAGGAATTCATTAAAACTGTAGAATCCTTTTAAAATTGGTAGGCTCTGCTGTAAAATTCCTTAAGATTAATGTTGAACATAACTTTAAATTTTAACATAAATATTTCTTTTAGAGAGATTTCTTAGCAAGTGAGGGATTAGAGTTATATTTTGAAGACTGTATGTTCATTGATCTGGTATTTTTGTTCTTCATTGGCAAGTTGAATTCTTTTTTTTTTCCCTTTTCCTTTGCCTGACTATAGAGAGAAAATGGAGTTTCAGCCTAAGGATTCTGCTGAAAAGGTGTCTTTTTCTAAAGGTATCTTAACCAGAACTGTCTGTCCAGCATATTTGCTGGCGAGGTTTAAAGTTCATGCTCAGCTCATATTCAGTCTTCACTCACCTGTGCTCCTTCAGAACTGCCTCTTAGGGATCCAGTCCTACTCTTACACTTAAAGTGTTGAGTTATCAGGACTTTGGACCTTGATTTCGTATAATCGCACTTAATTTTTGGCTTAGGCCAGAGCGTTTTCCAAGTATCATTTTACATCTGTCATCCCTGGGTTGTTTTTCTTTGGAGGGCAGCTCAGCAGCGTTGGGAAGAAATCTGAAGTGTTGGCTGCGAGTTTTCATTTCCCCAGCGGTAACTCAAACCACAAGCACCTAGTCCTCGAAGTAAGAGAAAATTTTGGTGACTTTGAAGTGAAACAGCAGTTTGATGCAACATCTTGCACCATCCGGTTGACTAGCTAGGGTTAGATATACAGCTGGAAGCACAAAGACTTCCTCTCGCTGCCTATGGGGACCCTGATTTCTCCTGGAATAGAGTGAAGATAATGAAGCAACAAAAAGAAAATCCCAGGAACTGAGACTTGTGGCTAACAACAGCTGCATTACAGGAGTCCATAGCTGTGGATTAAATGAGTGTTTCCTCATATCCTCCAGGAACGATAAGGAAGAAAGCAGGATTTTTAGCGGACAGGGAGTTATGCCCGTGTTCCTGTGTGGGAATGACCGAGTTCAGTGCTGCCCCCCTGGCCAGCGTTGGCAGCCCTTTGCTCAAAGGCCACAAAATCTTGTACAAAACACTGAGTGCAACTAAAGTTACATCTCCAAAGTGCCCTTCTGCAATCACAAACTTTATACAGAAAAAGAATTGAGACAGCAGTTCAGTTGAGAGTTGCTTCAGGTTACATGTGGGAGAACTTGCAAATCCCAGGTCTGCTTTTCTTGCTTCACCTGAGTACGTATCTACTTGTCTGCAGCCTGAGCCTTTTTTTCTCCTTTCTTTCAAACACATTCTGTGGTGCTCTTTGACCCAACATTTTTGGTGAATTTATGAATTTTATGTTTTATGAAGTAGAGGAGCTGCAGAATCCACGTGTGGCAGGTGTAGGAGCCTTCCCTTGGCAGCCGCGCTCCATGAAGGGCATTGCTGTGCCCTCTGCTGTACCGTGGTCTCGCCCAGGCTTCATCTGAAGTCCATGGAAGTGCCTCTGCTCAGCCCCGTGAGCCCTACCCAAGGAGCTGATGTAGAGGGTATGTTCCTCAG
>JAUBOD010001001.1:464476-484674 GCA_032353885.1 Nothura maculosa
CTCTGAGGTGAAAGCTTCTACCCAGCTTTTTTTAAATCTTTTTTTTTAAGTCCATACACATTAAAAAGTTAAATCCTATGAATGACTCAAGACATGCTGCAAACAAGTGAAAATATTTTGTACTTTCATTTCTTGGGTTTAGTGTGAAACTTGATTGAAACTGCAGGTGTGCCCCAGCCCCAGCTTTTTTTTTTTTTTTTTTTCTCTTTTTTTTTTTTTCTCTTTAAAACCATCTGCTATAAATGTAGGTAGCAAAATATTTTTAATGAAATAACTTTTGTTTGGAAGGGTTCCTAGCTTTGTATTGATTGGCTTGTCAAGTTTATTCCTCCCAGAGCTGAGCCAGGACTGAGAGCAGGATTCCACGTACGAGGGAACGCTGTGAATTTTCCCATTCCATTTGGCTTTTACTCTTCCGTAGGCAAAGCAAACACACACTCACTAAAGCACATCCCGGTAGCTGTCGAGAGGTTTTCACAGTGGACAAATGTGTCCACCCCAGTTTTTCCACCTTTCTGTACAGCATCTGGTACACATCAGGGACCGAACGGCCCCTTTTGACTCTGGGAGCTGTGAAATGAAAAGCAACTTGTGCTCTTGTGTGATCAGCTCTCACGTTCTCGTGTGGGGTGTGTATAATCAGACACAGCAAATTATCCTGTGCTTTACCCCTGCATTTTGAAGAATATTCCTGGTGGGTTTCAGATGAATTGCTCGGTGAGCCTTGCAGGGAATGCCGGTGTGTTTAGGGGAGAGGTGAGCAGGAGCTGAAAACGCCGGGGTTTTATTGTTTGCTCAGTGCAAGACAAACCAGAATGAGAGCTGCAGTCGCTACCATTGGCCTTGCTTGGGTTTTTGCAGAACAGAAGTCATTGTTTTTTCTGCGGAAGGAGCATCCGTGTTTTCCTTTAGCATAAGTAATCCTGTATAAAGATGCGCACGGGGTGATGAAAAACACTAAGCAGTGTGAGTGCTGGGGTGGAAATCTGCTTTGATATGGGAGGTTTCTTTCCTGCAGCGGGTACGTAGCCCCTTCGGAGAGGAGTAACAAGGATTAGTTTTAAATCTTTTTGATTGCTTAGTGCTGTCTGTTAGCTGAGGGATGTTTTCTTTTCCCAACAGCTTTTGTGGAGACCTGCCATTTGGAATACAGGGTGGATATTGTGATTCCGTAATAAACTTTCACGTGATATTTCCAGCCACTGTGTTACCAAAGCCACTCTCACTGGCTCATCCCCCAGCTCTTTAAATATTCAGTTTATCAAACTTGAGGCCTCTAGAGACAAAATTCAGAGAGGGCAGCGATGCCGCTCTTGCAATTTCATTTCTGTCCTCAGCTCCTTACCCCTATGGTGTAGTGCTCCTCTCTACCCACTATAGGTATTTCTGCCACGCTGTTCAAGGTGGAAAATGTATCTTTGTTCAGCCTAGCCCTGAGGCAGCTCAAAACTTGCTCTAGCTTAATTAAAATACAGTGCAATGCCCTCCACGGCATTGCACTGTATTTGCAATTGCTTGGGATGGGAGCGGCGGGAGGAGTACGTTGTGCTCGGGACGGGCAGACTCATCCCATTCCTGCTCGTAAAGAGAGCCCGGAGCCGCTGACGTCAGCGGGAGATCCGCGCGTGCGAGGAGAGCAGGACGGCGCTCTGGGATGGGCGCGCGCCTCCCAGAGCGCCCTGTGGCCTGGAGCCTTCTCTGTTTGAGGGATCCTGTCCCTGGCATCGTTTATTTTCTAAAGCTGCCTGCTCCCTCTCTTCCGTCCTGAACATTTATCAAAAAAAAAAAAAAATAAATAAAAGAAGAGCCTTTTGGAAGGCAGAATAGGTAACGAAGCCCTCAGAGTCTCCTCCATGTTATGCACTTTAGACGATCTCAAAGGCTCGTCTCGCCTTTCATCTTGTGAACTGTTTTCTGCAGATATTTCCTAATGTTTCCCATGACGTTTTAGCCTGTTTCTTCAGAAGATTGTAGGGACTGAAAGAGACTATTGTTTCCACAAGAGTGCAAGCTCGTGCACATTTGCTAATCGGGTTGGTACAGGATTTCAAGAGTGGGTGTTTGACGGAGGAACAGGGTTTGGATGTGTTGTGTGTATACGAATTCTTGCTAATAGCCTGCTCTCTTGTTTCATAAATAATACCACATTTCAGCTTTCTAGGTTCTTCATGCGTGTTTCTCCAAAAGCTGAACTCCGGCATCATGAGACATAAACAAGGAAATGACATGGAGTAGGATTACAAAAACTGCAGCTAGCAGAGGTTTGGAGGCTGTTTTCGTTTCTCAGTCCTGTTCTGAGATAGGAATCGGTCACCTGATTGCTGAGACAGAGACTTGGCATGATTATTTTTCACAAATAACCAAGGCTTTAAAATTGATACTTCCTTGTCTTGCATGTTTGTTTCCACCCTGCCTGGGTCTTCCTTTTGAAGCATATCTAGAGTAGGCAAACAAGTCCTTTTCAGCCTGGCATATTGGAGGAAGAGTTTGGCAATCCACATGTGCTTGCCAGCTCTTGGGAAACTGGACTCTGATCTTTCCATTTGCCAATTCTCTTGGCAAAGCCTGTGTGAAATCACGTGGGATGCTTTGCAGTCACGTGGCATTGCCTGCACGCGGCATTGCCTGCACGCAGAGGAAGCACCAGTGGTTATTTTTGTGCTGTGTCCAAGACCTTATGAGATGCAGCCGTCGCCGCAGAGCTGATTCCCCTTTTGGGAATGCTACCTAGAGGATCGCGCTTGGGTAACTCCAGCTCCTTTCTTATTCAGTGACCCAGATCTGCACCAGTGACGAGCTCTCGCCTGCTCTGTGCGCACGAGGAGGGCGGCAGTCACCTTCTTGATTGCCAATCCGCAGGCATGTTCCCATCCGGTGCTTCCAGGCTTGTCAGGAGCCTTTTGGCTATTGCTGCTGCAGTGTCTGTGGATTCGGTTCCCATGGGCCTTGGAAGATGGTGTTGGGCAACTCCAGGTTGTTTTCACATACTGCTTTATGTGTGAGACAGCAAAAAATTCCTTGGAGCGTTTCAGCCACGTTGTGCAGCTGGTGACAGCCCACCGTATCCCAAATCCCATAGCCTCCCAGCGTGATCAGGAGTAGGTGCTGCCTGTGCACAGCTCCTGGTAACAGAGGATACAGGCAGGAAGAGTGGGACTTGGGGGTCCCTCGAGAATTGGTGAGGACTGACACTGTGGTTTGCTCATGGGTTTTGTCTGGGCGAAATAGTTCTTGATGGATGCCTGGGAATTGTCGAGGGGTGATAAAAGCATTGCTAAAAGCTGGTGTTGTAAGAGACTGGGAGAAAGACTGTGCAGTGGGGAAGGGTTGGGGTGTTTGGTTTCATTCATCTTTGAGCTGATTTCCTGAGCAAGGAGCTTCGCCTGCAGTCGCTTGTGTTTGCAGTAGCTCTGGACCGAGATGCTCTGTCCCTAAGGAGTTCTTTGGAGCTTCAGCGGGATGTGGAATGGGTCATGGCCCAGCCTACCCAAATCCTGATCCTTAAATTGCTCCCCCTTGTCAGTGGCTTTGGACGTGGGAGAGAGGCCTGGAGCTGAGCTGCGGATCCACCTTTTGCTGCCCAGGACTCCTTTGCTTTGCACGAGTCCACATTCCTGCAGCCGGGAATATCCGAGGCGGGCTTTGCTGCTGGCTTTTGCTCCACACCCCTTGGGTTTGCATGTAGGGCAGTTTGGAGGGCTCCGCGCCGTGGAGCTCCCTACTTACAGCCAGCGAGTTCATTAGAGCCCTGAATTATTTACCTTCAAGCATTCAAGCCCTGAATTATTTACCTGTAAGATGCGCTGCGATGCCTCATCCCTTTGGTTGACTACAAACTCGCGTGTGTCTAAGGCAGTGCAACATCTCGGGCCATTCCACCTATTTTATTTGCCATGCATGTTTTTATTTTTTTCACATGCAAAGACATGAAGATCCTGTAACTCAGGGCGGAGCGTGAATCCTAAAGCTGGTCTGCACAGCACAACCAGCAGGGTTTTGGTGCCGTGATCCCACCCTGCTCTTTGAGCCAGGAGCGTGCGGGGAGCCGGCAGTGCGCGCCGCTCAACATGCTGCTCAGCACCAGGGTCATTTCCCTGCCGCTCCACGTTCAGCCCTGGGCTCTATTTGTATTGCACGCTGCTCACATCTGCCTGCAAAAGTTGGCAGTTTCCTCCTGAACTTTGCTGTTTATCCCTGTCACACCTGGGCGTTTGACAAATGATTTGGGAAGTGTCACTGCTCTCCTGCAGGAAGGGAGCTGGAATGGTGGAGGGCTGGCGATCCAGAGGATCTTGCAGCCCTGTCACGTGGATATTGCGGTATCTGTCGCACGGAGTTTCCTACCCTGGACACTGAGCTCCCCTTGGCTGTGAGTGCTCACTAGTTTTGCTCAAGGCAAGCCTGGCTTGCGAGTTGGTTAGGCCCGTGTCTTCCCTTCTGATGATTCGGTGTGATTTTTAGTTACTTATTTTATCAGGTTCTGCCCTATGGGGCTTTGTCTTCCTTACTTAAGAATGGAAACCTCTTTGTATAGAAGTGTCCACTATGGCTCATCTGCGTATTAATGGGAGAAGTAACAAGCTAGTAATCTGTGAAGTAGAGGATACCAAAAGACTCTTTCTGGACCTTGAAGCAGAATTGCTACTGAAATAATGTTGTGGGTGTAGAGGTCAGGGAAACTGCACGCTTAAGTAATTTACTGCCCCTGTAATTTTGCAAGTATTATTTTTACAGTACTACTGTACTCACCAGTGACATATGCTAGTGAAACTGAAAGAAATTGAGAGAGAAGAAAGAACAAAACACTGTCTTTTCCTCGGTATTTCTGTTTTTGGTGGCCCTGGGTGTCCGCTTGGCCGCGTTCCCAGTGCTGCCGGGAAGCGGAGCCGGCGAGGAGGGCGCGCGAGGTGCGGGCTGGGGTTATCCCAGCCTCCCTGCCACGCTCGCTCTGCTCTATCAGCAAATGCAGGGGAAAGGGCTTTCTGCTCATTTAGTACTTTATTGTTTTGGTTTTTTTCCTGGCATGTATCGGAGGGGGAAAAAAAGAAAGAGAAACCTAAATATCTGCTGGGAAAAGCCAGCTACTACTCTAATACAAATAACAGGTAATGTCGTGGAGTTAATCAATGTTCTTTTTTGTGTTGGTTTTCACACAGAGCCATGAGGCAAGAGAGAAGGTTTTAAAAACAGAAAAATGTGATTGCAGAAACACCATTGTTGGCAGGAGGACTCGGTGGATTCAGGTAATAACGTGACACTGCTTTTTATTATGTTTTAAAACCTGGCTCGATTTCAAGTTGACAGTAGCCCTTTTGTCAGGGACGGAGCAGTGGAGGAAGGTGACAAGGTATAACAAGACCCAGTGGCTGCCTGTTAAATCAATTCCAGCCAGGCGCGAGGGTGTAAGTGTTCTCACGGCAAGGGTAATTACTGAATAGGACAATGTTGTTAGGGCTGCCGTGGCTTCCTTCATCCTCCTTCATCCTTCCAGGCTGTGAAAACTACGGGTTTTGTTTAGTGTTTCAGCCTGAGAAAGAGCTTTAATGCATCCTCTCACTCCTGGCATGCGGTAGAAGTTCCACGGTTGTTTAATGGAAGAAGGTCAAATGAGATCATTAGCTGCAGACTGTAAAACTTTCCAAATCTGTGAATATTTCCCTTGAATTACCTATTAAAAATTATTCTGGAAGAGAGCAGATTATTACCTACTAAAAGACTTGGACCTAGACCCTTGCTGTTTCAAAGCACTACACTGGCTGATGTGCGTGTTTGTGAATGAAGACAATTTCTTGTTGGGTAACTGGAGGAAACCTAACGTGTGATGTTTAAATATGCTGCTAGTGTATTGCAACAATCTCATCTTAAAGTCATGTTCCTTAACCCAACCAGATCCTTTTTCTGAGGAAATGCAAGTTGCTAGCTAAGGTACATCTCTCCTGCTTTTAGTAAATTTAGATTTCATAAAATGTGATTATTTGCCTAATTGAGGGGGAGTGGAAGGTGGAGTGTGTGGTATTAATCATAATGGACTTCATAATTAAGGCCAGATTCAACCCTCAAAATTCTTAGGCAATCCCAGTGAGGTCATCAGGCTTTTTGCAGCATTAGGGTTTTCCCCATGTGTGCTTGATTCCAGGGTAAGGGTCTGCAGTGACTTTTTCATGCCCCGCTTGCTCACACATATGAGGAGATGTGAAGAACATGCATGTTTTCCAATGCAGGCTTATGGTTTTCAGCTGAAATTCTGTACTATTTATCAAGAAGCAGATATATGCAGATCAAGTCAGCTTAGATGGAGCTGTTTTTAACTGGAGATTCCTATACATTTTCTTTGTTAGATGCACTGGGGAAGATGCAACTGTGGCTTTGCATTTCTATATCCATGACAAAGAAAGGCTCTAAATAGTATGTGAATGAGTGTGGATTTGAGATTTTCCTAGAGCCAGTTTCTTTTGAATATTAAACTGCATACTCCAAGAAAATAGTTGCTGTATCAACATTAGTATAATAACAGATTATTAAAAAATCAATATCTAGTCATAGAAATGAGTCCTAGTGTAAGCAGTTGTGCGTACAGCTGTGATGTGTATGTATTTGCAAATGTAAAGGGCTTCTTTTCTTGTAGCACTGGTAACTTGGATAAACACTCAGTGTGTGACTCATTGCAGATACAAATTCACTTTAAAGGAGCAAGTGTGGGATTTGCTGGATATCCTATTGCTTGCTTCCCCAAGTACTTGCATTAGGTCATGATTAGTCTGAAATTGGCCAACCAGGGAGGAAAATTACTGCTGATCTCCCATAGGTGACTTCAAAAATAGAGAGCAGCGTGGAAGCGCTTTAAAAATGTAAATAGTAGTTTGGATTCATAAAATCATAAAGTAAACATATGGCACAAGGTCCTCTCAAATATAGCACTTAAAAGCTTTTTTAGAATTTCAGGGAGAGCTTGTTTAGTCATCACAAGTAAAATAAATATTTTCATTCCTTTTTTATTCAGATCTTTGTCATTTCATTCCTTTTCTTTTTTTTCTTCCTTTTTTTTTTCACCTCCAATTTGTCTTCATTTAGCGAGCGTTTTGGATTGAGATGAGGCAGTGGGTGACACCAAAACCAGGTATTCCTGGATGGCTGTACAAGGGAGCAAGGCGACACGTCGCTGATCGTATTCCTGGTGTTAAATTCCTTATGGAAGTGCTTGCACGGTGGAGTTGGTACAGAGCCCACGGAGTGCTCAGCGCGTGCTCTCCAGTTCCCTTCCTAGCCAGCAAAGCTGCAGGCTCCCCCAGGAAGGTGCCTGTTTCTCCGGGCGATGCCTATGGAGGGCTCCCAGGTCTCCGCGGGAGGCGATGCCGCCTTTGGAAGCAGTGAATGAGGGAGAAGGAGCCGGAGGAGCCGGGGGCGGGCCGGGAGGCAGGGAGACAGAGAGGAACACGCGGCTCCAGCGGGAAATACGCTGCGCTTTACAGTTGCTTGTGTGGATAGAAACCAGATGGTGAGCTGGAACACCCGCTCGGAGGAGCGCCGCGGAGCCAAACATATGGTTAATGGTTCCGAGGAGCAGCTCTCGGAGCCAGCGCTTTGCCGGCCGCCTCGCGTTGCGGATCGCTGCGGCGCGTCCTTGCCGGGCCCAGCCAAGTGCCTCATTCCCAGCGCGGGCGCCGGGCGCCTTGGCTCGGCCCAGGCTGGGGGGCTCTGTGCCCAGCGGCCACCAGGCCGAAACCTCCGTCGGGCAGCGCTCCCCTCTCCCGCCCCGTGCCTTTAATCCAGTTATTCCCAACAGCGCCTCTGTGCGTGTGTGTGTGTGTGTGTGTGTGTGTGTGTGTGTGTTTGTGTGTGTGTGTGCGTGTGTGAGCGAACGCGTTGTTGTTATTTTGTTTTATGTTGGAGCAGCCCCGTTCACCTCGGCCGCGGCGCTGCTCTTACATGCCCAGCATTTGAAGTTGCTGCTCGGGGAGCTTTGGGCAACACCGGGGCCCATGTTATCTAAGGAACTGCTGAGCTCATTCATCTCCTTTTCACGGCCCGCTTCCTTTTATTTTTAGCCAAATCCGTCAGGCCTGACAGGCGGGTAATTTGAGCCAGAGAAAGGGCAAAGCTCCAGGTCCTTTCCACAAAGCAATTCTTCTCCTCCCTCCTGGGAAGGCTCCAAACTTGGCCTGCTCCAGGCAGATGGATTTGTTGAGTCATGTGAGATCATTTACACAAAAACACAGTGAGGCAGTGAAAAAAAAAGGGAGAGAGAGAGAAAGAAAAAGGGAGCGGGAGGAGGGGGGAAGGGGAGGAGGGAAGGGGTGGGAGAGCGCGGGCGAGCGCGCGCCGTGCTGGATTCTGCTGCGAGCGAGTGTCGGAAATGTGCTGCGAGGCAGCTAGACAGAGGAATGCAGCAGCTTCATTCTTGTATAAGGTAATGTCTAGTTTACAGTGCAGGGTGGAGCCAGCGCAGAGGAATCACTCGAAAACAGATTACTCATTTAAAAACCCGAATTTCTCCTCAAAATAATAATAAAAAAAAAGAGGGGGAAAGGAGAGCAGAGTGGGGAAGGAGGGATACAAACGAGCCCCCGACCAACATGCCCAGCCGCTCGCAGCGGCGCGCGGGCAACAAAGGACACGCTGGTGACAGCGCGGGGATGACGGCCGCGGTGGAAGGTGGCTGCAGGAGCGGAGCTGGCCGTGCGGATGCCGATGCCGAGGGATGGGGCTTTGTCTGTGGGCCGGGGTGGCGGGAGCAGGGGGCTCGGCCGGCCCCACGCACAGGGAGCGCCGCAGGCGGCCAGGGCTTGCGGGCGGCAGCTCCAGGGGGCCAGGTCTTGGTGGGGTTTCGCGGACACGATGTTGGGAACGTCGCGAGGTGGCTGCGCTGGCTCGCGGGCGCTGCGTGTTGGGTTTGTTGCCGTTTGCAGCCTACGCTCACCCCATCGTGTGTGGTTTTTCCCCTTTCTTAAGCGGGCAATGAGTGAGAATATCAAACTTGGGATTTTTTCGATCTTGTTGCATGCAGGGGGATTATGTTAGGTTAATTGATGCAGTTTTCGAGTGTTACACATTGGAAGCTTTAAATAGGCATGGATGACTACATTTATATATTTTTAATATCACTTCCTTCTGCTTTAGATTTCTTTAACAATGCAGTATCTAAATATTAGTGTTTTGTCCTGACAGCGGCTGGAGTGACTGGAGTAGGAGCAGTGACTGGGGTGGCAAACGGTGAGGCCACAAGCACTACGACAAGTTTCATGCAAAAGGTTTTCTTAAATCCTCGGCGCATCCTAAGCAAGATGTGGAGCGTGGCTGCGTGGGCTCGTGGTTTAACGTGACCCTTGCTCTCATGGAGCAGCATCTTCCGCAGACCACACAGCAGTGTCCGCAAGGGGCTTTCCTCCCGGGAGAGGAGCGTGCGTTGGGAGCCTCCCTCGCTCTGGTTAACCTGCTCTTCCCCTTTTCTCCTCCCGCTCTTGCACACTTCTGTCTACAAAACCGCTGGATCTCATGGCCCGCTTGCTGGGGGCGCCTTGTCCTCCTGAGAATGTCTTCTCTTCATTGGGTTCCCTCATTGCGTGTGTTGGAGCTGCACCTGGCAATGTCCTGCATCCCAGCTAGGCTCCCAAAGAGCGATGGAGTTGTTGCTCCTTGGAGTTTACAGCTCATCTCAGGGATGAGAGGTGGCAGAGGACAGGCACATAAGAGGGAGAAGTACAGCGAGAGGTGAATCTTTGACTGTGCAGTACGTCATGGCCATAGCATGGCAGCCTTTAATGAGGAATGCTTGTGGGTTGCCCTGGGACGCTCTGGAAGGTCCCAGAGAAGGGTGGCATTGTTGTTTATTACATTTGCGTGAGTGCTGTAACGTTCATTTCCTCCTCCCCCAAATCCTGTGTTTTCTACATCTGGAAATCTTCTGCAAGCTTTCCCATAGTTACTTGGAGCTGCAATTCCAGTGAACTTTATAAAAAGTCACTTTATAAAGCTAATCTCCCATCAGTGGAGAGACTGTGAGGAGCAAAAGTTTTCTTCTTAAGACTTTTGCCTTAGTGGCCAAGCTCTATGTAATTCTTGCATTAACTATTTAATTCATTATTGATTAAATGGTTAACAGCTTTGTCTCTATTTGCTACACTTTGAAGACCTGAATTTCTTTTAATCGCCCTACAGAGACTTGGTGTTATTTCCACCTGCTCCCCAATCTCCTTTTCTTGTGATCTGAAGACGCTACATGTGTCATCACGTGCCTCTTATATTGGCTGTCCAGGCAGAGTAGATGGGTTTCAGGAACCATTCATGACCTGACTATCAGGAAAATCAGCTTTGCTCTTCCTTCCCTCTTTTTCATGGCCGCTCCGCTTCCTCTCCTTCTTCTAGAATTTTGTTGTCTGTATGATGCTATCAGCCCCTGAATTCTTTTATCTAGCTTCTCATACTGCTTCCATTCTTCTGGTCATATCACCTTTTCCTCTATCTCACGATAAATCCAAAATGTCTGTTATTGGCATCTTCCTGAGTTGTACGTACTGTGGCGCTGCCTCCTTTGGGATCCAAGAAAGGATTCATTCCGAGTGCGTGCATGTTGTGTCACGTCTTGCACTTAGCCTCAGTTTTCACAGCGTACAGCAGTTAGAGGACATCTTCTCAAGGCATTTTTCTTTCATTCTTGCCTTAAGCAAGTAGCACTCTTCAAAGTGTTGAATCGAGAGTGCAGGAAAGGTCATTTCCTTGACAGGTATATATTGGGCCTTAAAGAATTGCATGTTGTTGCAGGCTCTCCGCAGGTAGCTTTCCATCAGCACAGGTAGCACCGGTTGCTTTCTGCCTGCAGTATCCAGGTAACAGCCGAGTACATTAGAGCATCTCTTCTGTTTCTCGTGTTACTTCTACACGAGGAGTCTACGTTATTTTCCTTCTTATTCTGAGGACTCTTGAACGCAGAAAGCCTCCAGAGTGGAGAGCTGAGAGAGACACATACTCCCCAGCCCAAATGCAACCACGTGTCCTAGCTGGAATGAGCGTAGAGGCCGTCGTGCTCATCTAGGTCAGATGAGCAAGAGATCCTCGGTGCATCGCTAACCAGATCAGCAGAACCGTAGATTCTGCTCTGAGGTTTGACCTAGTTGCTCTTCGTGGAGTGGCGTAGCTCATGGCTGCTTCCTGGAATCCACACAATCAAGGTGCTCTCAAGTGCTTGCTTTTTTTCACTTATTTTGAGAAATGGTTCTTTTCTTTGGGCTAAAAGATACTTCGCTTCCTTCCAAAGACCCTGCTGCGTGGCATAATTGGATAACCTGCTTGAGTCTGAAGTTGTGCCCAAGACGGTGCCCTCTCCACGAGCCAGGTGACCTATTGCTTTCAGCTCAAAGTATTCCACTTGAAAGAACAAAATAGTAAATCTGTCCAACAGAAAACTTGCACAAACTTTGTAATTCTCACCAGAGGGATTGGTGAGTTGGCAGGTGACTTCTAAGATGTACATGGCAGTGACTTCCTCATATAGCACGTGCTCGTTTATAGAGTTGACAAGCACATATTTACCTTAAGATAAACAAATCTGTAGACCAACAGATTCTCCCTTACAATGAATCATGATCCTAGCTGGAAGTTATGTAGCTGTAGCAATTTCCTCTGCTTAAAACGTGTATCTATTGAATGTGTCAGAAGGGAGACATAATTTGTTCCTAACAGATACTAGGCAAAATTTCCATGGATTCTTCTTTTCCTTTAAAGCACTAAGTACATGCAAATTTTTCATATCCAATGATGGAGAACTGGTGCAATGGCCAAGAGGAAGACTGTGTATGATATACTCTGAAAGTTAGCTGTGTCTAGTTGTGGCCAAATCCCATTAACTGTGATTTCCCTTCTTTCTTCTTGTCCTTTGAGCCTTCTGGATAGCGACTTCCCTTGACAGCTTGAAGTTCTTTGGAGAATCTGCTCTGAAAATCTCCTACCCAGTTCCCTCCTCTCAAAGCAGACAAGACTCTGGAAGCAGTTTTATCACTCAGTAATCAACTAACTTCATTTTCTGTTACAAAACCTCAGTCAGTCATAAACCAAATGAGCTTAAATTTCTCTCCCATCCATTCTGTGGTGGACAGAAGAGGTGGAAGTGCTTTTGGTAGTCAAATTTTGACCATTGGTTTACGGAGGCTTCAATCCAAATGGACAACTGAGCATGTATTAAAGTGGGTTTTTTAAAATTTCCTTGTGATATCCTTAAACATCATTGAGACTTGCTTGAGGATTTCTCGTGATGATGCACAAGTGAAGTGCCATCATAGCAGCAGGTTTTTCAGGTTTCTGCATTAAAAGGAATTGAGTCATTTTCAGGTTTTGTTCAGTCCATTAGCTTTCAGATTATAGTCCTGTAGTGTTAGTAACTGCTAAAATGATCCTTTGCCTTTTTTTTTTTTGAAACTGTTGGAAATTAAATTGGTGTCAGGAAAAGCCATCTCTGATCACACACTCTAAAACGGTCTCTTTTTACCTGCATCACAGGCCTCTCACTCGTTTGCACCCTTTTTGTAATTAATTAGCAAGTACTGTTACTCCGTGATAAATTTACTCATCTGGAGCACATGCTTGTGAGCCACATTTGGCATTAAGTGTATGTATCACTGCTCTTCAGGCATTCTGGAGTCTAAATAGCTGCTATCATTCACTCCAGTTATATATTCTGGTTGTTTTCTTGTGTCCGTCCTGAAGTAAGTGTGTTAACACAAATATTTTTAGTTATAAGCCTGTCAGATTTGCTCAGGGAAAAAAACATGTCATCCCTTTCCAGAAATATTTTTAAGTCGGTGGCATTATATTCAAGTGTTTTCTTCATGTGATGAAATTCTAAGTGCTAAAATGAAAGACCTGGTATTACTTTAGTACTCCTCTTACAAAAACAAGACAGTCTGCTCTTGCTTTTGCTTTTGGAGGAGTAGAGCAATATGTCTTCTGCAACAGCTTCTCTAATTGCAACTTGAAAAGACCCTTAAGAGGTCTGCTAGGAAAAGATTTCCTTGTTGAAAGCAGTGGTTTCAACAAGGTTTTGACTGGTACTTTAACTGGTGCTCAGTTCCACATTTAATACCTCTTCATTACTATGGTCCCAGCGTAAATAAATGAATCCGATAGCTTACTGGATCATGCAGATGTTGAAAGTCTATCTCCTTCACCTAAATATTCCTTTTATCGAGGATATCTGCTGTCGTGTAGCCCCAGGCTGTTGCCCGCTGATTAGGCAAAAGGCAATGCCACGTGTGGGAAAACAGACCAGCAGATGCAAGCGCTCCGTATTAGAAAACAGTGAGAAGATCTTAGCAATCAGTTTGTCTTTGATTTGAATACTTTCCTAAAGTTCCTATGAAAATGCTAAAGAACCAAGTCGTCAAGCCATCGCCTTCTGGCAGGACAGCATAAATAACGTGCACGAGCGTCCCGGGAAATCCCCTTTTGGGAGGACTGCGCGTTGGGTCCCTAGGCTACCATCAGTGGGTCTGCAGCTTCTGCAGCGCATGGGGCCGTGCTCGACCAGCTGGGCAGTTTCCATCTCTGGCCTCATGTCAGAACCCACCTGGTTAGGGCAAAATGTTCTTTTCCCCTTGGCGGCGTTGCGCGGGCCCAAGTGTTTCCCTGATGTGGAGGCAGCGGAGCCGGCACCGGCGCGTGCCAGCCCTGCAGAGGAAGTCCCCGCGCTTGCGAGTGCGTGGAGGGCACCGCGGCACAGCCGAAACCCGCTCCGCTCGGCTTTTGAGAGTGAGAGGTTAAAAGGACAGGGTAAACCACGGGCTCGAGGAGCCTCCTGTATCTGGCGGCTCCTGGGTGACACCGGGTTGGTTCCCTAGTTCAAAATGCAGCGACAGTTTCACCCCTGCCCACAGGCTGACAATCTTGCACCTAATGGGAAGTTCTTGTTCTTTGGGGTTTTGCCTGCTGGCTGTTTAGTCCTCGGAAAGAACTGCGAATAGAGGGATGTAGGTTTATGGGCGTTATGAGGTGTTCACTGTTCAAAATAAATCTGCTGTGATTAAACTCTGTGTGGGTTTGGGGGAGAGGCGTTTCAGTGCCCTAAATTTTGGAGGAATTTCAGCTTTTAAAGCTAATTTTATCTGTGAAGCCTCAACGAGTTACGTAGACCTGCAAAATGCTGCATTTAGCCCTGATGGGGAAGCGTCGGAAGGCGTCGCTGGAGCAGTCGCTGCAGCGGGGAGAGCCTACGCGCATACGCTGCTGCTTCCAGAGGAACTGCGGGTCGATATTTCCAAACCGGAGTGGGGACACCCTCGAGTTGGTGCCACATGCTTTGCTTTTCAGTAGGTGGCAGGAGAGGCAAAGTGACAGCTTGGCTTAGGGAGCTGCTTGTCCGCATGCCACGACAAGGGATTCAGGCTCTAGCACACCTGGTATCCCGCAAACACGAGAGACGACCACCAGGTTGCCCGGTGTATTTGGGATGTCTGTCATCTGGGGTGTTGCACATCAGGTGTCAAGAAGCTGGGAAGGTTTGGTGTGTGTGTTGGACCACCAGTGCTAAGTGCTACACCGCGTGCTGCGTCTTGTGCTCCTGCAGTGCTCTTGGTGGGCATGAGGTACCAGAGGACTTGGTGGCAGCCCAAGCCAGTCCCAGTTCAGGCTGCAGCAGTCCGTGCTCCTTCCCTCTCCACTGTTTCCCTCTTCTGTCATGCACCGCTCTTGGTGCCTACAAGGCTGTGCCATGAGCTGCTCAGTGGGCCAAATCTAGCCCAAAGGTAACCAACCTAAGGAAGTGTCTGTTTTGAGGGGGCAGCTCCTCAGAACCTTCTTGCCTCCTCATGTTGAGAAGGTTGAGGCATAGGAAGACCAGGGAACAAGGGACTGAAGGCAGAGGGGCTGCAACATGGTATTTCAGGCTACAGCAGAGCTGCACTCTGACCTTCCAATGGAGCAAGAGATGTGTTTCTTTCACAGAAAATCAAGTAGTTGGGAGGTACTTTCCTAATCCAATGTGTGATGTTCTTGGACTTCTCATCTGCAGTGGGATAAAGTAACCTTAACAGTCTGAAAAACTTGTTCTTTCTAAGCATAAATTTCCAAGTGTAGGCAAACCAAAGAAGTCTCTCCTGTCCCTTACCTGGACATATATCTCCCTGTTGAAGGTGAGAGGATTGCTCTGTATCTCGGTTCAGATAAGATGAATGGCTCATTTCTTTTTTCCTTTTTTTTTTCCTCTCTCTTAGTTATGGGTTATTTGGTCTCCTACCGCACACAAGGACAAAATCTGCTCTGATGCATATGTAGCTGTAGCAAAGTCAATGGGGTTGCATTTGTAGAATGGAGAAGATGATTTGGCTCAGAGTTTGGAACGGGAGAAAGGAAGCACTTTTTGTCCGTTGATTTATAGAGAATTAGCGTATGGTTAAAATATGTCCACTCATTTGCTGTGCTATTTTTCCAAGGATTGTTCTCTGGAGGACTTTTGGTCATAATGGAAACAGCTTTATTGTGCTGGCCTGCCAGAGGGCATTGAATTTGTCTTAGAGCCAAATGAGTGGACAATATTTGATTCATGCTTGTCAAAGGAACGTGTACTGTATGTACCAGACAGCTTCCAATAATGACTTTAGTTCTCCTTTTGTGTGTGTTTGCACTTAAACTTTTAATATCATGGCATATCAAAACAGTTGGTTGTATCATAGCCTAAATTATGCATATTTGGTCAATGACTAGTGCTGTTGAGCAACCATCACTTTATTACTTGGCTTTCTGTTTATTTCTGTGCCCCTTGGTGTCAGAGACTTTTTAGCTGGCTGTGTTTGTTAGAGATATTGATATTCTCTTCTTGCAGTTGAAGCTGATTGAATATTGAAGTGGTGTTCAAATTATAGAACTGCTGGTGTGATGTAATGGCAAGGACAAGACATCTGTGCATGTACTTGCTCGGTTGTCTTTGCTGAAGAGCCTGACAGCCTCACGGACAGAATCAGAGCACTTCTGTGCATCTAAAAGAGGATGAAACATCACGTCCATGCTGACAAGGAATGGAGACAGGGACATGGTGATGTATTGAAGGGCATGGAGAAAATCTGTCAGGTTAGAACCAGGGCTCCCTCACGCCACCTCCATGGCTTAACCTCTAATCTCTGTTAGTGTGAGCTTTATTTCCCTTTCTCCAAGAAACATGAGTCTTCAATAGACTTCTTATCATGTGCCCATGACTTCTTATCAGCAAGCCCATGTCTACACCTTTGAAATCAAGTTTAGGAGTCAGTGCCATGAAATCCAGCCCATTCAGCTGAATGTCAGTTGTAATGGTAGCTCGTAGCATTTCAAAGGCAAGTGCTCCAAGGAGCACAAACAAAAGTTTATAGCTGCTCTGTCATTGCCTTACGTACAGTTCAGGTTTGATCTTCAGAGTCTTAAGTAGCTGGAACAGATATACACCAGGTTTGGGCAATGCTGGGGCCACTCCATCCCTGCAGTTGTGTAGGGTTTTTGTGTTGATGTTGTTGAGTTGTGTTGTAAAGTCCAGGACTTTACTGAAAGAAAGGTGAGTGAATTGGTGAAAAATGAACCTTATTGGCCAAAATTGCTGGTGTCTTTTGCTGCTGCATTGAAACAAGTTGCTTGTCTGCAAGTGCTTCCTCATGGCTGTGAGCAGATTGAGCTGTGAAGCGCTACACTTGGTAAAGAAGATCAGGAGGGAGTTCCTGCTGTTTTAAAGCAGTCATTGTCTGACACTGATTATGAAAAACGTACTAGGTTGGAAGAGTAATTTTTTAAAAGGTATTTCTGTAAGGAGTTCGTAGAAAGGTTTATGCCATTCTCAAAGACGTCTTACTGCACTTTAAAGTGGATACCTGGCTTGGTGATTAGGAAAAGAATGTTAAACAACAGGAATTTAAATAGCAGTACAGCTTCCTTGTAATAATTTCCCAAAAGACATATTGGTAATTCTGCTAAATAGGGAGTTTAATAGACTTCAATAATGTCTCTACTTTAGAGACCTTATACACAAAGGAATGATGCCTAAAAAGTGTGTTATAGTAAACAGCTCCCTTTTTATTTAACTAAGAATCGGTTGGGGAAAAGCAAAACAACGAAAAACAAACAGTGCATTGTACCTGGCAGCATATTTTGGATGGGGTAACAAACACAAATAATTCTTACCACCTGACCTATCTCTTTACCCATTTTCCTTAAAGTTGCAACTGTGTTATTTTACCTAAAAATAAACAAGCTTCCCCACATCATTGTTAGTTTATTTTTGAAAACTTCTTTACCTACCAGAGTGCAGTGGTTAACACCGAGAGCAGCTGCTGCTCTGCAGAGCTTCCCACCACTTGGCTCTGTTTTCCTTTGATGTGCCTGTTCAGTGTCTTAAGAAGTACCTGGTGAGAAACGCAGAGTAACTCTTATTTTTTTGTTGCTGTTTCGGTGAAGAAAAGAATGACAAGAAGCAGTGCTAGCACTGCTCTAAGCAAATTTTGCCTCTGATTTCGGTTCTCGTTCCGTATGCTACTGCTGAGGGCCCTGCTGGAGAACAGGCGAGAAAGAGGCGGCAGCAGATGCTTTTGGTGGAACAGTAGGGCATTTATCTCTTTTAATGAGGTAACATCATTAGTGCTGACAAAGTGCTGCAAATCAATACACGTAATGGACTGCTGCTGTCTTTCAGTAGCGCACAGGCCGAGGGGACTTCGAATGTGCTGAATCACAGGTCAGGCTTCATCTTTTGCAGGATACTGCTTTTTTTAGGGTTTTTTCCCATGTGTCACTCCCTTCTCCAAACCATGGAGCCTCAAGAACAGGAGCACCTCTCCAGGACACGCTGGGACAGGCAGCCGTGCACGGATTCCCTGGATCACATGGACACCCCAGACGCCCGCTGCGGTGCAGGGACCTTCTTTTAAGGGGTGCGAGCGAGGCGGCCAAGATCTGCTCTAGCCTGATGCCTTCTGCCTAAAATGGCTGCAGTTTCCCCCTCCCCGTGCCTGCCCGCTCTCCAGCAGTGGTATCGTGTCAGCAGCACCAATCATGTCAGCGGTGACACCGGTGACCCTGACATTCAGCAACAAAAGGGCTGCAGGAGAAAGGGGACAGCGAGGCGGCTGGAGCCGGGGACTGGGAGCAGCCGTGCAGGGGGAGCATCTGTGGGACACAGCATTTCCCTCCATGCAAAATCCATCGCCGTAAGGAGATAACATGTCAGGTGAAGTGGCTAAGGGAGGAGAGAAGATGGGTTTTGCCCAGAGGACTTGCCTTTCTTCCTCACTTTGCACGTGGTAAACAGCAGCGCATGACTGTAGTAGTACTAGAATAGCCATTAAAAAAAATCAAGGCAAATCTTAATTAAATAAAAAAAGTAATTATTCATAATACATTACTCTAAAATGACTCTAAGTGATTCTCCCATAAATCCCATCAGAATCATGTCATCCCTCTCCAGGGATGTCAGCACAACCTGAGCATTTGAGGTACGCTGTCTGTTTATCCGAGAGCGCAAGAGTGACACTTAAGCATCGGTGCCAATTCCAGGAAAAGAGGCTGTCGGTAAGAAGATTCGTCTGAATAGACTGTGCGCATAAAAAATGTGGTTCCTCTTTCTTTTTATATCTGCTTGCCCCTCCCATCCTGGGCTTCCCAACACCTGTTTTTGGTGAATGAATATAAACAGAATTGTAAGATTCCTCAGCGTTAACTGTTGCCTGACAGGCCAAGGTAGGCAATACAAGGTCATCCAGTTCTCCCCTTTTTTTTCCCTGCCTTTTTTTTTCCTCCATTTTTTTCCCCCTCTGCTTTGCCTTGCCCACACACAGCTCTGGAAGTGCAGCATTCCCGACTTTTTTTTTTTGTGTTAATCAAGGATGAAAGGGGGTTGCTGAGAGCCAAATAAGCCTTTTGGGTACGTTTGGTGTGTTAACACACACTGTAGTATGTTATGCTCCAGCAGTAATGCTGCCGAACGTGAGCTTAGCTGGAGACTAGGCAAGACTGTTAATACTTGATGTTTTCATTAAATTTAATTGGCCTGCGTGCTGGAATGGTCGGAGGTCTGCTTTAGCAAAACCAAGGTACATTTAGCATTCTTCATTGCTAAAATCACAGTATTGTTCTAACAGAGCAAAAATCTGACTAGCAGTTTTTTATCTTTTCATGTTGTCCACCTTCCTGAACTGGTGGAGGACAATGGCCAGCAGATATAGGAAGGAAAGGTGTCATCTTGGAAAGCTCTAAAGACTTTCTTTGTCTTCTGCAGAACATGGCTCTTGGAAATCAACTCTTGTGTGTTACATGCTATAGGCCTTAGGGCCTTATCCTATTCCAGCAGTGAAACTGAAGTTCATACACTTCCCCTCCAAGGTTGAGATTACAGTAACATCACACACATCTTGCCTCCAGTCTCGCTACAGGCACTCCTGTAAATCCAGTAAATAAACGCTTGGCCAAGTTTTATTGCCTTTTACTCAGTTAAATGAAAACAAATGCATGTGTTAATGACAAGTCTTGTCTACTTCTGTGGCTCCAGCCAGCAAATTTTCTCAACCAACTTGACCTCTGAGGGCTGATTTCTGTATTTGACTGTGCTACAATTACCAAATCTTTCTGTGGTTAATGGAGGAAAAAAATCACATGGTCACAACTCTTAAGGAGAGGAAATAGCAGGTCATACCTTCTCCCAAGACAACATATTGCCCACCTTTGCTCTCCTTCCCTCGGAAGTACTGGGGAGGAAGCATGGTGATGGAGGGTAAGGAGGCAGGCAGTGTGAAAGGCTTTTAGAAGAAAAGAGCCATTAATATTCCAGAAAGGTCCTGTATTAAGACTTATTCCTTTTCCCTGTGGATGGGGTGTTCATTCTATTTTAGCAATACAGCAAAACAATTTTTGCTCCTTGGGAGGGGAAGAGGCAGAGCTCCCCACTCCTGCTCCGTGCACAGCACACCAGCAGCTCTGGAAATGAGCCCACCAATTCCATGAGTCCTCTCTGGTCTCCACCTTTCCTTGCGTCCCACAGCCAATACAGTGCAAGGCGCTGGTAGGGAAGTGGGGCTCACATGTGATAGCAACACCGGTGGGCCAGAGCCTGTCAGCCTCACTTGCCTGGGTGGTCGCCTGGCCCTCAGGCTGCGCACGGAAATAGAGCTTTTGGAATGTGAGCCTGTGCCATGTGCATTTCTCCCACAAGTATTTTATAGTTTTGACTGGCATGCATTAAGGAAATGGAGAATAATAGAAGA
>JAUBOD010001001.1:486547-531654 GCA_032353885.1 Nothura maculosa
ATATGGCTACACTAGAGAAGTGGAACTTTTGGGTTGTGTTGTTTGAATAATCTGATTCTTTAAAATTCAAAAGATCCCTTGTCCAGTATAGATATATTTAATGAATGATTTTGCAGAACTAGGTTATGAGGAGATATGGAGTGGTTTCTATTTGTTTGTTGGTTTGTTTTTAATAATGATAAGCCATTAAGTATCGAGGACTTTTTAAAGTATCACACACAACTGCCATGCTTGAGATGGGAAAATAAGGAATTGTGACATGCCTGCCTCCTTTCCTGTGCTCTAGATCTGGCAGGTAATGGTGGTTCCTAATATTGGGATAGCCCACAGCACTGCATAAAAAGCCTTTGCAGTGGCTTTCAAATCAAGTATCTTTTGTTTCAGTAGGTAAGACAAAGCCTCCCAAGCCTGCTTTGTCAGCAGCTCCCCAAGATACTTCCCAGTGGTTTTTAGCTCTTGCTTCCACCTGACAAGAGCAATCTATAACCCAGCCGTGCAGGTAAGGGAGCCCTTCAGAAGCGCACAGATGAGCACCAGTGCTTTTGCCTTGATTCTTGCAGAAGGCAACCCTGCTCATGGTTCCCCACTGCGTTGCCCTGCTCGGCATTCACCACCACACACTGTGTTTCTCCTTATGTCAAACGAAGGCCCTCCCCTCCTCACAGAGGCCGAAAGCTGTCGCTTTACGAAGGCGGCCGAGTCCTGCAGCGCAGCAGGGCCCTTGCGCATGAGCTCGCCGGGCCTACGAAGGCCTGAGCAGGAATGAGCGAGGCGCTGCGGCTCCCAGCGCTCGGCAGCAGGGCCCGGCAGCCGCCGCCGTTTCGCGCTTGCCATGTGCGCTGCTGAGGCCTCTGGCTTCAACATGGATGATTTCAGCATGGCGAGGAGGGGAGCAGGGGGAGGGAAGTGACTGTTGTCTCCCCTCTATGCCAGCTTTGATCTGGAGTTAAAAGCGGGGCCCGCAAATTCTAATGGCGCTGGTAATTTGACATTTAAACCTACAGAAGCAGAGAGCTTTGTCATCTGGCTGTAGCTCCCTTTGGTTATTGATCGAATCTCGCGCAGATGGTTCCACTACACAGTGCTAAAACAAAAGAAAGTGGCCAAATAATGTGACTTGGCATCTTCTTAGTGAGGTTTTTTTTTTTTTTTAACTCTTAGAGAACCAACTGCTTACTGAACATGCATAGGGAGATTGCTGCTGCTGAAATATCTCCTATCTTCCCAAAGAGCATGGTAACACTGTCCTATATATTTTCCTGCCACGCCAGAAGCAGGAATGAAAGCAAAATCTACTAAAACTTAGCTAGCTGAAGTTAATTTTTTGTTTAGTTGCTCAAGGCAGAAATAGCAACGTTTGGATTTGCCCAGGAACTGGGAGCTGTTCAACATTTTGAACTCGCCAAGGGCTCGGTTGGGGATGGACGTGGCCATGGCAGATCTCGCTCCCAGGAGGGCAGAGTCCCCTTGGCGCTGGGCGACAGTGCTTTTTCGGAGCAGGTTGTGCTCCTTGCTCAGTTGCCAGCACCGCATCCTTCAGTGTTCAGATGCCACCTCTCCAGTTGCATTTCATGCCCAACCTTATTTACCTTGTAGGCTTTGCCAGGATCACAGCTTGGCTGTGTGGCTTCAGGCCCAATCAAACAGTCTGTCAAGGAGGAGAGCGAAAAGAGGGTGGGTTATTTTTTTTATTTTTTGACAGGTTGCCTGAAGAAGGAGTTGTCCAAATAAGCTCTGAAATCTTTGTTCTAGTTGTGCGCTCAGGAGTCCTAAGCTGTTGTGTGGCATTTTCCTGCAGTTTTGCCTTATTTTCACTCATGTACAGAGAGGGTTCCATTTCTAGTCTGGATTTGCACATTTTGTTTGTGCTGCTGGCAGATGCTACCAACACCCACCTTTCTGTGATACTTAAGCCTAAAAAGACTAAAACACACAAAAAATCTTTGGTGTCACGGAACATCGACTTGCTTGTAAGATAGTTTCATATACCAGAGATGCTATTTAAAAATCTTGTAGGAGTGGAGTAAGACATCAGCGTTTCACACACTTCACTCTGAGCAGTCCCTGAGTACTCCAAGCACCGTGTGTCCACGCGGCCACGCAGGGCACCCCAGGCCACAAATGGGCTGCCTTGTTCCCCCTTGCAGAGAGGCCTCTCTTTTCAGGACGCTGGGTTAGTCACTTGCTGCCCTTAGTAATCTTTGCTGCATTAGAAGCAAATAACCCCTGCGTTGGTCAAGGGCTAAAAGCGAGCCGAGTAACCCGCTTTAGCTGTGGGCTAAGCCGAGCTGAGCGAACTTGCAGTGAGTGCAGGGCGAGAGCAGCATACAGATGGGCAGCGACACAGGGCCGCTTCATGGCTCCTGGTTTCTTAGGCAGTTGTTCTGTGGCTCTATGGCTGATGTGCATAAAGAGCATTTCTATGCGTGACCTGAGGTATCCTTGAGCCTGTGTGGGGTTTTCTTTTTGTTTGCCTGCCCTTAAAATCAAACATGTTTCATTTGCTGTCAGATTAGTTATTCTGTAAGTATCCCATGGTGCGGCAGTTGAGCTTTAGTGTGAGCGTAGCCAAACCTCTCTTAAATGAATTTCAGACACTAATTACTTGACTCTGGGAAATTCAGCATTGCAGACTAATATAAAACTAAAATTTAATCTTCTATACTATATAATGAGACTAATACCACAGTGTGCTTTCTGATTAGCATTTCAAAACCTCATTGACGTTTTATCTGAATTTTCACATATGCTGTTAGAAATACAGGCACTGTTATTGCACAAGGATCTCAGAAAAGAGAGAAAGAGGGAAGGAAGGAAGGAAGGAAGGAAGGAAAGGAGGGAGGGAGGGAAGGAGGGAGGGAGAGAAAGCAAAAGATTTCTTGTAGAGTTTTATCTTCTGCAAGGAATTATGCTCTGGTCACCTGTGATGACTTGGCTCCGAATTCAGTGAACTGGGAGAACCCTTATGTCCCACTTCTGATTGGGAAGAATATAGCCCCAGCAGCATAGCAACCTATATGCATTTTTTCTTTTTCTTTTTTTCTTTTTACTTCTTGAAAGGAGGTAGTAAATTCTTTCACAATTCAAAATAGGTCTGAAATTAAAAGAAAGAAAGAAAAAAAGAAAGAAAGGCTACTTTATTTTCATGTGGCATGTCTCTTTCAGGCAGAAAGAATCTTCCGACAAATGGAGTAAGGAAGTAATTAGCCTTGGGAGTGTGAGATGGGTTATAATCTTAATGTCATTTTACTACCACTAAAATAGGCTAATTTTGTCCTTAGTTAATCCATGCAAATCCCATCGGTTTAACAGTGTTATGTGGATGAAAATAAGAAATGCTGCTGGCCTGTATTTGATATCTTGTCTTGTCTTTTATTGTAAAAGCTTATAGAGCGTGTTGTTCAATGAAATAGCCATGTCTGCCCTGTGCTGGCACTCACAAAAAGCTGGCACAAGCTGGTGATGTATGTGCAGCTGTTGCTCTTTCAGAGCTAACAAGCAAAACACCAAAACTGCAAAACTTCCTTTTTTCCAGGTTTTGCTGAATATGTCTATGTCATTTGGCAACATTTTAAGGGTAAAATAGGCTAAAAGCAGAAAGCATTTCTAAGAGGTTGTGAAACCAAACCTCACGTTTTAAATCAAATGGGAGGCTTTAAAAGATTATGCAGATCTTGAAAAACTCCAAGTGCTGGACTGAATGTTGCTATTTCAGTCAAATTTAGAATCTACACCTACTTAAATAGGATCACAGGTCAATGCTTTGTGCTTTGCAAAATCGTCTCTCCCTAATCCCCTCCTAAGCATTTATGACTATGATTTCAGTGACAGAGGGGAGGGAAGTATTTCCAGCCTGAAACTTGTAGCTAAGTTGTCATATGGAGTTAATCTGTTGAGAGACTTAAGTTGGTGTAGATAGATATATGTGTTGAATCCTAAAAGCTGCTATTTATTGCCAAGCTTACTTGTGTGCAGGTACTCATTATATGGAAGCATTTAGCCAAGGTATACAGAAACTTTTATTTTTAAACCACTTATATAAAACCTACAGAAGTGAATTAGACCTCCCTCAGTTTTATTTTGCTTTGTTTCTGTATTTCAGAAAGATTCGGAGAGGTTGTGTTGGATCATCTTTTGTATGTAGTTTCTTGCATTTATCAGAGAAATGGAGCAGAAATGAGACCTTTTTCCAGCTCCTTTTTTTTGTCAGAAGCTACTGGAAACCCTGCTGTATATTTCTTGATGCAGATATGTTACTTCTTAGACCTGGCTTCTAAATCAAGCTGAAAACGCCAAAAGTCCCTATATCTCAGCTTGTCTTTGTGCTGTTATTTTACAAAGGAATATGTGATCAGATTAATGTATCAGACTAATAGATATCTTAAAATAAGTAGTGAAAAATAATACTTCGGTGAATAACAGGAGTGGTAAAGCTCTCCTTAACTGGAAAGGATCCTGAATTGGAAGTGTTCAGCAGGCAGAGACGTGGGGCTGATGGGCATGAGGTTGGGATTAAGCATCCTGCAGAGCGGCGGCCGCAGCAGGGAGCCTTCCTGTGCAACCGTGGGTGTCACACCAGGGAAGTGCTAGAATGAACATGAGAGAATTACAAAAGTGGAAGAATTAGACTAAGGAAGAAGTGACCCTGTGCTCTCTCTGGACTTCCCAAGGATCTGAAGGATTGCTGCTGGGAACAGGGATGGCGAATTGGCACCAGTTACGTTTGGATTGATGCTTCCGCTCTTTCCCTTCGGTGTCCTTGCACTTTTCACAAGCAATAAAATCAAAAGCTGTCAACAAACGTCGTCTTTATGGAGCATTTCAGCCCCGGCACCGCTTATCTGAGAGCGCAGATAGTATGAAAATGTGCTCTGTCAGAGAGAGCTCGTGTCGCACACAGTTGTGCACGGATTTGTTGTTTAGCTATTATAAGGCCAAGCAAGAAAAGGCAGGTATCACAGAATTAAAATTAAGAAACAAAGCAAATGAAGCAGTATTGCGCTTACTTTGGGCAACAGAAACTAGCCATTTCCTAGACAAAGCCAGCTTAAAATTTGTAAATCTGAAGCAGTCATTTCACTCTTTCTTGAACTTCCTCTTTTCTTAATTTGAGACCTAATGGATGCAGATTTTTTGACACCCGTAAATTTATCCTGACACCTGCTCTACACCAGAAAAAAAGTGCCGTAGCAGGTCTCTTCTGGGGCCCTTATAGAGAACTGCCATGGACAGGTATGGGCTGCCTTGGGGATCTTCTTGCTCCCCTCTTCTCTGTGCAGAGACCCGTCCCGTTTCAGAAAATCTTGGGCTTTTGCCTATTGCCAAATCGTGGCCAGAACGAGCACGTTCATAGGGCCCCTTTGGTCCCAGAACGAGAGGGCTTTTCCTTACGCTCTTTGTACCTTGTGAAAAGCTCGGCTTTCTAGGGAGAAGCACTATTGCAGATCACTGCAAAATGTGCTAGCTTGTGTTCAGAGTTCTATGCCAAATAGTACCTCTGAATTAAAAGAAATGTCTTCAGATTATCACAGACAGCATTTCTTATTTTTTAACTGACCCTCTTTTAACCTCGAATCTGATTTTTGTTCACTGTAGCCATACTGCTTACCTGCATTCACCAACCTGGCTAGTGCCAAGAGCTGTAAAGCCAGTGTAGATAGATGGTGCCTGAGCTTCATTTCTTAAATCCTTTTCTGGTTTCTCTCATTTTGGCTTTTGAGGTGGAGCCGGGGCCAGTTCATTCACTCTGGTTTTAACTGACTATTTCAGTAGAAGGAGGCCATAGAGTTTTTCTTTGTTGTTTATTTGTTTTCTCAGCCAGGATGTTCAGAATAGCCAACAATTGACTGTTAAGCAACTGGAAAAGGTTGGCTTCTTTATACCTCCAAGATTTCACTGTTTTTTTTTCAAGCACTTCCTAATCTGTTGGTGTTCCTGCGGATTCATGGAGTAATTCATACCGTCCTGATTTGGTCAAGCTTCTGAATTTCTTGTTTGGTTGGTAGGTGCTCTGCAGGTCCCAGGTTCAATCTCAGTTATCACCCATGAACAGAAACCATCTCTCAGAGGGACTAGACCTACTGCAATGTTCGGCTCCTGTTCTTTTCATTACAACACTGCAACATTTTGGCTTTCTCTTGAACTCTAACTTTCTTAATATTGACGTTTTAATAATATATTGATATATAGTTAATGAATATTGATACTTTAGTTCAGTGCCTCAGCCACTTGAATGCAAAGTGTGCTGCTGTCCAGTATTTTATCCCCTGCAATGTCCAGAACAGCCTTTGTCACCTGCAGCCTCACTGTGGACGTGGATCCCCTCTCAGGTGATACAGGATAACTTGTTGGCTGAAGGGCTTTTTCTCTGCTGAACCACATAGCACCCTAAGCACAGAGCATATGAACTAGGTCAGTAGCCAAAAGAATTCTGATTTTTTTTTTTCTCACAGCTCTGGCAGGTGCTAAATTTCTGCTTTTCACTGTATTTAGGGAATGTTCATGGAAACCTGCGTAAGACTTGGGTGACAATAACTGCTAGCATATTAGTGTGACAGGGACGAGGGAGGGAGGCTTGCGAGATGTCATGTTGAGGAACACACGAGCTATTCCCAGCAGCTCTGGAAACAGAACCCAGCTGTTAGCGAGATAAGAAGCAACTGCTTTCCTAAGCTGGATATTGAAATGGCTGCTGCTACAGTAAAACATAAGTACCCTGCAATATTTTTGTCTTGCAGCATCCTCATTCACTACGACGTGGGTGACAGGAAAAGTGCCATACTCTCTTTGTGCTTGGTAGTGGTGTTGCTAAGACAAGCTGAGCCAGCGAGGACAAGTTTGATTAGTCTTATGACCCAAACTCAACTAGCCAAAAGACATGGTTGAGAGAAAAGCAATAACAAGACACTCTGTGTTTGAGGTTCAGCTAAAGGCAAAAATCTGCCTTTGGAAAACAGGCAAACTGGGAAGATGGCAAGGTAGCTGTTCCAGCAACGCGTGTGCCAGAGCAGTAACAGATTCTGTCTCGGGTGAAGTGATATGACCTGCTTTGGTGGGAGCCAGCCAAGCTGCGGAGAAGTTCTCAGGGCAAGTTTTGCAAAATAAAGGACTGAAAGTAGGTTTCTGGCACACCAGAACAAAGGCTGCAGCAGCAAAAGAGATGCAGGTGAAAGTAATGGACGAATATATTAAATGGAAAATCCTTTGAATAAGCAAAATGTCTGTGACCAGGAACCGATAAAGAGCAATCTGAGAATGAAAACAAAGCTATAATATATTCATGAAGCAAGATGATTATAACTCAGAGGGAGTAGCATTAATTATGACTTTCAAGGCAGCAAAATAGCTTATAGACTGGGAACCAATTAGCAGTCGATCGCTCTGAACTAAATTTCAAACACACAAAACGTGGAATGACAATTATACAGTGCTACCCACAGACAACTACTATGATGAGATAAGAACTGTCAGCAGATTTGGACCGAATTCCTCAGCCTGACATCTGCTTACTAATGGGGAGACTTCCTTGTTGAGGTTAGCAATGATGACAGAATGGAGGAATTGATGGCCAAGCGTCCCCTTTTGTCTCTAAAAGCAATAAAACAGGATCTGGCAGAACTCTCTCTGCTCTCAAGGCTCCGCTCAGTGTGGGGGAATGGTGTGCAGATGGCCCTAAAGCAATCAGTGCAGTTGTTGCCATCGGAGCTGTGTTGGAGAAAAACTATGTGCAAATCTCCGTAAGATCTAATCTTGCAAGTAATGTGCTTGTTATATTTGTGACGGGACAAAAGAGGAATAACTTTCCCGAAATATTAAAAAGATCACTGGTAAAAGCAAAAGAAGCACCTAATGAAAAAGGTCGCTAAAATATGACTAGTTTTCATCTAAGCAAACCCAATATTGGCTTAGCAAGTGTATGGATATGAGTATGAGAACTCCATAGCCAAACCAGACCTTTGAATGAAGCCAACAGAAGCATCAAGCAAGTTGACTTCCAACCAGAAATAGAGGACCGGAAAATGGAAGGAGAAAAGGAGGACGATGCATGGAGTGCTATGCCTTGGCCAAGGGAATGGAAAAGCCAGATTAGACGTGCAGCCTCACAGCACAAAGGCAGCTGTGAAAACTCAGGAAAAAAATTGGATTTTGGAAAAGCTGCAGGTAGAGACCTGTCTGCTGGAAAACAGTGGAGTGAATAGTTGCTGAATTCTTCAAGGATACAGGATTACAGAAGAAAAATGATAGGGAAGTTGCAGTCAAAATACCATAGCAAGGTGAATACAAACAACTGCAACAGTTTGTTTGGGAGAAGCTGCTTTCCCTTTAGTCTTCATGCCAAACACAAAAGTGAAATAAAATAGAAAATCTTTTTTTTTTCTCTCTTAGCTTCAGCTCAGCCATTTCAGTCATGAGGGAACAAAGGAAGATTTTTGCTAGCCCTGCCTTTTCAGGAGATTAATCTGTTTTTTTGAAGTATGTATGTATAAAAATTGTGGCATCTTTACAAGCCTGGGCTGTTGAAATAAGAGCCCAAGAAATAAGAGGAGAGCTGAGTGAGTGAACTGTTCATCAGGGGCATCACTGGTGTAAAACAGGTATATTTTGTGACAGTTCTGTTACAGCTGCTATTGACTTGACGTTGATATAATTAAGTCATCAGGAGAAAAAGGTAGAGCGAGAGTGTTGCTGTCAGCATCAGTTAGATCCACTGTCCTGAGCACGTGGTGCCTGGGTGACAATTCAGAAAACATGTAAATAAAGACTAGGAGACTGTCTAAGAGTGCAGAGCTAATAATAGTTACGAGAAGAAATCTCAGGAGAACTTCAGCAACTCCCCCTGAAGCCTTGGATGAAAAGGGAAAGAAATACAAGGATTGAGTCAATTTACATGTCTTGGCAGAAAGGCACAAACTAGCGGGGAAGTCCAAAAGGAAATGTCACCAACTGGCAAGGCAACAGCTGCGTTTACCAACTTAAACAAAATTAGTCATTGAAAATATAAATTTAAAGATCAAACTATGAGTCTTCCACTCAGATGTTTTTTTCCATTTTAACATGTGGATGTGAGAGCTGGAAACTCACCAAAAGCCCAGACGCCCAGTGCTCCAGGAGTAAAAACCCGGGAATAATACTAGATAACAAACAGGATGAATTTATTATTAAGGCAAAGATCTGTTGGTTTAACAGCAGTGTAAACCTCAAGTTCTCCAGGGTAGTAGATGATGGAAATAGTTGGGTCATGTGCTGAGAGCAAAGCCAGGATGCCTGGCAGATGGGCTGCTGAGCAGCTGGAGGATCACACAAGTGGTCAGACCAAATACTCCTCGGAGTGTGAAAACTTCTTGGCACTCGGTGATGAAGAAAAGCTGCAGAGAGCAGCTAAACACAGGCACAGACAGAGGAGGTGCCTCTGGTCCAGAGCAACATCTGGGGATGCAGGAAGCTTTCAGGAAAATGTTACTCCTGGTTCATCTAAGAACGGTGGGACTTATGTGGTGTTTTCTCGTTTGTCAATTCAGAGCACTTAATCTTGGGTTACTGAAAGGAATCTGAGCTTCCCCGTGGCTGCTTTCCTGGACGTTGCTGTGGAATATTGCTCACACTGTGGAGTATGGCTCACACACACGTGCCAAAAGATCCGTCATCTTCGGGCTAGCGTGCACTTTGTGTCCGACCTCGAGCACAGCGCGCGACTCTGCTGATCTCAGGAGCTCTCAGACCTCAGGTCTGGGTCCTTTCCTCCTGCTTTAATGAGGAACAGTGGACATAGACCTCTTGCTGGTTTCACAGCTGTCCACAGCATCCAGGAGGTGAAGCCAGTTTCTTTGGAGTTGAGGAAAAAAAACCCATGTGTCTTCCAAACGCTTCTGTGGGAAGAAAATTACTTACAACTTTATTTGAAAGTGACCTAAGATGATGTAACTACAGATTAACTTCAGAGAAGAGTGCCAAATCTTATCATCTTCCTCATTTTTTGATGCTTGCCTGTTTGACTTTACACAGTTTTGTGAAGTTTGTTTTTTTTTAACTTGGTATTTTAGACGACAGCAGTTTTTACACTAGAGACTTGCAAAATTTTCTCAAGGTCATTGAGTCTTAGATCATTTTTATAACGTGATCAAAATCACATCCTACAATCTTTTTTTAGGACTTTTACTCTTTTTTAAAAATTTGTAGAAGTAGCATCTCAGTTGTTTACTCTTTATAACTTTTATTTTCCTTTCTCTAAACTATGCTTCGCAGAAAAAGTTATCATATAAACCTGTTTATTCTCCCTCCTTTTATTTCTGCATCTCTGGACTATTTAGCTAGGGATGTATCACAGCTGGAGGAGTCTGCATTGCTCTCTACGAGCCAGTTGTTCTGGCCTACCTGTGCTTCTGCTTTTTTGACTTCTACATTGACGCACTGATGTACAAACAAGCCATAATTTTTATTCCTGTTGGCTGTGTCATCAGGCAGTTGGGTACAACAATACAAGTTGTATTTTCAGGGGCATAGAAATTTAAGACAAAAAAAGGCTTATTTAATCGCTACCAACCTCATATTATTGCTCATCTAGCCTCATTTTGAAAGAGTCAGGCGAGCAGATTGCAGCCACATGCTGCAGGAGGCAATTCCAGTGCCCAAACCCAACGCTTCTGTTGTGACATTCTTCCCAGTGAGAATCTCAACTTCTTCCCCTTCTGAATTTAATTCCACAGTCATAGTTGTTCCCTCCACTTACACATGCCTCCAGGGTACTTATTACTCTTTGGGTCTCACTCATGACCCAAATGACCCACTCATGACCCTTCATGGGTATAAGTTGAAACACAGGCAGCTCCATCTCCATGTGAGGAGGAACTTCTTCCCTGTGAGGGTGCCAGAGCCCTGGCACACGCTGCCCAGGGAGGCTGTGGAGTCTCCTGCTCTGGAGATCTTCCAAACCTGCCTGAGTGCCGCCCCGTGCTCTGGGTGTCCCTGCTGGAGCAGGAGGTTGGACTAGATGGTCTCTAGAGGTCCTTTCCAACCTTAACCATCCTGTGATTCTGTGATATCACTCTCTGGGGTTAGGTTGGGCCTTTCCATGCAGCTGGCGGGAGGGAACAGGGCAGTCGGTGCTGACAGACCCGTGCTATCCATGTGCAGCCGTGCTCCATGTCTGGAGCTACCTGATGAGTAGGAGAGCCCTGTGATTTGCTGCCCAGCTCGAAGCTCCCGCTCTCACGCTCTCCCCATGGATGGAGACGCGCCGCATGCAGCTGTGAAGTGTCTTTTCCCATTCCCTGTTGGCATGAGTTGGTTGCCTGCTCTCGTCAGGGGAGCTCAGAAACCAAAGCCTGAGCTTGGGAGTGCGCTACAGGAGCCCCTTTGCAAGCACTGCGAGAGGCAGTCTGTCGAAAATGGTCCTGCTGCCTTTCAAGCATCCTGCTAGTAAACAGGCCGTCAGATAGTCCAGGCAGCCACTGCATGTTATCCATGCCAAGGAATTCATCTGGATTGCATTTAAGAGGGACTTTTGGATGAGCAGAGCTGAAGCAAACCCAGGACCTGCTATATTTGAAATGTGGAAATCAGCAGACATCAGAGCAGGGGTTGGCAGCAGGCTCCGTGTGTCTCTTTAGGAAGGTAAGGATGCTCCATAGGTCGGCTGTGGGAGGAGTGGGGCCTGCTCGGGAGCAGATCCCAGTGCCGAGGGTGTCCCACGCTCTCCACAGAGCAGCTACATCCTCTTAACTTGGTAGCCAGCCTCTCAAGGCAGCTCGTTCCCCTGTGACCAGTGCAGGCATGAGTGACTGCCTGGTGATTTGGGCCCTTTCTGTGGTAGCTGCAGATCTGTCCCGAGGACAGAGCCCTAATACAAACTGATCGTGGTAGTGGGCATGGAGTCCAGCAGGAATTAGGCCTGTGGGGCGTTTTGTCAAATGTTTGAAGCATGAACTGTTGGTAAACGAGAGCTAACAGGGCAGATCCATAATCCACATGGAGGAGCAGCACGATGGGGCTCCGTACCAGCACCGATGCCCAACACCAGGTTTCTTGTGGCAAAGGGGAGCTGGGGAGATGAGCGCCTGCCCTGCGGGTCTCTGCATTGCAGGCGTCGGAATGAGCTTCCATTAGTGCTGCTCTAAGCTGGGAGAGTGATGGGCCCAGAGAGGTAGCTTCGTAAGTAGTAAGTGGCTATTTATTTAATAATTTAGGTAACGTTGCAGAGTGCACTCTGGGCCTGACTGCTGACAGTCTCTAGTGGAGAAATGGGGCTCGAATGCATGCTGATGCTAAGATTCTTGCCTCTTAGGTTGTGGTCGTTGATAGCACTGCTTACTATCTGTCTGGGGATTAAGTATTCTGTGGTAGCCTTACATGGTTTGGCAGAAGAAACTTCAGAAGTAAATGTGGAAACTTTCTGAAAATATATTAGTTCCTGCAGGATCATCATCAGTATCGTTGCGTGTTCCTTGCAGTCTCTCAGGACTGTATCAGGAATATGTGGGATCTTAAAATCTGGCCCGAAGGCCAGACTTTTTTAATTTGAAGAAAGTTTTTATAAACCTAAAGCAGAGACTTTTTTTTTTCTCTTCTATTCTCCTAAATCTCCTGTTTTAAGCAAAGATAATACATGTAGTCATTTTAGTGCTTGAGAGCCCCTCATTTACTTACTTGTTACATTCCACTTGGCCAGGACAACAGAATGATCTTCAAATATGGAGCAAAATCCATATTGTGGATAAGACTGTTGGATCTTTTTAGTTTTAATTGACTTCCACATTCTTTAAAATATTCCCATTCTGCATGTCCTTTTGGATCATCTCAAACCAATCAGCTGCAAAATTAGAAGTTTAACTTGCGACTTTATGAAATGCTGAAAACTGCTGAATTCTTCAGCTGCATTGCTTTCCAGAGGCAGGGAAGAATAAAAGCATGGTGTAAATGCGTAGTCTAGCTGTTCATTTTCATCGCAGAGGCACTGCTGAAGTGTGAAGCCGACGTCTTAATTTCAGTGCACATGGTCCCGCTAAAATGCTGTTAATTGCTTTATTATTTAAAGCACAAGTAATATTCAGCAATTTGTTGTTGCCGTTGTTTTCAGTGGAATCATTCTCTGCGGGTGCACCCTCGGGAGCTGCACCGCTTCCCGCACTTCCCTGCAGCTCTCTGCCCCTCCACGCTCATCTCTTTGCTAACAGCAGTGCCCAACCGTAAGCTCACGCTGGGAGCATCCTAATCTTGTGGCTCCTGTTCATACGAGTGTTCCTGTCAAAGGAGGCTGGACTTAACGCTCTGTGTGGATGCCCTCCCGCAGATGCTGCAGGCTGAGCCGTGACCATAGCCAGTTAGATCTGTCCCCTTGTTAATAGGCTGCAAGTTTGTTCTGGAGTGGGGTAGTAGTCATCATCTGCTTTAAAAATAATAACTAGCCCCTGCAGCAAGAGCTCTGAGGTTATTTCACATGTTTTTCCTTCTTCACAACCAGAAGTGATGCCGAGAATGCCAGCTCTGCACCAGGAATTGTTCCACGTTGCTCCTCGCCGGGTGAGACAGAGCATCGCGCTCTGTCCTGGCTGGTGTTTGAGGCAGCAGCAAGAGCCCTGCACTGCCAGTGACTCTATATCATCTGTGTCACCAGTGATAGAGAAGAAGAATAGCTTGTAGAAAAACTATTTTTGCTGCAAATGCGTAGAAGAGAATTTATGGTTTTGGTCATGCTTCCAAGAGAGGATCTGTGAAAGTGAGATAGAAAGCTGTATGGAAAAGCTGGCGAAAGGAGCCTGGGGTGTTTGCCGGGGGGGAGACAGACAGAGGGGAATAATAGCTGGAAATATAGCCTAGAACCTACTCTAGTCCCTTCTGATGATGTGTACATTCCCATGCTGGAAAAATGGGATCTAGCTGTGGCGGATCTTCCCTTGGATACTTGGTTTAAGGCATTCCAGCCTGTGCTGGGTTGCTGTAAACCTGGATCTTCCCCTCCTGAGTTGGGTGCGGCAGGAGGGGAACCTGGGATGGGAAGTTGGAGCTCCCTGGGGACACCGAGGAGGGAAGTGCTTCCCGGCGTACCTCCTGCCAAATCCTGGCATGGATAGACTGGCATTTGTGCCCTGGGAAATGGCTTGGGTGCTTCTGGGAGCCTGATGGCAGAGGTAAAAGAAGGCTCAGAATTGGCCAGGAACAGCGAATAGTCGCTTTTCAGGCATTAGTAAATAGCTTTAACAGGCCATATGCTCATGTTAAGATGGTTATTTTTGTTGAGCAATGAAAAAACATACTGGGTGCTTTTATACATTAAAAAAAAAGCTACATGATTATGTACAATTGTAAAAGCCTGTTTTATCACCATAAGTTTGAAAACGTAAGTGACAAAATGGATGAGTCATATGGGTCATCTGAAGTGAGTGCCCGTAAAAAAGAGGAAAAAACCCTCTGCAGCTCATTATCGTGGGCTTTCTGTCTAACACTTATTTTATGGAAAGAAAACTTTGGAAGCTTTTAAAATTCTGCATTTTTATTGGTGTTACTCATCACCCATCCGTGGAGCTGCAAAGATGGGCCCTGGGAGCGGTAGTGATCCCGTGGCCGGGTTTAAAGGCACGAGGGTTTCCCGGCAGAGCAGCCCCGTGTCCTGTCTGAACGCTCGGCCAGTCGGAGGACTGAGCGGGATACAACGAAACCTAGAGCTGCTGTTTGTAGATTGAGTGGGTTTGTGACTCCTGGTAACTGCCAAAACGGGCTCAAAATGGCTTTTGCTCCAAAAGCAGCTGTAGGTTTGTATTTGAGGTGTTTGGGCTTGGACACTGAGATTCCGCTGCAACGTTTCTTGCCGCACGTTTCGTGTCGTGACATTTTTCCGCTCCACGTTTCTATTTTGAGCCCTGGGTCAGGAGATCCGCGGTGTGAAGCTCCTCATTGTCCCAGGGCCGACCATTTGTGCTGCGGAGCCACAGAGCGACGTTGGTCCCGGAGAGCGCCCGGAGCGCCCGGGTGCCGCTTGGATCCCCGTTCGTCACGTCGCGCAGGCCGAGGAGCTCAGCGCCCCATCGGGCGCCTGCTCCATAAAGCCGCGCTGACTCCCATTTTTCTGTGGGATATGGAACATCACAGTGCCTGCTTGCAGCTCTGGAAAACAGCAGCATAGAAAGCCTTTCTGCTGGTTTGCTTTCATTAATAATTACATACTTTTTAACGAGTGGGAATGGGTTTTCCGTGTTTTTAGTGCGTGTCTCTCCGAAACACGCGTATGGGCTTGATGCTTGTGATTAGAAACAAAGTGCCATGATTGAAAACCCTCTCACAACATCAGGACTGCAGCAGGAGCTGCTGAGCTGGAGCCCACACTGCGCGGCACTGCCCTCACACATCCGATAGAAAAGGAATCAAGTGCTTAATTAATGAGTTTGTGCTTCCTGGTTCTCAGAGCACACCTCTGCCTCCTCCTGTCCTGTATTAGCTGTTTTAGGGTGCTGTCCTATGTTCTGCTGGAAGCTGCACAGGAGTTTGGTGAAGAAACCCACCTATGAGCACTGAGGCGGTTCTGAATGTCATGACTGAGTAGCTGAGCATGGCACCTTCCCACATGGAAAATATTGGGGGCTACTAACTTAACCAGTGTTACTTGGCTGGCGTTGAGTATTGCAGTGATGGCATCTGTGCTGTTGTGTCCCACTCTTGCCCCGTGGGACTAAAAGGAGCCTGTTGGCTGAGCTGTAACTTCTTGTGGGAGAGGTTCTCCCTCCTTTTCATGGGTTCTTTAGAACATGTTTTCATCGGAATTTTAGTTACCGACTCTTGACATTTCTTTGGTGTCTCCTTCTGTTAGTTCCTTGCTTCCCACATGCTGTTTTATGTGACGGGCTTTGTAAGTAGCTTCAAAGGACTAAAATCTTTCATGGTGATAGAGATGCCAACATGCGTGACAGTTCCTATCCACCCAAAAATGGCAGCAATTGACTGGTATTTTTCATATCAACTGATTTTTCACCCAGAAAAGTTTTCACTTAGAGAAGGTAGCTATTAATTACCTACCCGTCCATGTTTCAATACGCCACCGTCTCGTTAAATCGCTCCCCTGTCTGCTTCTGCCTGAAACTATAAAGTGCTCTTCTCAGCACACCGAGCTGGATGACATCTTGACACTTCCCTAATGTTTTCAAACCCCGGTGCGTTTCAGTGAATTATTGGATGTATTTGAACTTTGGATTTGGGCCTTGTGAATACACGCAGGTGCAAGCTCAGGAGGCCGGAGGAAAGGCACCGGCTCGGGGCAGTGCTGGCCCGGCGAGCAGGTGAGGGGGAACTTCTTTACTGTGAGGGTGCCAGAGCAGTGGAACAGGCTGCCCAGGGAGGTTGTGGAGTCTCCTTCTCTGGAGATCTTCAAAACCCGCCTGGATGCCGCCCTGTGCCACCTGCTCTAGGTGTGCCCGCTCGAGCGGGAAGGTTGGATCAGATGATCTCTAGAGGTCCCTTCCAACCTTGAAGATTCCGTGATTCTGTGGGTGCTGAATGCTGCTTTGTGGCCTTCACAGGTTATTGCTTCCTTTGCCGTGGATTTGTTGGGAAATGCCCAGTTTCTCAACAAGAAAGGCCCCAGTGGGCCCTTGGTGTGGAGGGGACCTGCGTTCAGACCAGCCAGCAGCTGCTCCTCCTGGGAAGATGGCGCTGCTGCCCATGAGGAAGCGGGAAAGCTGCCTCCCTGCCAGCAGGGCCGCTTTCAGCCTCAGCATCGCTAGGGATAAGCGCGGGAGTTCATTTCTGATCTCTTAATGGTGCAGGGATTTGGAAGGGCTGCCAGAACGCACCGTGAATCGTGACCATGGGCTGATGGAAGGATTTGCTTAATAACATTAGCTCTGCCATTAAGGAATGAGTGCGAGGAGGTGACACCTCTTTTGCTGTTATTTTTGTGGATTCAACCCTCAATATTACACTCCCATTTACGTGTTCCAGCAGCCCTTTCCTGGTGGGAACAGATGCTTTTTATGTGCCTATGTGCACGGGATGATCCGATCTATGGGTGTTTAGAGTAATGTAGAGGTCTCCCCTTGGCTTTTTTTTTTTTTTTTTTTGTGTTGGTGACCCTGTGTTTTATTCCCTTCAATATCTCTTGCCGTGCAGCTGGGGAGCCCACAGGAGCAGCCTAGGCAGGGCACAGGCTCTCGCCCTGCTGTCATCCCTTGCTGTTGGTAGCAGGTTGCACAGCTAGTATGTTAGTGCCAGTACAGTGTAAGAGTTCAGGAGAGAGAGAGGTATTTGCAGCATGAAGCCATTAAGAATATCCTCTGTGGATTTTTCCAACAGAATAAGCAGACCGAGCATAGTGGGCCCTGCGCCAGGATACGCAATATCCTTGCGGAGCATCAGTCCAAGCTCCAAGTTGGTTTAAAGGCTGCCTTTATATGGGTTTGTCGAGTATCCCTTTAAAAAAAAAAAAAAAGAGTTTGTGCACAGAAGTAGCAAATGAATCCAGTTCTACCAGAAAGTAGGTCAGGGACTGACCTCCCGAGAGCATGAGGCAGCAGTTCCTACTGGAACTGACAGCTCAGCAGCACGAGCCTCCGTGTCTCCAGGAAACTTGCTCTGACAAATGTAAACACATTATAGCCCGGATTCCTCTCACTTATTTATTTATTTGCTGCTGCATTAGAAACCACAAGCTGTCACTCTCCATCCCCTCTATTCACCCCTTGTGGTCCCCAAAGGGAAATGCCTGGTAACGTAGCTAATAATTTTCGCGAGGTTTTGCAATGAGTAAGGCATCCCAGCAGGGCCCCAGGTTCCTTGTTGGGGTTTTTGTTGTTGGTTTTTTTTTTCTTTTTGACAACTGAACTTGAGTTCTTTAAACCAGACTTGACCAAAGTCCAAACCGAAGGATTTCTGACGGTGAGGGAAGTCGTTGGGAAGATAGGAACGGGATGAATGCAGGATCCATGCGTCCTGGTCTATCACTCCTTCATGTTGAAGGCAGCTTTCGCATTTCCCGCGTGGCTGTTTCCATTGCCAACATGAGCGGCCCCGTTGCTGAAGGAGCAGCGCGGTGCAGACATGTCCTGCAGCCCAGCCATGTGGGTCTGCCTGGAGCAAGGGCTCCAGGGGGGCCTCTGGCTGCAGCGCCGGAGCATTTGGAGGGGTGGGAGACAGCGGGAGAGATGCAGGGCTGGCCCTGCCACCGGGCTGCACAACACGTTAGTGCTGCAGCAAACAGAAGGTGGAATTCTTTACATGCCCACTAAAATAGGCTCATTTAAATGCTTTTCTTCCTATGAGACAGGTATGAAGTCTCATACCTGTTCGACAGTTTTGGATTTTCGTAGTTGTCCAGTTATCTTTTTAACATCAGGTGGCCCCAAAACATCTGGAAAATTCTGTGCTTCTAGATGCAAGTGCTCCATACAGAGCGGTTTGTGCTATGTGGTGGGTACCACCACAGCCTTCAGTTGTGCTGTGCCGTCTAACCGAATCCTGAAGTTGTTGTTGAGCATTGCATTGAAAACACAAATGGAAGACATTGTCCAAGCAACAAGCAGACAGAGATCTGCTTTGAGAGCAGCCGTGGGAATATCCTCATTGGAATTTTTCTTAACCCAAATGCATTTAGCTCTGTAGAAGTTTGACCACAGCGGAGCCAATTTGAGGAAGAAATGAGATTATGTATTTGGCCGAAAATGGTATGACTAGTTCAGGCAGAAGAGAATCCTGTTTCAATTAAGTGCACGTTTGTCTTCATAGCCACTGCAGTAGATAATGCTGCTGCTCACACCCTGCAGCAGATGTAATGCTAACAAAGTGCTGAAAATATATTAATGGAAAAAGGCTTTGGTTGTGAAGGGAAGGGAAGGGATGCCCATGTTCATGAGTGCACCAGGAGGGGAGGAACTTCCCAGTTTGCTAGAGAGGTCTGTGCACTTCATTGTATTTTTTTTTGAATCACAAAGAGGCAAATGGAACTGATGAGTTTTGAGTGATTGGCCTCTTCCCAGAGTCACCAGGTTCCTTCTAGGGGAAAAGGATGGGAGTGTGCGATGCATCCCATGGCAGCGTCAGGAAGGGAAGGATTTCTCCATGTTGAGGCTCTGCTGAACAAACCAGTGCCAATTCAGGACTTCTCAGTCCCAGGTAATAGGAACACCTGAGTTCAGGTTTGAACATGTGGAGCCTCCACGAGGTTCCAGAACTGGCAGTGCCCTTGACTCCCTCCACAGGCTGGAAGGCCCCAGTTTGGCTGGAAGGCCCCGATTTTGCTGGAAGGCCCCAGTTTTGCTGGAAGGGCCCGGTCTGTCTGGAAGGCCCTGGCTTTGCTGGAAGGGCCCGGTGTGGCTGGAAGGCCCTGGCTTTGCTGGCGGCGCGAGGCCCGTGGGAGCGCGCGGCCTCCCTGCCGCCTGGTGGGCGGCCGTGCTCGGCTGGGAGGCGGCGCCGCGACCTTTGCCGCCAGCGCGGCGGCCGACAGGAAAGGTGCCCACGGTCGCTTAGTCACTCGTGTCACCCATTGCCTGGCAGGGAGAGACTTTCACAAGCCCATCCGCAGTGTTTGGGTTGCTGCGGAGCGGTAGCACTGCTCTCTCCGGTGGGAAAGGTGCTGTCCAGGGAACAGAAAGGTGGTGACACCGTTCTGTTTTCGAGCTGGGGAGCATCTGCTTCACGCGGTCTGCACCGTGTGCGGGCAGTCGCTACCCAATACATTTCTCAGCGCTTTGTCCCTCCAGTTACATAACGGCGTCAGCAAGACAGCAGGATAAATTTGAATGTTCCCTTTTAGCCTGGAGAGTCTGGGGGTGCGTTTGCTGGAGCGAGCAGCTTCTTTATGGCCATGCCCAGGGCAGCGAGAAGGTGACTTATGGTGCAGAACCGGCTTGGGTCCGTGTGCTCTCCCTGTCCAAACCTGGAGGTTGAGGCAGGGTAGTCTGGCATAGGAAGGGCACAGGATGGACTCGCTCTCTGTATCCCTTTTGGCCTTCCCGCACTTGGGAAGGTCGGGCAGAGCCGACCTGCAGGGACACAGATGATCAGGGAGAGGTGGTTGGTTCGAGCAGGCGAGAACTCAGGCAAGGGACCCACAAGGGCAGAAGGGCCCTCTCCTTTGCAAGTGGCTTCTGTGTATTGGCAAGGTGCGTCTGCCAGGAAGAAACTTGTCACAACTGAATGCATCTTAATAGAAATGGACACTTTATATTTTTCCCCAAAACCTCTGTGAATGAACAGTCACATCTGTTTTTTTTCTTTTTTTCCCGAATCAAGTGCAGTTTGCCTGGTCAGTTGGGATGCCTTGGGCTTTTGCTGTCCCAGAGTAGAAAGTTTAAAAGCTACATGTGTTTCCATCCATGCAGCAAAGGAACAAAAGTGCGTGCGAGAGATCGGATTTTGACGCAGCAGATAACGTACAATAGAACATAGATTTTATCAATTTTCCTCTTGTCTGGAGGAAAATTTGTGTTACCCTCTGGGTAAAAGAGGAGGCAGTTACACAGCTGCTGGTTTTGAGCTGAGAGTTGGATCATCTTTATTTCAGCCTCTTTGATTCTTGGCCTGAATCCAGTGACAGAGTGCATAGTGCATAGTGCATTTCATGTGATGCACCGAAAACATTTCTAACTTTTTGCTACTTAAGAAGCGGCGGCTAGAATTTCAACTTGATTGCTTTTCTAAATGCCCAGCAATCTAAACTAATTAAGCATGGATGATGTCATTGCAGTCAGCAGCACAAGATAATGTCCATCTCGAGTGCACGGCGTGAATGTGCCAATCCGCAGTGTCTCTACTTCCATTAGATCTGAAGGAGTAATCGATGTCATTTGTCAAAGGAACGTCTCGGTGCAGAGATCCGGTGCAGGGATACACAGTGCTTGTCTGCAAGCAAGAGTCTCTACAGAAGTGCAGGGCAGTTCGATAAAATTTAAAGATAGTAGTGTTTACACCTTGGCCAGATAGATGCATTATTTCCTGGCGATTAAATGTTAGCCTTATGTCTTTGCCTTGATTTATTCTATTTATTCCATTTATTCGAGTGTGCAGCTCACAATTTTCACTGGCGTGCTACCTGCTGAAATGCTGCTCGTTTCAGGCAAAACCACCACTTTGCCCATGACTGAATCTAATGTATAAACAAGACAGATTATTTATCCTGCCTTGAACCAGAAGAGGGGGAGTTATTTAGGAGCGCCATAGGCACAAGTGCTGACTAACGCTTGCTATCTGGTGCGCACAGAAATCAATTTGGACCTTGTCTGATGAACACTGCTGCTATTTTTATTTTTTTATTTTTTCATATAGAGCTATAGAAAAGAACTGGGAAATAAAAGTGTTCACTTAAGATAACAAGTGACAGCTGAGAACAATTAAAATTCTTACTTGGAGCTGCTTTTTTTTGCTTTCTACGGTAGGTGGGTGGCGTCTGCAGCTCTGAGTAGCTGATACAGGGCATTTGCCACTGCTCTGATGTTATCGTACACAGAGAAGAAAAAGTGTCATGTTTTGCCTCTTGTTTCACCCAACATGTAGATCTGGGTAGATGGAAAAGGATTTTTTTTTTTTCTTATTGGAATCCTTTTGGCAACAAACACTTCCCTGTAAGAGGAGAGAAGTTTCACAACCTGGCTTGTTTTGTGAAGCCCAAACATTTGTGAAGCTCGCAAACCCCCAAACTTTGCATAATGTGCCCATCCCTGATCTCAAACATGAGGTGGCAGAAGAGGGAAGTGTTACTTTTTTTAACCAACAACTTATGACTGTGTCAACACATGACAATTTGTCAAAGCTCTCTGTCGCGGGGCTGTAAATTAATTTTTAGCATCAGTTGTGAGTGGTAAACACTTTGTGCAGTGTGAACAGTTCTTAGTGCAGTGTGAGTTGTCAGCAGCTTGCTATCTACCCCAAGAGCAAAAAAATAAAGAAGGGAAGGATGAAAGCTCGTTTCCTAGTACAAAGTGGATCTGAGTCTGCAAAAGTTAGATATGTGGTGGTATTTCTTTTTCTCCTCCAACCCAGTCAATCTCACCTTGAGATTCAAGGTTTGGCTTTGCCATAAAGATTAAGAACTTGTACTCCGGGCCAGGGGTTGAGAAACTGCAACTTCAGTCCTGCGAGTGCGTGGCAGTGAGAGGCTCCCAAGGCTGGGAGGATGGGAGCCCTTCTCTGCCTCTGGGGCCTGGCACTTTACCTGTTTGCTTGCTGTAAAAGCAGAATTTGTCCTGCAGAGGCGAGCGTGCACCTCTGCTGCGAAGCCTGGCAGAAAGGGCATAAAATGCTTTTAAAACAAATCTGGGGACAGCCTGCACAGACGCGCCGGGGCCTGCGCTCCCCCTTCCTTTCCTGCCCTGTGCTGCTTCTCCTCTCCCCCACCGCAGCTCTTGGGGCAGGGCTCGCAGCAGTGGCTCGTGCAGGAGCAGCTGACGTGATGGAAGAAGGTGATTCAGTACGAAAAGCTGGGGAGGACACACCGTGGAAAACAACCCTTCAGATACAAACCTCTTTTAATCTGTCACTTTAACAGAACAAGCAGTAATAACCTCCCAGCCTAACAATGACTGTTCAGTTGAACATTAATTCCTTCAGTCATTGAATTGCTAACGCGTTGAAAACTTGCAAGCGAACACCCACTCAGGAGAGGAAAAGAACTTGGTGCCTGCAGTGCTTGGCCTTACTGAAATCATCTCGACTTCTGACATGAAAGGCAGTATTTCATTTTGCATTTCCTGAGAAAGCTTTAAGTAAAGCTAGATTTAAAGAAAGAGCCAAACAGCTGCGCCAGTTTGTTCGCTGCTTTAATGCAGTGAGCAGGGGTTTTTCTCAAGCCTAGGCACTGCCAGGTAGACTTTGACTGTGCTTAGGAGCTCGTTCCTGTAAATGGCCAGCACACTCGAAGCCTGGCGTGAGAACTTTATACAGCCCTCCTATAAGCTAATGTTAACCTGATGATTGTGATTTAAAAAGGAAAGACGACTTTATTTGCGTATTTGCTCACAAAAGATTTTGGTTTTATTTCCTTTTCTAGATATAACTGTAGGTGCTTCTTATGTGAACGAGCTGAGCCACGCCATCCAGTAAACTGTCTAAGCAGCAGTTGGCTTGCTTGGAAATCATATCCAGGACTGTGCTGTAAGTAAGTATTTTTACGAAAGCAACGTGAAATGATTTCTTTGGTTTGGGTGATCTTGGGATGTTTTGATTGCTTCCTGCAATTTCTTGGTTTTCCTGTCACATTTAACCCACAGTAGCAACGCACACAAGGATACGAACGCTCTTGTGTCTAAAACATTCAGCTAAAGCCCTTGAGAGCCCTGTCTCTTTGCTAACTTGTTAAACACCTCTAAGATTAGACAGCTACATTATAGAATGTAGTAGCTTCCTTCTTAGGCAAGAAATAAATATTTATCTATTTTACCATTCACTGGTGTGTTTTTTCACTCCATGGCCTATATGTTTCTTCAGAAAGACACCTTTCATGTTCTTCCCTGCCTGCATTATAGCTGTGCTGGGAAATTCTGTAATTCTGTGGAAGCTTTACCAGTGCAAGCACTCCGTGTAGATGTTTCAGGCCATGAATTGTGAACTGTCTACCTTGAATTGAACTACTCCATGGGCAACCTAATTGGTTAGAAGAGCTGGTTTGTCTGTCCTGACATGTTATGTGTACAATGAGGGTACCTCACTAGGCTGTGAACAATGGTGATTTGGTCTCCTGGATCTGTTTGTGATAAGTATATGTGAATAAAAAAAAGACCCTGTTGCAGGCTAAGAGCCATTAGCATTAAGTGCGGCATTGACAACATGTTTATATTTAAAAATGAACATCATCAACCTATATAACTTGGAGAAAAAGAACCAAGAAAACCTCATAATGGCATTTATATAGTCATTTTTGAAAGCTGAATCCATTTAGGGCTATTTGAGACCTAAAATTTTATAAATATTTTATTTATTTTTATATTGCCCTCATTTTTCCGCTGCTAATGATACGGGTTACCCTGACAGAAGAAATATTTATGACTTCAGTGCATTTCCCTCCAAATAGCCGCTTACAATATGGTCTCTTTAGAGGAAGAGGGCAAGAGAGTTAGGAACTTAGGACCCAAGTCACTTAGAAGTTAAGCACATGCTTGTGCACTTTACTGGTTACTGCTTGACCTCTTGCAAAACAGTCCCTGTGGGTTACGTTTGTGGGTTGGAAGCTAGTGGGGAATTAAAAAAAGTGCTGATCCCAACACTCAGTGCTTCATCCCCAGGTGGTAGATTAATTAAATTGTTTCTTTGAAATAGGCTTCTTGTTTGTGGATTTCTGTTCTGCGTAGGCGAGGTTGTTCTCCAGGTGAGGTTGTGCTTGACAATAATGCCTGTGTCAGTTGTGTGCCGGGCGCTGTGGGCTGCCTGCCATTTTGTCATCGCTCGTACCCAGGCCAGGGTGACCCTCACTCTGTGGATTCTCCGTGACTGCGTGGGAATAAGATGGAAATAGGAAGGACCCACTCACTGTCAGTGGTGGGACCTCAGCTCTGTCATCAGGACAGGGAACAAGTGCGGCGACTGCTCAGGGAAAAATGTGTTTAGAACAAAACCAACGTTTGTTTTTCTGGCATCCTGCCTGCAAATGGTCACAGAATCACAGAATCTTCAAGGTTGGAAGGGACCTCCAGAGATCATCTGGTCCAACCTGCCCGTTCCAGCAGGCACACCTAGAGCAGGTGGCACAGGGTGGCATCCAGGTGGGTTTTGAAGACCTCCAGAGAAGGAGACTCCACAACCTCCCTGGGCAGCCTGTTGCGGGGCTCTGTCACCCTCACAGTAAAGAATTTCCCTCCTGGTCGATCTGTTGCCAGGATGTAGGGGGAGGCGCAGGCCCACGCAGTGTCTGTGGGGTCACCATGCAGACCCGTGCATGGTGATGCAGCAAGAAGCCGCGCTCCCACCACGTGTCCTGGCTGTCCTCGCTGTCCATAACCATTATAGGGCTGTTTCAAAGACAACTTCAGGCCATGTTGCCCAGCAGCTTGGTGTTTGTTGTGCTGTGGTGATTTAATCCATGTGGCGCCCAATTCAGGAGCCCGGGCCACGCGTTTCCTTCATGCCGAGGTGGTCGCAGCGCCGCTCCAGACCAGGCCCGGGCGCCATGGGCCCGAGCGCTGCTGCTGGACGGGCCTCTGTTACACCAGTCTCTCAAGGTGCTCACTCTTCCAGGGTGGCTTTCTGCCCCGTGTCGCTTGAATGGAACCAGATCAGTCTGTGTAGTGGTGCCAGAAGGCTGCAGGTTGAGCCCCTATGAAGTCTCAAACAGTAGATGCGTGTTTTTAAATAGTTAAGTAAATGTTAATTGTGATTCACAAATAGCTGTTCCCCGACTATTAAGTAATATCAAACACTGAATTTTTCAATCAGTAATTGTTTTTTCAGCTGCTGACTGGGACTAGATTTAGAATATTTTTAGAGAGTTATTTTTGCAGCTGCTTTTAGCGTGAAAGTTTCAAGTTATTCTGTAGGGCTTGACAGCCGTGGATGCACAGTGGACAGAAGCTGGTGAAAGCCTGTGGTCCAAGTGGAGGGATTGCCTTCTTTTGATGCAGCTTGGCTAGCTGTGGATAACTTGGGCTCCATCTGGATAAGCTCAAAATAGCATATTGGCCACTTCCAAAAAGTCTGTGGTTTTGCAGTATTTTCTCAGAAATGTCCAAAGTTTTTTCTTTTTACCCTGGTAGCTATTACACATGGGTGAAAATTAACTATGTGTTTTTTCCCTCTCAAATCTCTCTTTGTAAAGAATTGAGCCACTGCAAGTTATTTTATGATAATAGGAGTGTAACTTGCTATGTCTTGTTGCAAATGATCTAATACTACAAAATTTTGAGATAAAAATGTTACGTGCCATTCACTAAAAGATCTAAAGACATTTTCAAATATCAATTAAATATCACCGTGATAATAAAGACACCATGCTTTTACCTTTAAAAATGTGTTTTTACCTATTGCTCCCGTATACTAACTGTGATAACACTGGTCACATCTGTACAGTGGCTCGTTAGCCAACCCTGCATATCATTCTAGGCATTTTAAGGCAGCAGCTTTCCAGTAGCTGTTCTTTAACCGATTGCTCATTTTTATGCATTGCATAGCAACATTGGAATTTCTACTTAGCATCTTTTTTGTGTGTCACCTTTCTCTTGATTTCCTACCAGAGATGTTCTGTTGCTTTAGAACACTGCTGTTTGTATAAGCACTTGCTGTAATGCTTTGAAACTGTGAATAGGAAATATTACTCTAGATACTACTGACATATTTTGAAGCCAGGATTACGAGTACAGAGTGTACAAATGAAGGACACAGCACTTAGAGCTAGAGAGAGGTTAATGTTTGCAAGCCAAATAGTGAAGGTTAAATTCTGTTTGATATTTGTCTTTTTTTTTAAGCCACAATATGAAGAACCAGAACAAAAGGTTTTCACAAAGCAGAAGTGTGAGTGAAATGAAACGTAGTGACTAGACAAATGAAAGAACCACATTCAGTTAAAACCCTTAAAACCCTCTCAAAACCCTTAAATTTCAGAGCCATGGTAGAAACGCTGCTCTGCTGGACACCTAGTTTGGACTGGGTACTCGACTGGAACTCGGAGTCGAGGCTCAGTTCCCCCATTCAGTCATAGGCTTCCTGTGTGTTCTTGGGTGAGCTAGTCAATCTACCCCATGACCAACTTCCTCATTTTTAATGAAAAATTCATTTAAAATGAAGATTGTTGTCTTGCTTTCCAAGCAGATTCTACCAAGAAGGTAGAATCCACTGATTCTTTGGAAAGATTTGGATGCTACAAAGCACAAAGCCTATCCAGGAGCTAGAGGGAGAGGAATGAGCTTCTTTGCAGGGTTAGTCACCCATGCTGCATGCGTAGAAAGCTGAGGGAGAGTTGTGTTTCTGCATCTTTCAGATATGGCTTTCATGGATGTTGGCTGCCATGGTGGTAAGCATTTGGAATATTCTCTGTCTCTCACCTTGCTTCTCACTGTCTGTCTCCTGATAGCTTTGAGTCATACGTATCTGCTTGACACACACGACCCACACAAACCCAACTGGATCAAAAATACAGCTTCTGTCATCTCCTGAATTATAAAGAGATCTCTTGACATTTGAGTATGGCTGTGCCTTTTCATAGGAAAGCAACTGAAGAAAACGTGAGCCTATTCAAGAGATGACCCTAGCAATTGAAGGATACAAGAGTGAGCCGGCCGGTACCTTCCAGGCCTCCTGGCATGGTGCACATGGGCTCAGTGTTGCTGGACACTGGGACTAAATGGGTCAGCTGGCCTCTAGTCTCTCTGCTCCTCTGCTCTGCCTCTTGATAGGCAAATATTCATTTAAGAGATTTTGATATGAATCTCTCACAGTGCTGGTGCTAATTCTGAGTAAGGAATCAGAAATGACAAGTCGCATGCCTTTTGATGTGTCCTTTTACCTTACATGGCTTGATAGTCAAACTTTTCTCACCATTTACTGGCATTCTTTTTCTCTGGGAAGAAGCTGTGGAGGCCTGTAGACTCTTTCTCATCTCCGAACATTAGTAATGTTCTTCTTCAGAGACCAACAAGGTCTTGAAAGTACAAGAAGGTTCATGTTAAGACTAAGGTCACTTTTGTTTTATCTGTGGTTCTGCTACAGCTGCTCTGTTTTCTGTCCTTCTGCCTTCTTACTGGCTTTTGACCTCACCCTCAACTTTCTCCACATTCCTGAGACTGATAAGAGATCCTCCTCACCCGAACCTGCATATTCTCCCATCCCTGCCATACTCCTGTCCTCTTCCTATGGTTGCATAAGTGCTTCCTCTGCCATCTTTGGAGATCACTACTCACTCAGACCTCTTTCTGGCCCTGATTCTCTCCTTCCTGGCCCTTCCCTGAGAAGTTTTTTTTCTTCCCCAGGATTTGTGTCATGCAGCATACAACAGTAGAGCAAGGTGTGCTGTTCCCTTCACCTCCCTGACCCTCCCTTCTCTCCTCACTTCTGAACTGCAGTCAGCCTTTGTGTTGGATGGTTTGACCTTTCTCCAGCAGCTCTCATCAGGTTGCATTTTGATGGTTTTTTTTGTGTTTTTATTTTTTCACCACAATTTCACTACATCTCATAGCCCTTTTCCTTTATTTGTGAAGCAGGGATTGGTCTTGTTTTCACATTTGGACCCCCGTTGAAATCAATGCCTAGTAACCTAAGTGGATGCCAAATAAGATAAACTGCTGTGGGTCAGGCCTAAGGACCATCAGCCCAAACTTCAGCCACAGCCAGGAGCAGAGATTGCTGCAAAGGCAGCCAGCACATAGGGCAGCACTGCAAACTGGGAGAATGCACTGGCAAAGCTGTGCTTCAGAGCCCTCCCAGGCCACAGGTTTCACCAGTAGGTTGTAAAAAGCCTTGATGGACCCTGACAACTTCCATCAATTTCACGCAAGTTGCTCCCATTTCAGATGAATACAACCCGCTTCTTGCTTGGAAGAAAACTATAGCTCAGAGTTGGTTGCTGCATCTAATCCAGACCTTGAAGCATGAGGATTTTCACTTACGGGATTGTGTGCCATCTCTTCCAAACCAGTTCAGAATCCCCTGCCGTGAGAAAACACAGGTGTTAGAGACGTGACACTGGTGCCACTGGGTGTCCCCTCTCTGCCGTCGGTGGTCACCAGTCTTCCCAAGTGCGGAAACGCAAGGATTTCAGTAAACAAGAGAATTCAGGCTGCTTGCAGCTTTCTAGGACTTCATGGAAAACACGCAGCGGTTTCGCTGTCCATTGCTGTTTCACCACCACGCCCAAGCTACGAGTAACTACTTATTGAACTAATTTAGTTTTCTACCCAGGACATAATTTTCCTCCTGCAAATTGGGAAGCCTGCTATTTAGCACAGTGTAATTGACTTTAGCTGTTAACATTCAATATACTTATCTAGGATTACAGTTCAATAAAATCTGCTCGTGCCTGGAGCAAAAGAAATTGTAGAAAAACCCAGCAATTGTTTTCTGCAGACAAGCTAAATTGCACGTCTTCTAATCTTTACATTTTTGGTTGTGTTGCCGCTTGACCTATTCTCTCTGATTAAAGCTGGCAGAAGCAGCTCTAAATGCCCCCATTTTGCATGGAGATCAAGCCAAGTGACTGAAATGTTGCATCGCATTCTTAAGTTGGTTTTACATGACTAACTCTCTCATTTCAGTGTGCCCTCCTGGTGACGGGGTGGGGGAAAGGGAAGTAAACTGTGTCTGGTTTCATTATGAAGATGATGATTATAGAATCCATAATGTATATGAGATTAAGGGCCCTATAATTTTATAGACTGAATTGAGCACAAAGAACAAAGTCTGAAAAGCTTTTGGTCGCTTTGCATCCTTTTGTCTTGCCTCACTCAGCAGAGAAGAAATAAATACGGGAAAACAAACATTTATCCAGAACTTGTTCATGCCAGTTGCCAAGTAGGAAGCTGTATTAGGCATTCTACATGGAAACATTCGCTGGCCAACTTGCACTGGCTCTTGTGGCTGTGTGCAATGATTATGGAAATCCCTTTGGCCACTGTGAACTCATGGGAAGGGCTTCAGGGAGAAGCAGAGGCATTTTCAGTGAGATCAAGACAAACACACAGGTAGTGAGGAACTTGGGATGGCTGCTCACCGGATCGGGTGGGAAGTATCCTTGGCTGAACAGAGAGCACCAGCCTTGTTGATGTGACTTTCCAGAGAGATGCCCAAACCTCAATCCTTGATCCAAATGTGATCATAAGTTCCTAGTTCTTACCTACAACCATGCTGCTTTTCTGAATTATTACTTCTGAATATTATACGGTTGCAATCAGGAAAAGAAAAATATATTCTCAGAACCACAGTAACTGATTTTCCTGGTTCTGGCACGCAGATGTCACAAACAATAAAATAAGGAATGACACTAATTTGTACAGCTTTTGCTGTGCTAGTCCTTCTCCATACAACTGCCCATTTTTCACATAATTTAAAACAACTACTGGGGCTACAAGGAATAACAAAATAGGATAAACAAAGCACAGTGGGCACATTCTGTGGTACGAGTTAAAAACAAAGCAACAAATAGCCATGAATATTGAAAAGAGCGGCTCTTTTACATGTCAAAAATTAAACTACAATTACTGGGTGCAGGCTGGTTTTATTACACAAGGAAGTTGTGAGTGTGAATCATGCCTGAACCCTAGAAGCTGGTTCACCCATAGTTGAGCACTGATGAAGATGGCTCTCTGACAGTTCTTTTCCTTCTGGTTATGGACTTTGAGCCTGGATTAATGCACATTGACTCTTACTATTTCTTGGGTGATGGGAATAATGCTAATATAAAAATTCTGGTTTCAGAAAGCATGAAACGGAAGAATAAAATAAATGTAATATTCAAATTTTCTATTTGAGTTAAGCTGATAGGAAGAACTAGATTGACATTTAAAAGGTAGTAGTTGCTATTCTAGTTTCCTTTCCGTGTTCTTTATGAATAGGTGAGTCCTGTCTTTCTTTGTTCCGCATGCTTTTCTTTTATATATATATATATATATATATTTTTTTTTTTTCCTCACAACATTCGGAATTCAGTGCAAAGTGAACGAAATGGCAATCATAACTGACAGATACAGTCATTTCAGACTTTGCCTGCTTAGCCTGTGGCAAAACACTGATGTATGTTAGTGCACTGCCAACTGGTATGCAGTGCCAGGATGCAAACATTTTGTTAGCATCGGCAGTGCTGTCATGAAACCAGAAGTGATGCTGCCACGTGCTTGCTTGACACTGCAAAGTGGCCTTAATTCCCATTCAGTTTTTCACTACTGCTTCGGTCTCCTTCTCTGGGGATCTTCCAAACCCGCCTGGATGCCGCCCTGTGCCATGTGCTCTAGGTGACCCTGCGTGTGCAGGGGGTTGGACTGGGTGATTTCTAGAGGTCCCTTCCAACCGTAATGATTCTATGATTCTATGATCTTAGTATTCCCATTCTCTTGCCTTGGAACAACAGAACTTCAAGTCTGTAAAAGGCGCAGTCAAAAATTGTATTGGTTTAGGTCGGCTAGGTAATCCAAGACGTTTTGGGAGCATGTCTTGAGGTAAACCTCAAGTTTTGGGAGCATGTCTATCTGTTTCTCTCTACAAACATTGAAGTAAGTGAAAGCATTATTCAGAAAAATATGAAAGATTCCCAAAATATTTTGGAAAGTTGACTCTCATTGGGTTCTCCTCTGGGTTTAGATATTTGTGCTTCTTTACACATCATTTCTAAATCATAACTGAGGTTACATTGCTTGGTTTTGTCATAGATTTTTTTCATCAATGTAGCTATGCAGTCATTCCTATATCAAAGGATCTGTGCAAATTGTTTGCATTAAGATTTTTTTCTGGCATTGAAAAGTGAGACCTTCATTCTGCTTCATTTGAAGGAGAGAGACTGCAACATTTTTCAGATATTTATGTGCATTAGGTGCATGTCTAGCATCATACCACAATTAGGGAGGCAAAATCTAATGCCATCTTCAGCCAGCAAATCATTTCTTTTTCCTTTTCCATATGAGTTTCATCTTTTCCTCCACTCCTCTGTACTATGTCTTTTCTTCTTGCGTTGATATCTGCCATTGTACTGCCCTCAGTACTCATTTCTTCTCTTGTTTCAGTGGATCTTCCTCCGTCTTCTCCAAAGCTGCACTCTTCTCAGGTTCTCTTCCTATCTCCAAGTCTTATATTTAAGAATTAGTAGTGTGCTCTGTAACTCATGAGCATTATCAAATGTGTCAACAACCATGTTACAGTTTAGATCAAGAGTGCTCTTCTGAAACAACTCTTCTAGCTGCCCCTCAGCTGTGTGGCCTTTATTTCGTGTTGGAAAGTGCTCTTGGAGCATGTGAACTGGGTGCCTTTTGGCTGAAACTAAGCTGAAATATGTGCTCCAGAAGTAGGACTGATGGATTGCGGCTGATGAGGTGTTCAGTCCTCAGGACTAAGGTAGAATTGTCCAAGTTAACCTGCACAAACCAAGGTGAAATGCACAAAATGGACATTGCATTAGCTCCCAGCACAAGCAGCCTATAACCAAAGGCATCTGTAGACACAGCCATTAATTTGTGAAACATCTAGGAATACTTCTAGTAAGAGGAGGTATCTGTTCTTAAATTCTTCTCTACTTTCTCCTTAATCTATAAATTACTGGTCCACCTAACCAGTCTGTGTAATCCGTGATTTAACCCCTGATTGATACACAGTGAGCCTGGTGCCCTTGGTTCATCTGTTCTCTCGTTTCCAGGTTTACAGTGTAGTCTAATCCTTTTATTGTTGAAATCTCCAACCTCTTTCTCCCTTTGGTGTCTTTTTTGTTCTAATGATTTTGCTATTCTGGATCATATTCCATGGTAGGAGACTCATAGTAGGCTTGGCTGGATCATCATTATCCTGGTTGCAGCAACCACAGCTTTAGTCGCCCGTTCATCGGAAAACATCACTAGAGGCAGTTGCAGCCTCACTTGATTTACAACCACTAAGATCATTTGACACTAATTATTGAATTAATGTGCAGAGGTGTAAACTGAAGAATATGGACACATGGGAGTATATTTTGGAAGCTTTGGAAATGGGATCCCTCTATCATTCAAGTACTGATTTAAAAGATGGAAAAATCAGTGTGCACTAAAGTTTGATCAAACCTTTTTTTTTTCTACACTTGTCTTCCTAGGTGCAACTTCACTTTTGGAACGCACAGAGGGACAAACAAGTTGTTTTTACATTCCCAACATTTTCCTTTGGGGAGAAATCCTGTAGGGGAGAGCGTGCAACTCTCCCGATAATGTTTGCAGCGTATAATCCCAAGAAAATCTAATAAAATCAGTGCTTCCGCTGAGAATTGGCAGCATATTGTTTCCCTAGCAAACAAAAGACCTCTTTTGGGTTCCTTTGTAGTACGGTCTGATTCAGATTGTACAGAGTTGACTGAAGAGAGTGAAATCTGTTTTTGACAGATGTTGCCCACAATCTGGCAAATATAAACACTCCTGCAATACGGTAGACAGCCTTGTTTACATAGGAAACCTTTTGTATTTTTTTTTATTTTTTTGAGCAAAAAACACCAACACAGAGCAACATTCGGATCAGTCATTCTGATCAAGGCACTGTCAATTATTAGGCTATAAAGGGAACTGATGACTCAACTTAAACAGCGTTGCGGCGGTCTCCGATTTTCAGTTTCGTAACAGCTTCTTTTCAGGAATGATTCTCATTCATGTGCAGCCTTTGAACACGTTTCTGGGAGCGTGGGGCGTTTTATAGCAGCCAGAGAGCAGCGCTCGGGCACGTGAACGCCTGTGTGGGATCCAGAGCATTCCCTGGGCTCCGGGGCGCCATTCGGCGCGTTTTGGAATGGCCCTTCTCCGATCGCACCGAACGCCGGGACCAAATCCACAAAAGCTGCTTTCTCAGTCCCCGTTTCAAAATTATTCGTATGCGAGCATCAATAAAATTGAAAAGAACTTTGATTCAGAGAGTGAAATATTTTGATCCGATCCCATGCTTAGTAATTCCAGCAAGCGCGCTTGTTAAAACTGGTGACTCAGAAATTGAAATGCAAAACGTTTCTCTAAACGGTGGCCGGAAATTAGCTCTGAAAACTGAAACAAAGCCCAGACCGCAGTTTTATCTATTTACTTATTAATTTTAGATCTGCGAAAATCCATTTGTCTTTGGGAGACATTTTGATTCCCTTTCTGTAGAGCCCCTATGATCCTTAGGCTGTATGATCAACCATGCCAGGACAGCCTGACATGTCTAATTTTTAGTTTAAAAAAATGAGTTCCTTGTGAATGATTTTATTGCCTGTAGTGCTGTCTGATTCTGTCATGGCATTTGACACAACTTGGAGAAGTATTAGGTAAGACAGGATGTTGGAATATTTGAGGTCATGTAATATTAAAGAAGAATAAAACCCAGAGGAGCGGAATTGAGCCGAGTTTGTTTAGCGCAGAACACACAGGTTGCGTACGGAGCGTGCGGGGGCGTCTCACTGCTCCGGGATGAGCAAACCCGGGCGTTTCTCTGTACCCGCTGTAGCTACGTGGGGCTTTTACTCAGTGAGACGTGATGTGTCTTCTGCTGTGCCGGGTCCTGCACCGTGCGGCTCCAGGGTGCCCAGGAAAGAGCCTCGTCAGCCCCGCGGGATGAGCGCCTGCTGTCGCTGCAAGGCTGCGCTGGCCATTGCTGCTCTGTGTGTGTCCACTAATCAGGGAGTAGAATAGAGCCATAGAATCCTTGAGGTTGGAAGGGACCTCTAGAGATCATCCAGTCCAACCATGAGCACATGCAGGCTCATCCAGAGCACAGGCACAGGGCGGCATCCAGGCGGGTTTGGAAGATCTCCAGGGAAGGAGACTCCACAGCCTCCCTCGGCAGCCTCACTGTTAAGAGGGCTCTGACACCCTCACTGTTAAGAAATGTTTCCTTAAGCATCTGCAGAACTTCTTGTGCTTCAGTTTGTGGCCATTTCCTCTACCTCTATCAGTGGCCACCACAGACAACAGGCCAGTCCTATCCTCCTCACTCCCTCCCTTGATGCATTTATAGACACTTATGCAAGGGATTTCTGTACACTAATGCAGGCCCTGACTGCACCCCGTGTCCCCTAAATGGGTCATGCCTGTCATTTTGTAATGAAATGCTGCTCTGTCATATGAAAAAGAGCAGATAAGGACCATCAAGGTGGAGCTGTTGACGGAGGTGGTCTATGGGGTGATTCGTATCAGAGGTACCAAGCCAAAAGGGCCGTGCTTCCCCTAAGGAAGATGGAGTCAATATCTGTGTCCCCATCCCCTGCTCTGCCCAGGGGTTGTTGCTCCTCCCTAGCACTAGTTGCTGAAGCAGATCCTAGGAGCTCTGGATTCTCTAGGAGCTCTGGATTCACCTTAGGCAATGTGAGGGCTCTTCCTCGTCGGCTGCTGTGTGCCCTGGGGCCCACGCATGAAAATCAGTGTGGGGGAGGACGAAGTAATATATATGTTTAAGGGACTCTAATTCCCATTGCTAGGCTGGTGGAGCAGTGCTTGTTGCGTAGAGAGAGCGGTCTGGATGATTTTCTTAATTACTGTTTACCTAAATAAATAAATATTGCATATTCATGGCTCTCACTAAAGAAGTAAGTCGTGTTGAAATGTTTACCTCTCAGGAGAATAATTATTAGGGTGGGGTGGGGGGTGTAGCAATTAATAATAAAACATTCAGACAAGATTACAGAATGTTCTGATTAGAGCAGTAAACATTGTGCTAGAAATAACAGCAAATACTTGGAGCTGTCTTGAGCTGAGGAGAAAAATAATGCTGTGCTATCCACAGAAACCTGCTGAACTGAAGCCATTCGATTGAGAGGACAGCTGTCTTGGAGGTATTCTATATACCGAGTAGGTTCCTGCAGCATGAAGGTAGATTTATTGGATGCTTCTCTCTCAAATCGAGCCTGGAAAGAAACCACAGGAATATTGGCATTAGCCTAGCTGTGCATGGCAGCTGGAATACCCATCAGCAGCGCTTTGAGTCCCGTGTCGGGTGATTCTTAAACCAAGTGACAGAGGATGTTTCAGCTGTTTATACCAATAGTAAACAAAACCTTCATTTGTGTCGTAATCCCTCCCCCAGCCCATACAATCCTTTGAATGAAATTCTCTGCTCAGCTGAGAGTTTAAATTTGGACACATCTTTTCATGTCTTTTGGCTATGGTTTCTTATCTAGATAATCAGCTCAAAGAGACTCAGCGATGTGTTTCAAGATTTCTGTGACAGCTGCATACCATTAGGCTGAATAATTAAAACAAAAAATACCCTTAATTGTAGTTTAACGCAGTAAATACAGATTGGGCTTGCTGTTGAGCATACGGCAGCCTTGGACAAGGGGGCTGTTGCTTAACCCTTTGCAGAGGACACTTATGGGGCCAGCAAGAGCCACTCTGCACTGCAGCCGCCTCACGTGTCCCCGGCTGTTTCAGGCCAGCGGAGAAGAATGACCTCTGTGCAGTTGCTTATTTGCATGGGATTTGGGGAAAAAATGCTTGCAGGAGACAGGCAGAAGGTAGTTATTAGCGCTGGGGTAGTCAGGGCACTCCTTGCATTGGCATGAAGCAGGATCCGGTTTCCTAGAGCTTCTTGTTCCCCAGCTGGGGTCACAGTGGCCCCAGTGCCTCAGACGTGGCCGCTGCATGTGGGCAGCCTCAGACTCCGGCAGATGTTTAGGCAAAGGGAATGACCTTGAGTTCAGCGCTGTCTCGGATGTCCTAATGAAAAGGGGGAGGACTCTCCCTGCTCAACTAAACATCTGTCAGCTAGCCTCAAAGGAGCAAGCTGCTGTCCCGCCGGGGCTGCTCTCTAGCTCTAGACTTCCAGATCTTATCCTCTGAACTAAATTGTTCCCTTCTAAGGCAATGTCAAAAACATCTTGGGTGCCTTTAGGCAAGCCGAGCACTGAATCACAGAGAGGTTAAGGCTGGAAGGGACCTCTAGAGACCATCTAGTCCAACCTCCATGCTCCAGCAGGGACACCCAGAGCATGTGGCACAGGGTGAGCACTCAGCTTTGTGCTAGCACATGCCCATCCTGGAATACCATCTCATCTAGAAACTGAAAAGCAGTTCTTCTTTAACTGAAAGCATCATCTTACTATTAGGATTGGTAGAGTTTTTCGCATATGTGTCATTAATGGAAGTGTTTGGTCATGGTCTGAAATGAAATAAGATGGTGAAGATGAAGTGTGAGCAGCTTCCACTATGAGCTGTGCTGTTTCCAGTGCAGGTGAAGAGAATGTCCTGTTGACTCCTCAGTAGGCAGCTCTGCAGCATCTCCATGCTAGTGAATGTCCACTGTGAATTTCATTTTTCTTCTTTGGTGGGTCAACTTTTTCCCTGGACAAAAGTTCCAGCATCACCAAGTGGTGTCTGTACCCAAGAGGATGAGGGTGTTTGTGCTTGGACAAGCTGTTGGATGGGGTCATGTTTTGTCTGTGTGCTCCATGATAGAGTCCTTTTGTAAAAGTGTTCTCCTTTGAAGAAATCTCCTTTGAAGAAATCTTCAGCAGATGTCTGTGGAGCAGAAAGGCCCCTCTCCACCTTGCCTCCTTTACACACATCTCCCAGTGAAGTCAATGGCAGGGAGGCAGCCAAGACCTCACGCAAAATTCTCAGTGTTCAGAAGGCAGTTGGTGCTACACGTACAGAATACACAGCACAGTAAACCTGATATCGGCTCACAACTAATTATCTGGGTATAAAAATTCCCCTGCTTGCTGTTTTGCCGTTAGAGACTCGCTGGTAAGATTTATGACTCTGGCTAAAGTGAAGTACCATTTCCTTTTTCTCAGCATTACTGTGCGTGGCCTTTCTGGGTTTTCTTGTTAAACCGACTTGAGTTCACACAACAGGGAATTATTTTTGAAGCTCTTTCCCATCATGATTCTATCTTTCTTTTTTTTTTAACAAGAGAAAATTACCACACAAAACACTTTATTTCTTCAACTTTCCCCTGCTTTGTGTGAGAGTAAAGATGAAGGAATTAAAAAGCGGTCCCTTCTAGTGAGACTCAGCGTTGCCCTGTTCTGGATCCTGCAGCTCCCACACATTTGTGGTAACCTTAACCCTGCGCTTATCAGCATGGGTATGAAGGGATGGAAGTGTGGCCCCTTGTGCTACCATCCAGCTTTGTTCTTTCTGATAGAGTTACCTGAGATAACGTCTACACGAGAAGGAGGAGCTGCTGGGTTGGGGACCTCCAAAGGGAGGTGGGATTCCTGGAGAAAACAAGCTAGATAAATCAAGGTAGATAGCGCTTATCCTCAGCCTTCTTGTAGCACCTTTTTACTTCTGGTTGCACTTCAAAACCCAGGCTCTGTATCCTCTGCAGTCTCGTGTGCAGCTGCTTTGATCGGCATTCGCACGAGCTAAATGACATTCCCTCCTTTAGAGGAGAGTGCAGGGAACCAGATGTCCGTCTCAGAGAATTTATTCTATTTATTTCTCCTGACCTAGTGCTAAATGCATCTGTCTTCACTGCAAGGACTAATGAAAATTAGATGGCCGGCTGAACTTGTTGACCTGGCAAATGTTTATCTGATTTCACCCTGGTCTGAAGTTACCTGAAAGTCAGTATGTCAAAAGACAAAGTAGCAGTTGTTTTTTATTGTGTAGAAAGAAAAGGCATTTTTCTACAACTGTGTAGAAAGGCAGTAGTTTTGAGCTGTTGCCATGTTTTCCAGTTGGATTTCGACAGTTATTTTTGCTATTAGAGTTTTGAGGAAAACTGATAGAGATGCCAGATAAACCTTCCCAAAAAAAGCCATTTGTGTTAATACTTAAATATTGTTCATCTTTTGCTGCATTTACTTATCTGTTTCCCACATGCTGAACCTTATGGGGAATTTTTGTGGTTGCCGGTGACCTGCTCTTTCATTCTGTGTTTGAGCTGAGTTTCCTTGATTTGCATTTTTAAAGAGAAATCAGCAGTCGGGCTCTGACTGCTGGTGCCTCAGCACTGCTGGTGGAGCCTCCTGGCCGCTCTCATGGGGCAGGAGCCCCACGCGCCCCACGTCCTGCCCCGGCAGTGCCGGGAGCTCTGGGATTGCTTCCCAGGACAGCAGGTTGGGTGTCAAGGCAAGGGACAGCTCCTGAATGTTGGTGGTTTCTTCCTTGCTGACGAACCGTTTGATTTCGTCTTGTTTGTGTATTTATTATCCAAAGCCTGTAGTCCTTACAGAGGAATATGCCAGACATCTGAATTATCATCAGATTTGACCTGAAGTACTAGATTTTGCTGTATATTGTTTTTCTAGTACTCTCTACTACAGTAGATATAAATGTTTGGGTTATATCATTTGATAATACGTACTTAGTGTTATGTGTGACCCTTCTTGCAGAATATATTAACTTTCCTTTTAGCTCTACCTATTCTTTCAAGAATTGCTTTATGAAGGAAGAATATTTTTAAAGGTGGCTTTATTTTAATTTAAGAATATTCATTCCTGAGTTGAAGTAATTCAGATTTTACACCAGAAGGTTTACAAGTTAATGCAGTGCAGGTCTTGAACTAGTCTCACATAACACTATTCCCACCTCTCCTAGCCCAACCTGATTGAAGTGTCATAAAATTAATTGTAACCAGAGGACATGGGAGGGTGGAAAACTTCTCCCTCACGCATCCCCCACGTGCTCTGAAGGTTTTCCCTTTGGGACCTAAGCACTATTAAGGACCATTCCAGTTCCCAGGCTGTTATGAACAATTCCCTGATCAGTGTAGAGCAAAAGGAGGTGCGCTCTCCTTCTTACTTTCTGAGTGCATTTTCTGATGAATTTAGTCATGGTTTCTAGCCAGGCTGATTCTTTGCATGGTTTTATCAGTATCTAAATAACAGATAAATTGCATCACAGTTGAGCACTCACCCAGCTAGCCCAGAAAGAGCCAAATCAACAACCAAGAAGGGCCTTAGAACAAAACCAGTTGCCTTCACAGGTAAAGCAGGCTGTGTGGCTTCTCTGGCATCAGATGCCGCCATCGTTGTGGGTTTAATTTCCAGATTTCAGGGCGGGATTCTGTGCTAAATGGCAGGAGCAGCACAAATACCTTCCCAGCCTGAGGCAACGCTTCAAGCGCTTGCAAACTACAAATGTTATAATGAAGCAGCTTCAACCAGAAAGCAATATTCCTCAGCTTCACTTGAAAACATATGAAACGTAAAGAAAACATGCTTGCTAATCTGTGACAGTGCTGCCTGTAACAGCCTGGGATCCAAGACTTTTGGAGCTCGTTTCTGCACGCGTTGGGGTAACAAACATTAAGCTCTATTCAAGCGAGGCACAACTTGAGAAAACACGAGTTCTTGTTTACACATCTGTGCTCACGTCTTCCTGTTGCCTGCCGCGCTGCCTCCCTCTCGTGTGTGTTTTCTGTCTCTCCGTGTCGGCAGGCAGCACGGCGGCCCGTGTCGGCGCGCGCTTGTTTTGCTTAGGCCTTGGGCTGTGGGGGTCTGACTGTAGCTGTGTCGGCCATTGCGGCGGCGCCCATGTCGCCTCCCTGACCGCCCTGCCTTCATGGGCAGGATCGCACGGGCCGCGCGGCCTGGAGGGGCCTTGGTGCGAGCCTGAGAGGCCCCGAGCAACGCTCGTCTCGTGCTGCTCAAAGCCTCCTCCTCGTTGTTTTGTTCCTCGTGGGCTCCAGGGCCTCTGTTCTCCCCCTCCAAAGCATCAAAGGTGCTGTTGTTTTTCATTAACGGCAGCAATGTAAGCTCTCTTTGAAATACACCCATGGTATTAAAAAAATAAAACCACTAGATTTAGATGTTTTCTTGAAGCAAATGCTTCTCCTTTTGCCCACTGTGGTGTCCTACCTAGGTGCATCTACCTTTTGTTCCTCCATGAACCCTCCAACAATTCTGTACACACTCCAAATTAAAAAAAAAAAAAAAGCATGCAAAACATATAGCAAAGTTCAAAAACGTACAAGATGTTGTTGCAACACACAATTAAAAAAAAAGTTTAGAACATCTGGTTTGACGTATTTTTATTTATTTAGTCTTCCCTACAATTGTGAGGGCAGACTCTTCTGTCGGAGTTAAGAGATGAAGCTGCCCTGCTCTCCACAGGCTCTTCGGGTAAGTGTCGCCCAAGGACTTTGTGCTTGGGTGGAGAGGACGTCTCCCTCTGCACAGGATACAGCTCTTCCTAGGCTGTAAGCCGAGCCAGGGAGGCTGTTCAAATGCCCAGGCTGTTCTTCACTACATGCAGTTGTGGCTCCTAGAAGCTCATTTTTTGTATGTTCTCTGCAAGTTTAGAGCTGTAGCAACACTTGTGCTTTGAATAATTCGCGTGTTCCACAAAGAAAACTCTTTTTATAAAAATGGGAAGCACGAAATAGCCTGGATGTTGAGCATAGGCAAGGCGTTAGGTTTCATTCTCCCCTAAGCTGACCCTGGGCAGAGAGATTCCTGCTTTCATGTTTTAGATCATGTGTAAAACCTGATGCTCTCTGGATCGTCCTGTGTAGGGCAAGGATATCTAGAGAACATGGGGAGAGAAATAGAGCAAGACATTTGCAGAAGGGAATGAAATGTTTGGGAGGTGGCCTCATGCTTCTACAGCAGTGAACATCAATCAGACCTTCTCAGAAAAGCGTGGCACTGAAAGTCCATCCCACTCCTTTTTTGTTGTTGTTGTTTTTGTTTTCCTATTCCCTGCTTAGTTTATTCTCCTTTCCTTCATCTGTGGTACAGCAAGTGCAGTTTTAGCTCAGAAGTGGAACTTGTGCTTGAGAAAGCAAAGGCTTCCCTGGTTTTATCCCTTTGGCTATCAAGTAAACAACAGTTATTTTTGTTTTACTAGTGATTTATGACTGGACGGACTTGGGGGGGATTATTTTTAGTTTTATAAGCGACTCATATAATGTATATTTATAACCATAAAGATTTTGGGTGTTTTGTCCTCATACAATCCATCAAGGAACATTGTGCCCACTTGGAAAAATACATATTTTATATATATATATATAAATGCAAATGAAAGAGACACAAGCATAGCATTTTTTAATAGTCTCATGATTCTTCTTAAGTATATGTACCTATAATGCTTAAATGTAGCAGAATTCTGAGCATCTGTTAATAAATCATCTAGCAGGGTGTCATCCAGAAGAAATAGCCTACTCTTCCTAAATGATGGTGTTTACGAGGCTTGGAGTAAAATGCTCTAATAGCAACACTCAGTAAAAAAGGAGGGAGCTTTTTTGTTTAAATGTTGTTCTACCTTGTGCTACATATTAAAAAAATAACCCTTTTCCATGGTTTTTACTTGTTTATGGAGGTAGCAATCAAAAGTTTTAACTGAAAAGTGCACTTTGCAAATTTCAGAAAAATAATAGTAGTTTTTTAAAAAAGATTAAATGTTCTTTTGCAATTTCCTGCTCCTTATCTCCTCCATTTCTTTATGTAGCCTCCTTTATTTTTTCCCCTTTGGTTGGTAGCTCTGCAAATGGAGCCCTTGCCGTGACCCATGTGTCCATGCCACTTCTTGCTCTGCTGCTGTCCCCTTTTGTGAGAAAGAAAATCACCCTCATTTTTCTCTCTCAATTCACTGACTCTATTTGTGTAAAGAGTATTTAAGTGTTCAAGTGGTTTTTTTTCGTTTTTTTTTTTTTCCTTCCCCCAGGAAGAGAGTAATGCAAAACTCTGGGTACCAGCGAATTGAAATCAAGTATCACCATAGCTTAGAATTCCTTATTTCTCCTTCTGCAAGCACTTCCTTCCCACACTTGTCCCCGCTGCCAGCAGAGCGGGAATGTTCCCTCGTGAGCCCTTTCCATGTGATTCGGGCTGGGTGCTCCTTACTCTTGCTCTGATTTCCTCTTGACATTGGATCACATGAGCTTGGCTTTCCCATTGGGGGGATGGAGGAGCCTGGCACACGTTGCATCCATCAGAGATGCTAACAAAAGGGCAAATCCTAATTTCCTTTCAGTCCTGATTGAAAGTTCTTGATGAAATCAAAGCTAAGCTTTGACAACAGCCGATGTTAATCGTTACCTAAAGTCTGTTGGACCATTTGGGTAATTTTGTTGAAATGCCTTGGTGGCGTGAGTGGAGTTTCATTCATACACACACAGAGTGTGCACATACTTACAGAACAATCTGTTAGAGCAATTGCAAAAAATATTAGTTTATTTTATGATTCTTTACAGGGACCCTATTTGTGTAGGTGCTGTACAAATGCAAAAAATACAGTCTTCATCATAAGCAGTTTACAGTTTAAAAAGGTAAGATGAGCTATGGAGTAAGCATAGGCTGTCACTGAGTCAGGACGTGGTTATAATGGTGGTCTATAAAGACTTTCTGTGTTGAAAAAAAAGACAAATTCATTGTAAAATGAGAAATAGGGGAAGAAGGTTTTGATTTGATGCTTGAATTTTAATGACTGGCTTCATTTTATTTTAGGTTGATAATCGACAGAGTTGCCAGAACTTTGCCCTACAGAACTTTGCAGGGCCACTTCTTGATGGATTGCTGTAGCCTCTTAACTTCTCCATTGATCCCATTCCCTGCATCGTGAGAACGTTTTAGCCAGCACAGAACCTAGAGAAGTTACATGTAAGTCATGATTCACGTTCCTTTCTTTTTTAAAGAGAAAAAAAAGGGTTAAAAAAAGAAAAAAGAGTTTTGGGGGAGGCAAAATGGAGACAACAAACAGCATACTTTAGAAAAATAGCATAAAAGCTATAATCCAACAGCAAACATTAGGTTGGGAATAAATTGTTATTCAAGTATTTTTAGTGGCTTTTCCACTTTAAATGGTGATTGTCTTTTTGAAAGCTTTCCTAAGTGTTCTGCTTCCATAGTAAAGCTCAGCAAAAAGTAGTTACAACAGCTTCTGCACCGCCACCACCCCCGACTTCTAGTTATGAAGGATTTTTTCCCCAACTGGATGCCTTGGCCATGCTGGTGCTTCCTGCTAGATCTGAGGCCAGACTCTCCCCGCTGGGCTGCAGGGCCCTGGGGTTTCTGTATCAGACCGGATTTCTGTATCATAGACCCACTGCTGGGCTTTCCAGAGCAGTTTCTAGGGGTCGTCCCCAGCAGGGACACAGCTTGGAAGCCTCCTGCTTCATAGCGGGCTCGTGCTATGGGATCCCAGTGCCTCCTGCCTGTTTGCTGCTTGGAAAAGGCAAGGCACGGGCATTGCCGGGCAGCATGTTTGTACGGGCTTAGTACCTGCAGGAAATGGAGCTGCTTGCTGTGGAAAGAACTGTGCAAATGCCCAGCAGGGTGGGGAAAGCCACGCACGGGACAGACGGGACTGAAGGGGCTGGAGGCCCCTTCCTGCTTCCTTAATCTGGACAGTATGTGCCGGTGCATGTTACACACTTAGATTTGTCCTTCCAAGATGGGAGAGGTGCTGTGCCCATGTGCCTGTCCTCAACACCACGGCTGAGTCCTCTCAGGCTCCTCAGGCTTCCCCTGGCTGGGAGAAGCCAAGGCTGGTTTGACTCTCTGCCCCCACAAAAAGCCCCAGTCCTGTGGGGTGGCTGCGTGGGCGGGAGAAACTTCTGGAGCCCCACATGGAGAGGGAGAGGGCGCCTTGAGGGCCTGCGGGAGAAGCCCCAGGAGCCCTGTGTGGAGAGGGCACCTCAGGGGCCTGTAGGAGAAGCCTCTAGAGCCCCATGTGGAGAGGGCACCTCAAGGGCCTGCAGGAGAAGCCTCTGGAGCCCCGTGTGGAGAAGGCACCTCAGGGGCCTGCGGGCATCACAGCCCCCTGCACAGAGCGGCCGCTCGCTTCGTGTGGCGGCGGCGCCGCCCTCGGCCGCGTCCCTCCCTGCGCTCGCATCCATGTGCAGTGACCTGCAGCTGCTCAGATAACTTGGCCAGGAAAAGCTCCGGGAATCCCAGGAATGGAAAGCGGCGCTGGCCTCGGGACTGGCCCCGGCACAGGCTCTATAAGGACATCTGCTCCCAGCGCCCCGGCGGGGGAATTCAAGGCCTGCGCGGTGCTCCTGCCCCTCGGGCTCCGACTGCTGACGGGCCCTCGCTGTTAAGGAACAAGAAAGCAGAAGTAGAAATTCCTTGAAAACCGCTGGCAGCCTGGATTGCAGAGGGAGGGGCCGTCGAGGTTAAAAGAGGGAAGGGTTTTGTTGGTCATGTTTTGTTTTGGTTTGTGTTTTTTGCTTCCTGAAATAAGCACTGACTTGTTGCTCACGAAGGTTGGCATCCTGCCCTTATTTTTCCACTGGAGTAATAAATTCATATTATGCAGTTTAGTGACTAATCAGGCCAGGACAGTGAGGCCAACCACAGAACTCGCTCTGGTCAGTTGGCCTTGAGTGCTTACTAACACTAGGTATTTATTACGAATCATAATATTACTTAAATAAATACGTAAATAGAAGTACTGGCGTATTTTGGAAGAAGTGGAGAGATTTTATTAGAGATAAACCCGCATAGGACATATAACCTCTTTCATTTGCTGTAATACAACATACAGGCCTCAAAACAAAAAAGATCTACTGTAACAGAAAAAAAATAAACCACATAGGAGCTCAGTTTATTAAGGTAGAAGATCTCCTTTCTTTCTTTCTTTCTTTCTTTCTTTCTTTCTTTCTTTCTTTCTTTCTTTCTTTCTTTCTTTCTTTCTTTC
>JAUBOD010001001.1:531754-542974 GCA_032353885.1 Nothura maculosa
TTTCTTTCTTTCTTTCTTTCTTTCTTTCTTTCTTTCTTTCTTTCTTTCTCTCTCTCTCTCTCTCTCTCTCTCTCTCTCTCTGTCTCTTTCTTTCTTTCACAAGACCACTGTTTCACCACTGTTATTGGTGAAAATAACAGTGAAATGGTGGACAACAGAGAAGAATTGTCAAGAAAAATTACTGTCAATGAGCCTTGCTATTTTATTATAGCCCTTGCAATACAGTATATTGCAGCTGTATAGAGTTGCAATAAAATTCTCCATAGGAGAAATCATCTGGTTACCTGAGAATTTGGGATCTCATTGAGAGTGTGTTTCTAGGGCTGATCATAGGGAAAGAAAACCTGAATATAGGAGATGTAACAACTCAGTAGCAAACCAGACACAAGAAGCAACCCATCATTTATTAGTCCTACTTAACAGAATTCCCTAGTCAGTTTGAACCCTTATTCACATTTTTATGGACCTTTTTAGCGATTTTGGAAATGCCTGTAATTGGCCACTTTGCAGCTTCCTTATTAAAATCCCTTCAGCTTTAAAAATGACCTCCTTTGTAGCAGACTTGAAAAGGCAGCCAGAAGCTAAGTGGACACAAGTAGGAAAAAAAAGGAAAAAATCCCTCTCTCTTTCCCTGTTGGCAGCTGAAGCACATGGCAAAGGCGTGCACAGGATGTTTTCCTCTCCTGCTTGTACTGTGCCTGATCAGAAGTCTCTGTTTCCAACAGGAAAACCTTATTTGAGCACCGAATTACCTTGCGAACACGTGCATGAATGGAAGAGCACTGGTACCGCAGGGTTTCCGTGTGTGCCTGTTTGGGTTTTCCTGGTGTTGCCGAAGCTTCCCAGCGCGCGGCCGGTGCCCGGGGAGCCGCACGTGGCGCCTCGCAGGGCAGCGCCGCTGGCTCCGCCGCCTCCTCGGCTCCCTGCCCGGCTTTCCCGTTTCCCAGCTCTGCTCCCGCCCTGCGAGCGACAGCACCAGGAGGAACCCACTTCCCCTGGGTTAGTCAGCCCAGCTGGAGAGAGCACTTGAGACTGGCCTAGCTAAAATACTGCTACTGCACTGGCTTTGCCTGGGCTGTACCATATTTAGCATGCAAATACCTTTTCCCCCTTTTGTTTCACCATTGTCTGCATTTTCTAAAGTTACTGAGGTGCCGAGTGATGTGATTGCGCTCCATAAAAATTGCACACCTTCATGGAGAGCAGAAGGTTTCCCCCTTGTTCCAGTGGAGCAGATTGCTCTTGCCACCATTTTCCCTTTAAAAGTGGCAAAAATAACACGCTAGGCTGTGCATTGAGAGTTGTCTTCATTTGTGCTGCTGGATTCTGCACGAGCCTCTCAGTGCTTTGCTCCAAAACCTCCAGAACTCTGATTCAGAAAACCCTGCGTGCACAACATTAATCTGTAGGTATGAGTTCCTCAGAATATGTATACATATGTTACCCTTTTTTTTAGTAAGGTTTCTTTAACTCCGCTCTGCAACCGTCTGTAAGCAGATGTAGATAATGTAAAATTTTAAGATGCAGATTTTGGTGATTAGATGTCTGTCATCCGCCTACCACCACAGACTGGGAAAAATATGTATCTTTTTTTAAACCGTCACCCAAAGGTCAGGACACTCGGTTGGATTAACAGGGAAACCAGATTTCTGCAGGTGAAGTCCCTTGCCTCAACCCTCTCTTCACCAGACACTTGGGTCTCTCCTTATCAAACCCAGTCCAGCTGCCCCAAGTGCCTTGGTCATAGCTTAAGGAAATGTGTTTTTTTTCCATGTTGTTGGGCGGGATGGGATGGGATTTAAATTAGAAATGTTGCTACACCTGCCACCAAAATCTCTTTTTTTTAAGAAAAGTCCAGTTCTCTGCTTTCAGGCATGCTTTTTGTCTTACCATGGGTATTTGGCGGGAGCAGGGTAGAGACAGAGGAGAGGCAGAGCTGCTCAGCCTTGAGTACAAACACTGCTGGTGTCTTTGACATCAAGTATTTTATATAAAAGGGGCCTTAGTCCTAGCAGAGGGCAGGCACATGTCTAGAAATGCCTAGGCCTGGGTGAGAAACTTCTTTTTGTACTGAGTTGTGCCATGGGTGTTTTCAAGAGCTTTGCATTGCCATGTATCCCTGCAGTGCTGAGGTGCCTTCCATGCCGTCGGTAGCGGTGCTGCCGAGTGGATGCCGTGGTTCCTCTGGTACATTCCATGCTTGGAGACTGGGAATCCACAGCGGCTTCTCTGAGGGCCGGCATTCCTGTTGGGAGGTGCCTAGGGCAGAGTCCTGCACGTAGCCGGAGTACCCTTGGTGGCTCTTCATGCCACCAGGAGAGCCTGGGAACAAGAGCTTGATGACGAACATGGGGCGCTCTGGCCGCATGGAGCAGAGCCTCCCGTTCCACCTTGTCTACGGCCCGGATGGACACGGACACTTGGTTACGGGTGGCAGCTCTGATGTGGCCCTGCGCACAGATCCCATGGGACCTTGTGCTGCCCTTCCTGCCACTATCCAGCGGTCGGGGCAGGTGCCAGGGGCTCCTGCATTAACTCTCCATCCGGGGCGCCCTCATGTGCCCACCCGCCTGCCCTCATTGCAGCTGCCCGGCGCTGGTGCCGCTGCCATCGCTGCCCTCAGCACGGGAGCCCTGCTGGTGCCCGGGCACGGGCCACTCTCGGCAGGAGCTTCCCTGCTCCGCACGCGCCGCCGGGGCCGGCGCCAGGGCCACCAACTTTCTCTCTAACCCGATGGAGTGAAAAGTAAAAAGCGCCTCACCGCACGGAGTTTTGTTTTCAGTGCTCCTCAGCCCCGCGGGCAGGGCGCCGCACAGTCATTCAGCGCCGGCCTCGGGGGTGGTGCGGTTGGCAGCTCCGCGGCGGGTGACCCATTTTTTTTAACTCTATTTTATTTATTTTTTTCCTTGCCGCTCGTAGCGCGGCGCTGCTCCCTGCGCCGGGCACCGCGCGTGGGGCGATGGCCACGGGGGCACCTCGTGTACCGTGTGGGCGAGCGGCGCAGGTCAGAGCCCCCTGCTGCCTTCTGCAGCCCGCGCTCGGGCTGCAAGTGCTCTGCTAAATCTGAATTGCTGCCTCGCAGCACGTGTTTCCTGTTATGATTTCGGAGGAGCTCAGAGGTCCGGGTGTTGCAGGGGGTGCTTTGCTTTCGGAAATAGGCGCCGCTTTAGAGGCGGCCAGGCCATTAGTTTCAGCGTGGTGTGAACTGTCCCCATCCCCACGTGTGGCTTCACCTCTATCTTCCTTTAACTTCTTCTTAAAGATCTTTTTTCTTCTTGAGGATTTTTTCCTTTCTTGTTTTTCCCTCGGCTGATTGGGCTCTGCAGCTTCTTGAGCAGCGACTCTAAGCTTAGACTTAAGATTTCATAACTGGGTTCCTGCTGGTGTGGCTTGGCAGAGAGCCCGACCTAAGCGCAAGGGATCCGGCATGGCTCGGGGAGAGAGGCCGGCGCTGTGGTACGTACGGGAGCTTTATGTATAAAATTAAAAGGTAATTTGCAAAGCGAGTTGAGGTAAAGTGGATTTAAACATAATGAAATCATCCTTGACAGCAATTTGTTTCAAGTTCTTCTACTCTTATGAGTGTAAAGGGATTTTTTTTTAATTGCCGGTTTCTGGGTAGAGTATTCAGCATAATTTCTCACAGGTAAGTGAAGCATTAACTCCTTATGTGTCACCAATATGGGGAGCAGGGGGAGAAACCAAGGGTTTGGGGGATGCATCTCCTCTGTTTCATCATTTGGGAATTCATCAGTGGTTAGGTAATTCCTCAGGGAATGGTGGCTTGGGAATTCATCAGGTAGCATAGAGAAGAGGTCCACCAGATAACTAAGAGCAGAAACCTAATTAAAGGCATGAAAATCCGAGCTGATACCTGCTGTAGTAGATAGGCAGTGTGAATGAATATCTGTGCTGTTCATACTTTACAAAACCTAGTGAAACTCCAAACACAAATTGGAAAAAATGTAACACGTTCAGCTAGTTTGCATCCCTGGTTCAGATGAGCCATGACTTACAGGGCGTTTGCATTTATATACTTGCGATGTAGGTGTTGGAAGTGTGGGTGGCCCCCAAAAAAAAAAAAAAAAAGAAAGCGGTGGTTACAATAAGATTTTCCATCGATTGCCCTTTGTGCCACTGCGAGTAAGGTTCCGATGCCTGGCAGTTGGTAGCGGTGGCCCCATCGTCCTGCTGGCGCTGATGCCCGGCGCTCACGCGGCGTCGCCTCTCTCCGGTAAGTGCCACGTTTGGGCACTCGGGAGCGTGTCTGCGTCGAGGGGCAGGACGCAGGTTAGGCTTAGAAAGAGTTAGGCTTAGGACGTAAGTCAGAAGTGGTGACAGAATTTTGGAAGCAAAATTGTGCTGGTGTCTGGAAAGAGCAGCTTTAGGGAGGACTCAACAGTCTTGAAGATCAGCCCTCCAGAGTTACCCTTGGGTAACTTGAACTGTTGATCCAGAACTTAGTCTTTTGGGGAGGAATCTATACGAATCGGCTGAGTGTCAAGAAGCGAAGCTCTTGGTGTGAGTTTTTGGCATACAAAACCTTTTTGGTGTGTTTTTTTTTCAAGTACACTGATTTGGTAGCTTTTCCAGGTAGTGGTATCAGTTAGGAATCTGCTAAATTAGTTGCAGTATATTGAGCTGCTCCAGCTGTAGCAGCCACATTCATGGAGGGGTGCCCTGCGGCCAGGGGGAGCGTTAAGGAGAAGTCGTTGTCAGCGCGTGCGGGGAAGTTCCTAACTCTGCGGTGTCGGGCTGGTGCTGCCCCTGCGCGCGCCGGCGCTCCGGGCATTTCCCGGGAGTGCGGGCGCCGGCTGGGCCTCTCGGGTGGGAGCAGGCGGGCAGCGAGCATCTCCTCAGGAACTGCGGATCCGGAGAGCCCCGGGCGCCCAGGATGCGGGGCACGGCGGGCGCTCGGAGGCGCCGGCGCCCTCGGATGCCGCCGCTGCCCGCGGTGAGTGTTTTGTGCCGCAGTATGAAATCCCGTTGAGGTGCCTCAGTGCAAACCAACCCTCTGCTCAGGAGGAAGACACCGCGCGGTGTTACTGCCTCTCGTCGTCTCCTTTGTGCCTTTTTTTGCTTAAATGCATGTTTCTGTTTCAACATATGTGCGCGTTGTTCGAAGCGGCTGCTGATACAAGGCATAAAAGGCAGGAGAGCTAATGCAGTAATCAAGGCTCTAAATATTTCAGGTGGGAACGGGCTAAACTTCAGAAGTAATTAGCTTGTGTGGTGGTGTTCTCTGCAGGGAATTGCCTTACATCTGTTATAATTATCTGCATGTCTCAATCCTTGAGGTGACCAGATGCTGACGAGCAGCGTAAACATTTGTTGTCATTATTTTCCTGGGGAATTTTCCCTTTTTGCTGCAGACGTAGGTGTCTCCCCGTGCCGCTCCCGCTGTCGTGGGGCGAGTCGGGCGCCGATGGCCCCGGCGGCAGCACCAGGGGAGGGTTAACGTGGGAGACGGGCGAGCGTGAGCAAGGCTGTGAACTGAGGGGCTCTGGGCACCCGTGGGACTGCAGAGCTCCGGCTCCCGGGGGAGCCTCTGTTCGGCTGAACTTGCCTTCCCTGCGGCGCTTGTGCGGTTCCGGAGACTGTGCCGGCACCGCTGCTGGTGCCCTCCGCTTTGGAACTTGCTGCTAATGGAGGAATCTTCCGGAAAACGGGACTTTTCAAGGAGGATTGACGTTTGGAGTGCAAAATGGAAATGTAATGAGAGCATTTCAGCAGCGGCTTGTAATTGGGGGTGAATGGAGGAGATCTGCAGAGGGGCACGGTGCACCAGGAAACTGCCCCCTGTGCACGGGGAAACTGCCCCCTGTGCACGGGGTAACTGCCCCCTATGCAAGGGGAAACTGACCCGCTGTGCACGGGGAAACTGCCCCCTGCGCACCGGGCGAGGGCTGCGAGCCGGTGTGTCAGTGTCACGGCGTGACAGCGCCGACTATAAACGATCCTGTCACTGAGCGCTGCCGCAGGTAGCGAGGGAATTCCACTCCAGTAAATTACATGACTTAGACAGACCTGAAGGCATTGTGTCTGAATGATTGGAGGTAAAAAAAAGTTGTCAGCACAAAGCAGGAGATATTATAGAACAACTGGCTGCAGGCTGGGAAATGGGTGTTGTTCTGATGTTTGCCATGCAGAGCTCTCCAGTTGCTTTGGGAGGTTTTGGTTGGATTGCAGGTGCCTTGGTGGCACAGTAGGGTTCAGAGCCGACGCAAGGACTGAGCATGCACAGCTCCCATTGCGCAGGTAGGATGTGGGCTCCTCCAGTCTTCGGGAGTATCTGCTCCCATGTACTTCCCTCAGTCAGTGATCTCTATCCATTTCTTTCTGCATTTGGCTGAGGGTTTGTGCCTTGGAGACGGGTTTTGGTTGTAGGATGGTTTAGCACAGGGCTGTGTGGAGGAGCAGGTTGTTCCCTGTTGCTCTCCTCAGCGCTCCCAGCTGGGAAGCCTGCTCAGGGCAGTGCCGCTCCATGTGCGTGTGATGGGACACCAGTGTTGCTCTCTGTGGTCACACTGGAAAGCCCTTGGGCAGCTCGGTGAGGCTAGTGCTACAGCTCACTAGGAGCCCTGTGTCAAGGTGATGGAGCCACAAAAGCCCAGGCTTCATCTCTGGCATCCCCAAACTGCCCCTTCTTGATGGGCCGCCGAGATAAAAGCAGCTTCTCCCCAAAGGAGACGCGTGTTCGTATCTGCAGCACGTGAAGAGCCCCACCTGCCGTGGGGCTCCTAGTAAAACCTCAGCAGGCTTTGTGCTGCTTAAGAACATTCCCTTTTTCACTTGCCTACGCATGAAACCCATCGCTGTATGTTCATGCTGTAAATAGTGATTTGGGAGCGTGCTGGAGTTCTCCTCTCCAGAGCTCCTGGGTGCAGAAAGCTTCTGATTCGCAGCAGTCACAAATGGTAGGGTGGCAAGTGGCCGTGTAGTGCAAATAAAATAGCAGTCATCAGGATAGGTTTTTTTCGCCTGTAAATGTTGTTTAGAGCTGTGAAGGGCTCGGTCCCTGCAGCCTGTCTCTAGAAACCATAGCAAGTCTATGGACTGGATTGAAAAGCACTGAGGAATGTGTGGAAAAGAGGATACTCTGCTTGGATTCAGCAATGGAACAGGTTCTTAGGAGGTCCTGAGCACAGCAGAAGGTGGGTGGCTGGTAGCCAACCTGTGTCTAGCCCGAGCGATTCCTGCACTGGAACTGGGCTGGAGTGGCATAGGGAAGAGCATTGTTACATCTCTGTGGTTGGACAGAAAGTAAATCTAATATCTGGAGGATATAAAGCTCGTCCTGCCTGCACCCTTACCCCATCACTGCCACAGGCGTCCGGCTGAGCACCCGTTTTGCAGTGCTTGTAGCTAGGCAGGCTGCTCCTTACTCTGTTGGTCCAATCACATTAAAAATCTGCCATCATTTGCTTCTCTTGTGGTATCTCAGCTGCAGGAGGCCGCCCATTTGGGGCACTCTAGTGGTCACCATCTAACCACATTTTCAGACCGTGACTGTGTTGTCACCCATGGACCAGCAGAAGCCAATGCTCGCTCACACCTTCATGTGTTCAGTGGGATTTGGATCCCCTGGGAAATTTATTTATTTCTGTAAATGGCTCCCTGCTGTCCCAGGAGACTATTACCCTCTTTTCCCTCCTGGCTGAATGGTTTTCTCCACAATCCATCTTTCTGCAAGAAAGTCGTGGCTCAGTAACCCCAGCTTGCTAACAAGCCAGTGGGTTAATATTGGGTCCCCTTGCCAACACTTTTGATGATGTGGAACTATAAAGTTTGACATAGCAGAAACTTCTCCGTAAACTCTGATTTGCTTGCCAAAAAGCCAGCCCTTTACCATTAATTCCCCTCTTATCATTACTGTTATTAAACTGACGATTGATGTGTAAAAACTGCCATTTGCATCAAGTTCCCAAAACTGCAGTAAAAGAGACTTTTGTTCTGACTCGGTGAGGGGAAGAGGGGGGGAAAAAGGCAAAATAACACTACTACTAAAAGCAGAGATGTTCACATAAAGACATGCTCTGAACAATAAGGTCGTTTATCCGTGTATGACATAAATACATAGGAATTTAAATAATGGGAGATCTTGTGAAATGCAGTAGAACGCACACCACTGGTATTGTGAAGTTCCCGTCTATGAAGCCCTGCTCTCATGGAAAAGCAGTTTTACTTTTCCTTTGAAAATCCATTATCATAAGACTTTTTTTTTAAAAAAAGCCACTTGTTTCACTGCAATATTAAAGCAATTTTGTATCTGAGAGCAGCTCTTTGGTAAGGTAAAGTGCAATCTTGTGTGTGTGTGTGTGTGTGTGTGTAATTGTGGTTTATGGTGCTTCTCACAGTCCTAATTTCTCCCGAATTAAGAAAACTACTCATTTTTATAGTTTTTTTTTTCTCTCCCTGTTTCTTTTCCCCAAAAGTCTAAAAATACTCTTTCTTTACAGAAAAAAAAGTGCAGAGTACTTTCTGGATTCATTGCAAAATACTCCCTGAAGGAAGCATTTAAAGAGTTTGGGTTAAAAAGTTTCTGTCTGTCTCAAACTGCATGGGTGACGTTACTATTTTGGGAGGCAGTGCCATCTGCTTGCAAAACCAAAAAGCTGGGAAGAAGTTCTTAGCTCCAACATAGACTTTTGGTACAATTCCACATAAAATTCCTGTCTGGTCTACGCTTGCATTTGTCCCATCTTATAGCTTGATCCAGTGTAGGGTCACCATCAGTGCAAAGCCAGGAGCTAGGGGAGACTTGTAGGGGATGCCCATGGTTGAAAGTGGGAGGTCAAGTCATGGAAAGCATAGGAGCAAGTTGAACTGAAGTCATGGGAAATGGCACAGGAGAACATAGAAAAGGGGAAGGAGGTAAGTGCAGAAGATGAAGACATTTCTGCGCGGTAACGGAGATGATAACAGTGCATGTTATATTGCTAGAGTATTTGCAAGTGGGCATGTATCATCATTACAGTGTCTTCATGACTGAAGAAGCGTTTCATCCAATCTCTGTTGACAGAAAAGATTGCCTACTGATAATTGCTTTGCTTAAGTGTCTGATAATACGCCAGAAATGAGAGCATTCTCTGTTAGGTCATCTGTAATTATGCATGTACCACCTGTCAGCTTTAAATCTGGGGAAGATTAGTTTTCTCCTTGGAATTAGCTGAGGGAAAAGCAGAGATATTCCAACAGGAGGAGCAGACCGGTACAAGCGGTGTGTCTGCAGGAGAGTTTTACAAGCGCTCTCCAACCCCTCTCTGCTCCTGAATACACTGTTGGCACACACAGAAACGCTTGAAACGCTGCCTGAGCCTGCTGCAGGAGTGCTGGTTTTCAGAGGGAGGGCAGACCATCTGTTGCCTTTCCTCCTTTTCCTTTCCTCATTTCCAAGGAACAGGGAGCACTGGGGTGGAGGAGGGCGCACACAAAGTCAGGAGCTTTGGCAGTGCCAGGATGGAATCAGACCAGAAGCCCTCGCAACCTACCCCCAATTTACATGTTTAATAAAACCTATTAAAACCTATTAAAGACAGGTCTAGCTTAGGTTATAGGCTAAAAGCTTGAAAAATGATGAGAGTGGGCATTTTGTGAAATGCCTCATAAAGGTTCCTGAAAATCCAGAGTTAACAGCAGTTGCCCTTACAAGGCCTGCTTACAGTATTAAAAATTACCCCAGAGAGGAACTTACCTTTGTGCAGTTTGGGGAGAGAGAAGAGCTAAGGAGGCTTTTGGTTCAGGTTCTAGGTCACAGACATCTCCTGCTCTCATGGCCCCTGTGCCTTGGAGCAGTAGGTCAGCTGGTAAAGCAGGGAGGATGAGCGGATACGGGCACACGGCTCTGGATGTAGGAGCACATCTCCCTCGGGCCACGTGGGGCTCTGCTCCCTCGCTGCGCACAGTGGCCTGGGTCGCTACTGCTCCAAAGTACGTGGAGGGATTTGGGGAGACCAGGGATTGCGCCACCCCATGGAAAGCTAAGAATTTGATCAGCTTCTCCTTAGAAATACAGTTGTGTTTTTCCTGAGCCTTTCTCCCAGTGACTGCATTGGATTAAGCTTTCCCCTTGATGCACTTGTCTAGTACAAACTTACCGGGCTTACCTTTCTTTTTTATTTCTGCACTAACTTATGGCAACTTCTCTTTCCTGGGTTGTGCTGTGGAGTGTTACCCAATTCTTAGGCAGAATCAGATTCCTGCTTACTCCTTTTTCTCAATGCAGCAGTCCTAGCAGTGTCACTTGGGCGCAGCTTAGCTCTGCTGGATTTAATGGGAATGCATTGGGCAGTTCTGCCATGTTTTTTCTCTCACAATCCCCAACACTGCATCCTGAAGCACCTTCCTGCCTAACCGTGGCCACTGAAAGACGCCTCTTTGGTAGAGCCTCCTTGCCTGGATATGAGGATCCATGTGTCCCATTAGCCCTCGGCTGCTGTTGGGCTGTCCTTGACACTGGGCACTGTTAGAGATGTCCCCATTCGGCCCTCCCGGAACAACCACACATGAAGGAATTCAGTGCTGCGCTTTGTGTGTGAATAATTGGACAAAATTTTCTCTCTTTCAGAAACACTGTAAAAACTTCAATGCCAGTTTTAGGTGTCTGTTGCAATAGCCCACTCTGGCCAGGTTCATACCCTTCCGCAGCAATGCAGAGCTTGGTGCTCGCGGTGGTGAAATGCAGAGCACTGTGTTTGCAGGGAGCTGCTCCGCTGCACACACTGCTGGCTTTAAGAGCAAGGGCGACCCTTGGGATAAGGAGTTTCGCTGTGTTTGGGGAACCACCTCTTGCTAAAACTTGTTTCTTCTGACTCTTGGTTGCTGACAGCCAGTGTTAGGAGAGTTGAGTGCGAGCTTCATGGTCCATGTGTGCTTATGTACATATATGTATACGTACCGCAGGCAAATGAAGCTGCAGAGATAGTGAAGGCAGCGCTGAGGAAACCCGTGTGAGTGCCTGATATCATGAAGCCTCTGGATGATCAACATGGGCCAAACTCCAGCTCTTGTCTCCATCACAACACAGATGAAAATTACCTTGTCCTTTAACTGATAGCACCATTTCACTGCCTGCCCTGTTATTTCACATACTAGGGAATCTTTAAAATGAAAACCTAAGTGTTTATACTTTTATGTCAATAGTTGCAATTCTGTGAGTCTGTGATTCTGGAGTTCCTGCTTAGGAGGACCAGTGCTATATGGGTCCTTGCCTTCTCTTAG
>JAUBOD010001001.1:556081-570254 GCA_032353885.1 Nothura maculosa
GTGTGCCTGCTGGAGCGGGAAGGTTGGACCAGATGATCTCTAGAGGTCCCTTCCAACCTTGAAGATTCTGTGATTCTTGAAGAGGTTCCCTCTTCACCTGATGAACACAGACCATGTATCCTGGGTCTGGCTAGCACAATTTAACCCAAGTAATTTCCAGTCTGCTACAGCTTCTCACTTTGCAGCAACTGAGCTTCTCTAGCAGCCTTTTGGAAAGGTTTTATCAAAGGATTTAGGGAAGTCAACACTAATTCCATTTACTGCTGTTCCTTATTGCTAATTTGACAGACTTCAAGAGTTCTAATAGGGCAGATGAGAGACATGACTTGGCCTTTGCGGGAGCCGTGCTGCTGTGTCCTGATGGTAATTGGCTTGGTTAAGTGTGCTGTAGCTGCAGCCTGGTCTAGATTTACCTTTTCGAGTCATTAACCTGGTTCTGAGGCAAGGCTTTCTGGGCTACAATGATACGGGCTTCCCTTCCCTGTGCTTCTCTTTCAAAACACTTGCACTGCCTGCCCTCTAGTCTTGCCATGCTGGAGCTGATGTCTATTGTAGGTAAGGTAATTTTGGTAGCAGGTCAGCCAGTTTGTTCCCAAGTTCCTGGAAAGCTTTGGGTGAATACCAAGCCACTTGATGACCTCCTGCAAACCAGAGTGATGTGGAGATTCCGCAAGGCATTTTGGTCGCTTGATGCTTGGTGTGGCTGCTCCTTGCTCACCAGGCAGAAGGCCCTGGGCCCTCACCAGTGTCTGTGGGAGCACCGTGTAAGCAGAGTTTCAGTTTGCCTCGCTGCAGTCACTGGCCTTTAGCAATTGGTGTGTGTGCGCGTGAGGTTTCAATGGTGCTTTCCTTGCCCGCAATGGTTCTTGCCAGTTTCTGGAAAGTTTTGTTTCAAAGAGCCTTTTTTTTCTGGCAGTGTGTTGCCCCATATGCAAACAAATGCACAGCATGTTCTTTGGAGCTGGTGAAAGGCTCGCTAAGTCATTCTGTCTGCAGCTTGAAAGAAGTAGCAAGTGTGTTGCAAACATTTCTATGAAGAAGCTTCTGCAAGCTCAGCATAATACTGAGTTCAGAAAAAAAATATGCATTTTGCATTAACTGTTGCACTGCCACTTGCTTGAGTATTATACCCTGTCTCTGCTTTACTTCAGGGACGGGGCATGAAATTCTGGTTGCTTCCCTGTTACTACGTGCCAAAGCCCTAAGGTGACCTCTCAGCTGGCTCTTCCATGAAAATGAGTGATGCATTTCCCAGTGCAGGGCTTCACCGTCCTGCTCCATCCCGCAGGATAAAGCTCTCCTGGGTAGGAAACATCTCAAGCGCGGGGTCACTCGGTCTCCTCTAGATTGTGGAGAGGGGAAGACAGCAAATCACTCATCTTGACGCACTGAAAGCTGATAAATCAGGGCCCTGGCTTCCCTGTGCGCAATCCGGGCTCCGGCTGCTTCCGGACGTGGCTGTGTGTGGCGAGGGGAAGTTTGTGCCCAACTGAGGTTGCAGCCAGCGGCACAGGCCTTCCAGCCGGGAGCAAGGAGCACATCGAGGAGCTGCTTGCAGGGCCCCCCTGGTTGTTCCACACTCACAGCTGCAATCAGAGAGCGCCAGGAGCTTAGAAACGCAGCCGCCACCGGAGCGGCGGGATGGAGGTGCCTCCCAGGAGCGTGGCCGGGACCCAGGCTGGGACCCTTGCAGGGCTGCAGCACTCACATTTCCTGGCAGAGAAGACAGGCTCGCTCGCCAGCAGGGAAAAACACCCCAGATTTTCAGCCCTCGCAGGGCATGAAACCATTTTTACATGATATTGCTAATGAGAACTGTAGATAAAAAGTAGGAAATTACTAATTAGTGCTCGAATTCAGTGTTCGATTCACAGAAAGTGTGCTATTACTGTAATAAAAAAAAAGAAAAAGAAAAGGAGTGCAATTTCAGACAAAGGGTATTTTAAAAAAAAGTGAAAATTAATCAATTTTCTATTCATTACTATTCATTACCTGCCAGGTTTCAGACTTCTTGGACCTTTCGTCATCACCTCAGACATTACAGGCATGAGATGAGCCTGGAAAAGAAAAATTTGAAGGCTTTCCCCATTGCTTTGTCATTTGCAACTCTCAGATTTTCCCACTAGATAGTTCTTGTAAACTCTGGCATTTCACAGCACGCACAAGTGACCACCTCGAACCCCGCTGTAACGTTAGCATTAGCGTCAGGCTTCGCTTACACAGAAAACTGTGAGTGGGAAGAGCCAAGTATCATTTTCTCTTTTACTTTACTGGAGTGCTAATAAAATGATTGCTGCTTGTTCTTCTCATTTCATGAGAAAAAAAAAGCAATTTGGTGAATGTCCTTCAGCCTAAAGTTTGTTACCAAAGTTTTGGTAACAGAACAAAAAAAGCATCTCTCCCTGTTAGAGTTGTATCTACTAGATTTCTCCCCAATAGATTTTTATCTTTCCTGTGGATATAAAGTCAGTGAAGGATATTGGGTTGCTCTTCTTAATGTAGGCGTTTTCTGCTGCGTACTCAGAAACATAGCGTGAGTCAGCAGTAAATACTGAAAATGTCTGTAAAAGAGAAGCCGTCAGCATTCCCTTAACACATTCAGTAATATTGTACTTCCGTAAAGTTAGCGAAAATACCTGCTTTGTGAAGAGTCAGGGTAGCCTCTGGCTTACAAAACTGTCTATAAAGCTAGAGAAGTAAGAGAGATTTTTTAGACGTTTAGTGTGTATTTACGTGCAGCAAGCAGATCCTCTTAAATCCATTCTTGGCTTGAATAGAAGTATCTTGAATTACAAGTTTAAAAAAAGGATATCCCCATTTGAATGTTTGCTAAGAGGAATTATTTGAAGCCATGTTGTGGACTCATCAATTCTCAAACAAAAGACAAATGCTTAAAGCTCCACTGGAACAGCAGAGCAAAGGAGAAATTCTGTGTCCACTTTCCGCAGCAGTCGGACCTTTGCAGCGCAGTAATATTATGCCAAAATCCACTGGTCTGTAAGCCTTAGCACTGCATCTCCCCTCACAGAGCACTGCTCTTGGTTCTGATCAGGAAACTAAATAATTCCTTCCAATACCTGAAGTCTGTGTGTGTAGACGATTTCCCTCTCAGCAGCAGAGCTGACCGGCAACTTGTGGTGAGGAGAGCAGCAGTTGGATTAAGCCTAAGAATCTGCATGTAAGGACTTCCCAGCTGAGCAAGTTGGGTGCATGAGGACTGACTCTGTCATTTCTTTGACTAGGACATGTTTTTCTCATTGAGCTAAGTTGTGATTTTATAGTCTATATGTGAATGGTGACTTGCATGTTTTTGCCAGCGTAGTCATCGGTTTGTTCTGCTTCAGCCTGAAAAACCCAATTCTTCTTTTGGCGTGTGCATGTCTTGTACGGTTCTTTCTGCAGTCGTGTGGGGAAAATGAAAATTGCAGTCTTTTGCTAGCATAATGCATACAAATAAAATAATCCCTTTTTCCCATGTAAGCCTTGAAATGAGCATATTCAGTTTGTTTTGGGACAGACAGTGCGTTTAGATACAGCAAGGCATTTAGCACTTTTCTAGTCAGAGGAATTAAACAGGGAAAACAAAGCAAGCAGGATTCACTTTGGCACTCAGTGGAAAACCTCAGGTAAGATGAGAAATGACCTCAACGTTTTAGAGGGAGAGAAAAAATACTTCAGCATGGGCAAGTGTGAGTGGGGTTGGTGTGGTGCAGGGAGCCCAGGGAAGCCCACATCCCACCACAGCCACCAGCCACCTAAGCCCATGTTCAAAGGCGCAAGACAGTTTTGTGTGTGTCAGAAATTGCAGAACAACAGGCTGGGAACTTCCCCATTCAGAAACGTGTAGTGAATATTTTACATCCTACCAACGTCTGGCCTGTTGTCAGCATGCAGTGACTTACGACTTATCTCGAGGCAGGAGCAAACCCCAGCACCCACAGGCTGCCTGCCGCCCTTCACTGGAGCCCCACGTAGGTCGGGGGATTTCTTATGTATATGAGTCTGGAATTCAGAAGGTGCCTTTTTCTGTAAATGACATTGAACCAGCAGCAAGTGTGCCTCGCCGTAGCTATACCTGGAAATGATTTTGTTTTCTACATCCACTCAAAACCTTGCTCTCTCCCATAAGGTTTAAAATGTATTTAATTCCTGTTGAGAAGGGAGGTCGCTGCAGTTTTAGCAACTTGTTCTCATGGAGCCTCCCTGCCCTCTTGAGCAGTGGCCTTGCTCTGGGTGAGTGCAGAGCACTGTCCACATGCATACGGGCTGGGTGCTCAAGGGTTTTTCCCCTCAGCATGAAAATGGAAGAAGCAAGGACAAAACCCTTTTCTTTTTCACTATTAGAAGACCGAAGTGTCACTCTTGTTTATTTTTGCTGCAGTCTTCTAAAATTCCCTGTGTAACTTTATTGCATCTGCTAAGTCAGGAATCGCAGGCACATGGGAGTTTGTCGAAGGGTTTTGACAGCCCCTCCAGCCTATTTTGGCTCGTATGAAGGGAGGGATCAGAAGGAGGAGGGAGTGGGTTGGGGGGCGAGGAAGACCCATAGATGGTGGTGCAGTGGCCTGCAACGTGGTGACACAAACACCCTCCCAGGCCTCTTCCCTTGGCCGCTCGCTCCAGGTGTTAACATGGAGCCACCACGACCGGGTTGGGCCCGGGGAAGATGGCGCAGTCTGGCTGGGCAAGATGGCGCAGCCTGGCCAGCAAGATGGTGCAGCCTGACTGGGCAAGATGGTGCAGCCTGACTGGGCAAGATGGCACAGCCTGGCTGGGCAAGATGGCGCAGCCTGGCTGGGCAAGATGGTGTAGCCTGGCCAGGGAAGATGGCGCAGCCTGGCTGGGCAAGATGACATATCCTGGCTGCCACCACGGGCCCACTGGCTGTGTTGCTCCTCTCCTCACCGCCTGTTTGCTTGTCTTTTCTTTTCCCGCCTTGTGCTGCAGGGTGTGAACGGAATGTCTGTGGATGAGAAGACTGAATCCCCCATGTATGTGTATGAGTCAACGGTGCATTGTACCAATATTCTCCTGTGCCTGAACGACCAGCGGAAGCAGGATATTCTCTGTGATGTGACTCTGCTCGTGGAGGGCAAGGAGTTCCGCGCGCACCGCGCCGTGCTGGCCGCCTGCAGCGAGTACTTCTTGCAGGCCCTGGTGGGGCAGACCGAAAATGACCTGGTTGTCAGCCTGCCGGAGGAGGTACAGTATGCGACGCTTCCCTACGCCGTCCGCGCACCGGGCGACGGGAAGGGCGGCGGGAAGAGCAGCGGGAGGTGGCGCGCACCTGGGGCCTCCCCACGGCGTTTTCTCTTCTTATCGCCCTTGGGTTGCTCACGATTTGCTGGAAGCCCTTGGGGAGCACGAGGATGGACGTGGTCGCTCCACCTCCCTTGCCAGAGGGGAAAGCGAAACGCGCCAGCGTTGCCAGCAGTCTCTGGAGCAAAGCGCTCCAGTGTTTCAGGTGGCCCTTGGCTCCCGCAGAGAGGCCCCTTCATTGCACTGGCTTCCTTTAGTGCATCAGCAGCACCCCTGTATTCCTCAGGCTCTCCTGGCAGGAGACAGGAAAGGGGTCACTTGGCTGCAAGGCAGCAGTGCTTGTTGAGAAGTCATTTGAGTGGGCTTATTGTTTGGAGTCCCCTGGCTTCCCACCCTTTTCCAGCAGCTCACATCCCTGCTTTTGCCTTTCCCCTTTCCTGTGTCTTGTTCAGCCTCGCTTCCTTCCTCTTCCTCTTAGGGATTTAACTGCTTCAGGACATGTGTTTTGTACTCAGAAGGCAAAGCTGAACATGTTCTTTCAGAAATGGGAGGTTGTTCTCAGGCAGAATGGCTCACGCAGCCGAAAGCAAAGCATGTAGAAAATACCTACCTCACTGGAAAGTTTATTTTACCACAAAATCTCGCTGGCTGACATCCACCTCCGTGTGATTTCCACACGGCTCTAGGCCCGTGATAGCAGAGGCACCGCTGGTCACACTGGTGGCTTTGCCACGAGGAGAAGGGAGGCACTGAGCTGCTGACAAGCCCTCCTATCATCACCCACCCCAGGTGTCCTGTCCGAGCCTGTAGTTCAAGGGACATGGATATCCCCAAGGGGAGCGAAGGCAGTCGGACACTGAGAAGGTTTTCTGGTGTGCTGAATGAGGTGAACATCCTCTCCAACACTGCTTGAAGCCTGCTAAGAAGCACTGCACGTTTTTAAATCGTGGCAGGTGACTAAAGTGTCACGCACCTTTTCTGCCCTCTGAGTTCACTCTCTGGAGACTCCAGTGGTGTCATGACACTGTCATGGCACAAATTGGAGGGCATGAGAAGAAATAGGTCACTGGGGGTGACTTCGTGAGTCTTCACACTGAATATTACTCATGAAGAAATTTTAAACCCAGACATTTTGCATAAGAGTTCAGATGTATTGCAGCAGACACGCTAGGACGCACACTCTGGTTCTGCCCAGTGTCCACTAATACTTTCCAGCAGAAGAAGGGTGTTTCAGTCAGTACTGCATGGCTGTGGTGCTATGAAGCAAGGGTGGGAGAAGAGAGGTCGCCGAGCACCCAGGGTGACACACGGAGGCATGAGGAGGCAGGAGGGTGTCCATGCTGCTCTTTGAGAGACTGCTGAGACACCAAGGGTGACACCGGTCCACGTAGATCAAGAAAAAGCCCTAAAACTCAAATAAGCAGGTAGATGTGTGAGATAGGGCAACCAGCCTGATGAGAATCCCAGAATCACAGGGTGCTTGAAGTTGGAAGGGACCTCTAGAGATGATCCTGCTCCAGCAGGGACACTCAGAGCACAGGGGGGCATCCGGGTGGATTTGCCTGACTTCTTCAAGGAGAAAGAGCAGTGATGAGTGCTGCCAGCTACCTGCTCTGTGTAGTCAGAGGACATGAGACAGGGTAAAAGACAGTGTCCACACGAGGATGGGCTGGTGTCAGCTGACTTTTAAAAAGTAAAGTTAGGTGGGAAAATAGCAGCTTTTACATCATAGCAGCAGAGAGAGGGGCAGCCAGAGACAGGTGTAGAGTGGGACCCACTTTCCAAAAGGATCATCATGTGTCTCTTAGGCACAGTCCTGTGTTGAAAGGACTAATTGGCTAAAACATAAAGATTTGTCCAAATGTATGTCTTATGTGAGATACTACATGAAAAAGTTCCTTCAGTACAACCATAAATGAATCCTATTTGAGTGAACCCTTCTAGAAAAATGAAGTGTAATTACTAGGATTTTACACTTTAAATTGTATCTCAGTGAAAGATCAAGAAGCTCTAGTGAATTAGAGTTAGATTGTCTGCTGTCACATCTCCACTAAGGTCAGTGAATTTTCAGAAGAAAATAATCTAATACTTGAGGGTTTTTTCAGTACTCCAAAATGATTGTGCTCCACTTGAGAGCTATACTGTTATTTCGCCATGTGCCTGGATCCATTGCAGAGCACCAAGAAGACTTCAACGTTTTCCAGACTGGACAAGAACTCTCAAACTAAAGAAAGAAGTTACCACAGTTAGTAACACCCAGTTGTGGAGATACTTTCCACATGAAAATTAATTTCTGATAATTCCATGGAATCCAGTTTGCACAGCGACTAGTTTCCTCACAACTCTTAGTCATCTGAGGTACAGAGATCTGCCTGAAGCAGTTAGTTATTTCTCAGTTGCTTGGTTAAGCATCTGCCTACTCGTGGTGCAGCTCTACTTGAAATTGTCGGATGCTTTGGTGGGTTCCTCTGCTTTGGTGTGTGAAATACTGCCAAGAAGAGTGTCTGAGCCCCGCGAAAGGAATAAAAGCACTCTGGTGTTTAAGAGCTGGTAAGGAGGAGAATCATTTATATTTCATTAAAATAAATTGGAAAGGTGTTTTCTAGCTCATGATCTTCAGAACCCTGGGAACATGACATTTCAATGGGGAGACATGGGGCACATACAGGATTGGGACTAACTGAACATCCTGGGTTTTAAACCAGTGTAAAACCTTGGATTGAGCATTTAATGCAGTTTGAACGTAGCTTGATGTATATTAGCTCAAACCCTCTCCTAATGAATTTAAACCAACTCACTATGCAGCTTTTTTTTCATAGATTGAAGAGTTTTCTTAAAGTCTTTTGTGCCAGCCTAAGGAATTTGGTTTTGTACTACATCTTCTGTTAAAGCAATGTATTTAAGCATGCAAATAAGCTCTTGGAAAAACAGCTGTGTAGCAACAAGTGCTCAGGTAGGGTCATGGCGTGTGATTTGTCACAGCTCAGAACGGAGTTAGAGCAGTAAAATGTGTCAACTGTAGTTGGCAAGAACTAATAAGCATCGTACCCCTTTAGCTGCCAACTTTTGAGCTCTTCCCACAACGTTCAGTTTTTGCTAAACAAGTAGAACCTTGGGCACTTTTCACCTGAAATGAAGCTACTTTTCAGTAGTTTTTCCATCTTCATCAAGCAGCTGTTGGTGACTGCAACCCAAATTATTATTTTCCAAGACCTGAGTTTTGAGCTGTGAAGTTACTCCTTCAAACCGTACCCCTAGCTGTTGTTTTGTTTTATTTAATCACAAAAACCGGTCTTCCTTCCTGTAACAAGGCACTTAATTAAGCTTTTAATTTATGATAAGAAGTTAAATGGCACTTAGGAGGGCTTTTTTAATGGTTTCCACTTCCCATCCAGATTACAAAAAAAGGTGTGATGGAGAGACACACACAGCTCTCAGCCAAGGGTACTGTAGGTCATGCCAATATTAGCTGGCAGCCGGCCATTATCCAATTAACACTGCTTCTTCCCTGCGAGGAAGAGCTCTTGAGGAGGTGATGGAGTCGTTGATGCTGTAGTGGTGCTCAACTTGCTTGAGAAGGAGCCAGCGCTTTGCAGAATAGGTTTTTGATGCACTGCTATGACCTGCCTCGCTTCGCTAATGGCAGTGGGCAGAGAGCAAGTCTGTAGAGGCAGCCTAGGAGCTGGAGCCTGGACAGAGGAGCAGCAGCTCTGCACACGTCCTACCTTGTTTCCCCAAAACTGAGGTTTCAATTAAAGGGCAAAACGCTAAAACGGCAATAACAAATACCCTTGGCTGCATGAGATTCCTGCAGTTTACGGATAAGAGTCCTGAGCTTAAAGAAAGGAGAAGGTGGCTGAAACATTCAAAGCTGGAATTCAGAAGTCAGCGTTTTCTGCAGACATGCTTGTTTGGAATAAATTTTAGCAGAGGAGAGAACTTCTGGTCATCATGGATCTGGATTTCGGGCAGTCTCTGTGAACCAGTGAATTGTTAACAATCTTCCTGACCTTGTTACTGAGATTTGCATGATGTTGGGGTGTATATTTAAAAAAAAGACCCTTTGCAAGATCTCTGTAGCCATCAGGGCACCATATGCCTTTCTCCCTGATGAAGCACAGGTCTTCTAAAAGAGCAGGCTTGGCTTTCTGTTGCGTCATAGGTGTGTAATAAAAACAAGTGGCTCCCTAGGTAGGAGTAACTATAAACTCTCCCTTTACCTGTAAACCCTTTAATTCTTTGCATCAGGTTAAGAGAGTGGTTACTGGTGACTTTATAATGTGCAATGGATATATGCAAGAAATGTTCCATTCCTAGGCCAATAGATTTAAATCAAGTTGTTTGTGGCTTCTTCTTCCAAAAGGCAAAGGGAGGCATCTGTTTATGATACTGCCTTTTAGAGCAGGTGGAATGTGTTTGGCAGGAGCTTTTTGTTCCTCCCTCCATGCAATTCCTTCTTGCTATTAGGATAACGCTCAGCGAATGCCAGCGTACAGCACACACCAAATTGCATTCTTATTGCTTCCCTGCTTGCTGAAAGCTGCTGTGCAATCTGCCGTTGCCCTGTGATGTCTGACCACGTGAAATCCATCATGTGTCTCTCGAGTTTCCATGGGTTAACTCTCTCAGACAGTTAATCCTCGAGAGGAGAAGGGCAGGACAGGGAGAGATTCGGCTCCAAGGCTGGCAAAAGCGGAGTGCTTTGGAAAGTGAAGGCATCCACCCCTGGTGGGACCGGGCCAGGCAGCTACATTTGTGCAGTTCTCAACTGATAGGGACAAGGAATTCTGGCAGGGACAAGGAATTCTGGCAGCTGTTAACCATCCCTGCCAACCCGCTTGCTGGAGGAAAAAAGGCTGGGAATTAGCTGGCAAAGATGATTTGGTTCAGGGGAAGATCAAAGGCAGGATGCAGGAGGTCAGATACTACGTGCCTTGCTGACTAAAGCCATTATTCATCCTTTTTATCTCTCTAGAAATAAACATTATTCTCTTAACGTTGCCTTTCCTCTCTGTGTGCACTGTGTATATGCCTGAATATGATCACTGTAAAGAATTCAGTGCTCGAGCTGGGGTTCCCCTGCCTGGGTGGAAGAGGTGACAGATGTGGGAAGGAGAGCAAGAGGGGCCTGCGTGGAGGCTGTTTCCCAGCTGGAGGAATAGTGCTGTCCTGTGGGAAACAGCCAAAGACTCTTGATTTTGGGGCAGCTCAGAGCAGTATGAGGAATAGCTACAGTTTTATTCTCTGCAGCAGAAAACATTAACGTGGTTTTCTCTTTACACGACTTTATCAGCTATTGATGTTCCTCACACACTGTAATACCGGCCACAATTATTTCTGCTTTAAATTCACAAGACTGCAGTGATCTGGGGGCATCCTGCTACTGTCTACCCTTTTCTCTGCAAACCCGTTGGAGAGGATCACAGAATCACAGAATGTTCAAGGTTGGAGGGGACCTCTATAGATCACCTCATCCAACCCCCTGCTCCAGCAGGGACACCCAGAGCACGGGGCACAGGGCGGCACCCAGGCAGGTTTGGGAGATCTCCAGAGAAGGAGACTCCACAGCCTCCCTGGGCAGCCTGTGCCAGGGCTTTGGCACCCTCACAGGGAAAAAGTTCTTCCTCATGTGGAGATGGAGCTGCCTGGGTTCCAACTTATACCCATTGCCCCTTGTCCTGTCACTGGCCAAGGAGAGGAGTGAGAGGAGGTCGTGTCCATCAGGCTTCAAACCCCTGAGGTGTGAACACTTCAGCCTCACACCAGCACCGCTCCAGTGAGTCCGTGAGGGTGGAAGAAGGGGGATCTTTGGTTTGGAGTGGAGTCTTTCATTTCCTAACCTTACCTATGGCATATATTATTGTCCATATTTATTCACAGTGCTGGCACTCGTGACACAAGAATTGCTGGAGGCTGTGGGTCTGTATTAAGAATAAAACTGAGCATTTAGATGCATTCTGAAATCTTAAGTGACATGATACTAAATCAGGAGAGACCATGAGACAGAAATGCCTCAAATTGTGGATTGCGTTGCATATGCAGCACAGCACAAAGTACAAACATTGTGTTTTGTTTCTAGCAGTTGAGTGATAAAACAGAAATGAAGCCGTCAGGATGTAAAATGAAATTCCATCCGTGTCTTCCTCTAAAAGCTCCCAGCACTGCTTATTTCATGCCTCAAGTTTGATGAGGAAGCTCTCTGCCCATTTTTTATTATGCACGTCCTATCTTCCACTATTTACTCCTGAGTGATGTCTTGCAGTTGATCATTCTGGTATTTTCCTCTGCAGAAAGGTGAAATGTATCTCTGTGGTGGAGATAAGCTTAAAACAAAGCAAAAACAAAAAGCACACATCTATAATAATGGAGACAATCTGAAATAACTCCTTTGAGTTATTAAAAATCTGAAACAGCTCTGCTGCTAGTTGTAGTATTTATTTGTTTATTTAAGTAAGGCTATAAAAATATACTATAAAAGAGGGAACTGAGATTAATGCACAGAAGGAAATCCACGACTGCGATAAGTGGACTCGATTTCATTGCCTCTGTTCAAGTCAGGCCTGTTTCTAGTGGTAAATCCAGCTGATTGACTGTGATTGCACTTGCTGTTGAAAAGACAGTTTGTAATGGGGAAGCTTGCCCTCTCACTAGCACGATTTAAAATGTAAAATATGTCCTGGAAAGTGGGTCTTAGTGGCGGACTGTGCTAAAAGCATTAAAAGCATGAGCAGAAGCAGTAAACCTGTGTTTTGGCAGGTTTGCAGGAGGCCTCTGTATTTAAAGATGTATTTCGGCATGAGCGAAAATGGGGAGTCTCCAGCTGTTCCTCAGCGCAGGTTGCTGCCCCCCTGCCCCTGCAGCACCACAGATCTCCTCCTCTCCTGCTCCCCTCCATTCGCAGACCTTTCCTGCTCCCCTTTAATGCAGAAGGACCAACTGGCTGCTCCTAGAAAGAGTCCAGAAATTTGAAGAAATGGGCAGATAAGGCACAAGTCAGAATCTAAATAAAGACACCCCTCAGCTTCCCAGATGCAAGATCTCAACCTGCAAGGGACTTGCTGATCCCAGCGCCAAGCTTAACTTCATCAGTGTTCCCAAGAGGCGAAGAAGATAAGGTTTTATCTCTATATTGCACTTTTTGGCCGAGATTCCCCAGTGAATAATGTCCCATTGGCTTCAGAGCTAAGCTACCAGGGAAATTCAGCAGTGCTTTGGAGTGGGATCTGGCAAGTGCTTAACTGACACTTTAGAGCAGTCAGCAAACCCTAAGAACAGGAAACAAAGTTTGATTTGTAAATGACATGCAGGTTTTAGGATTTGGGAATGAGGTGCTCCTCATGGGATACACAGGGATCTTTGCGGGAAGGACACAGGAGAGCAGCTCGCAGAGCCGCTTGCTGTTGTGTGCGCAGGGGGAGCCCCGGGCAGGGACGTGGCCGCTTTATCCCAGCTCAGCACTTCCAGGTACACGGAGGCTTCCTCTGTGCCACACGCGTGGGAGTCCCAGCAAACACCCCCGTGGGCCAGCCCAGCCCACACTGCTGAAAACGGTGTCACTGGGGGCTGTGTTGCTTTAATAAAGTAAATGTGATCAGTTGTACTTGGCCAAAGTGCCCTAGCATGGGCTTTGGTTGTTTGGTAAATGAGATTGAAATTGTCTGAGAAAGATTGAGGAGAAATTTGGGTGGGTGTTTAGAGACTTAAATTAAGTGTCAGGCCTATCTCTGGGAAACATGTTCTAGTTTCCTGGAGAAAGATACCACGAGAGCCAGTGTCAGCTGTTGTGAAGCCAGAGCTAATTCAACTCAAAATTTGATGTGTGTTTTAGCAACAAGCTCCTCAGTGATGTGTGGCCCTCCACCTTGCTGCCAGTGCTTAAGGAATTACTTTTCAGGGGACATGCCTAAAACACTCCTTCCAGCACTGACCAGATGTGCTTCCCGTCTTCGCTCTGGTTAACCTGAGCTTTTAAGAGCGGATAGTATTACAATATGCTGCAGGTGTAATTGCCTGATTCCATTACACAGAAATAGTTTAATCTTTTCTTTTTCAAGTTTTGTGGGTTTTTTTGACTTTTTGTTGTTTTGGGGAGTTCCTTTTTGCTTTTGGCTTGCATAGTGTATTTTCTGGGACACATAAGAGTCTGTGATGGAGGCTGTAGAAGACTATGGAGAAGAGAAGGTTAGTTCCTCCTTGAGACAGCTCTGGGAATTTTCTGCTATGATCCATGAACATGGATCCTGCTCTCATCCATCCACAGGTCTAGGGACCAGAATTATAGTAATTGTAGCTGGTCTGAGAAAGGCAGGGAATCACAGTACCAGCACTTAAAGCTGTTGTATAAACAAGGTGTCACCGAGCAGCTGGAAGTGTGAGGTGTCAGCTGTGAAACTAAATAGTGGTGAGAAAAGAATTTCAGCAGGAGATTCCTGTGGTCTCTCCTGAACAAACGCACCTCTGTCATCACCCCTCCCCACCAGTGCTGTGGTAGAAGCTGATGCATCAGATCTGAATTACACCACAGGTCTGTTCTTCGGGTCAGTCAGGATTCAATCCCCTTTTACAATCACTTGAACATGTTCCCGTCTCCTGCAGCTCTCTCTGACAAAGCTGCTGGGCAGAGAGGGTCCTTTAGAGGGTTTTCTGACTGGCAGCAGCTTCTCGAACTGCATGGGAGAGGATGGAGACACTCGCAGTCATGCAGTCGGGTTTGGTGCTTGGGCCTGGGCCATTGGTGGGCTCTGCACTGTGGTCTCCTTTGATCCTTTCTTGCTGTATCATCGCAGAGCTGCTGATGCGAGTCCTGTGCACTGACCTTTGTGAGACCTGCTTGCTCTGGCACATCCAGGAGGAAACTGGGCTTGGAGGCATGGAGTAGATCAGAGAGAATCAGAGAAATCCTATGATTTCCAGT
>JAUBOD010001001.1:594655-607580 GCA_032353885.1 Nothura maculosa
GGGGGGCTCCCCATGGGGCAGCGTGGAGGGCTCCCCGTGGGGCAGCGAGGGGCCCGAGCGGGCCCTGTGTAACAGTGTGAGGTGCTGGCGTGGGGTGCCAAGTGACATTACCTGCTTCCATTGCTAAGCCCTGCCCTTGCTTCTGTTCATCCAGCATTGAAATGCACCGTTTTGAGGCCCGATAACCACCTTTAAAATATCAAAGGAACCTTTTGACTAGGATCTTTTGCTTGGCGGGAGAAATTCAGTGTATTTTCTTTGGTAGCCTGTGTACAGAATAGTCTCCTTGTTCAAACAGCGATTGGATTGTGCCAAAGCAGGGCAGAAATGCAAATATTTACTGCCATCTTTTGGGCTGTGTGGGTATGACACACAAAAAGTGAAGACCGGTTTAGTTACTCTGCTTTTGCTTTGTCAGATTATCATTATTTGACCATCAAATGCAGCATCCATCCAGGAACATTACTGTTTTCATGGTCGTATTATCTGTATCAAACTACAAGAGAAGCAGAGGCTGTTGGGCAAGGGTGTCTCTTTACTAAGATACTGATAGATTTGGGGGAAAAAAACAAACAAACAGGAGTGTTTCAGTGCATCAGCCTTTCTGCAAGCCTTGAGAAAGTCTATATTGATTTTAGACTATTTCTTTTACAAGAAATGCATCTCCGTTCACTCTCCACAAGTACCAGAATTTTAGAAAATACTATTTTATTTCAACGCATATAATTTTAGGAGAGTAAAATATACTTCTTCACACCACTCTGACCCTTCCTTTTGATGTGTCCCCCTGCTTATTTGACGTGCAGGTTATGAGCCCTGTCCTCATTGCAGTGTGGTGTTTTTCAGGCACTTGAGGTGCCTGGATCATTTTTAAGCTCACACGTAACGAAGCTTTTAGTCCTGCAGGTCACATAGAGGCAGGTTTCCTGCTGCAGCATTAGCTCATTTCTTGGAATGACTTTGAAATCCATTGTAAGGAGGCACATCCCTGTTTCCAGAAGGCTCTGTCGCTTCGTGGCTGCAGTGTCATTTCAGTGAAAGGAGATCTCTTACCATAGCTGCTTAGAAAGAGGCAACTTCTACCTGGGATTCACCCGTGGCTTTGGTTTCAGTGTCATTACTCTCATCCTTACCAGCTGGTGCTCACTTGGGACCATTCCCACAAGGGAATGGTAAAGGCTTGTTCCTTGGAAAGCCCTCTATGTGCTGTGTGTCCAGGGGATGGGAGCCCAGCAAAAAATCCTTCTGCTGAGCATTGTTCAGCTTGCATTCAGCAAGCAAAACATGACTCTGTGTTTGCTCTTGTCTTGTATTTGTTTGTTTTAGGTGAAACTTCCTTTTCCTGTCGATCAAATCACAGATCTTCCAAGGAATGATTTCCAGATGATGATCAAGATGCACAAGCTAACCTCAGAACAGCTCGAGTTCATCCACGACGTGCGCCGGCGCAGCAAGAACCGCATTGCCGCCCAGCGCTGCCGCAAGAGGAAGCTGGACTGCATTCAGAACCTCGAATGTGAAATCCGCAAGCTGGTGAGTGCCCTGGGCCCCTCGGCAGCCCCCGGAAGTCCCGCAAAAACCGACCCGGGGGGTCGGTTAGGTCACGTGCAGCCCGGTGAGCCCACTAAGACGAATATGTGATTGATAGAAGTGTGTTAGTTTGTGTGTGGAGAGAATAGAGATGGGAAATTTGAAATTCCAGTGAGGCAAAGCCTTTGCTGTTTCAAAATGTTCTGCTATTTCAAAAGGAGATGATTGAGGGAGATGGAAGCTAAGGGAAGCCTCTGTCACAGCTCTATTCTTGCATGTTTTTCCATAATGAGAGACGGTTTAATGGTGCATCCACAATGGCACTTCCTCATCCATACCCTACTTACATTCCCAACTAGTATCTCAAGAGTTTTGGACAGGATTCATAGAACCCTTCAGATTGACTGTAATGGGACCGCGGAGGTCATCTGGTCCAACCTCTTGCCCTAGTAGGGCCAGCTTCATCTCCACATTGAGGTTTCTTTCTCCTTGATGTGCTAGAGGGCAGCTCTTTTGAGTTTGACTTCTCTTCAGCTCTTTCATTCAGTGAAGAAATGGCAAGGGAGATAAAGTAAACAGTGTGACTATGCAGACAGGTGGCACTCAGGAGGTTTCGAGCAGCAAGATGGAAGGATGCCCTCCTCCCTGCCCCTGCTGTCTTCTCCCTCCCTCTGGCTCTCCTGGTGCCATGGAGCAAACCCCACCGGAGTTGAGGTGATGGCTGTTGGTTTGGCCCAAGCCAACTGGACAAGTGTCTCTGTCAGGAGTAGTGAACTCCATAGAGGACTGGTCTTAGAGGACTTGGCCAAGATCTTGTGGGGAAGGGTCTCCTCTGTGCCAAGGTGCTGCTGACTGGTGCTCTCACATTTTAATCTGAGGAGGTGAGATAATATAAGCAAAGCTAAACAGCTGCTCAGAAAAATCCTCTCTTATGGTGTGGACAACTCGGATGTTGCTTGTGTGGCTGAGTGAAGATGTTCACAGTACAGACATCTGCTCTGGACCTGATCATCCTGGCTTCCCTTATAGTCAATGGAGAGAAATTGATTCTTGTCAAGTCTTACTTGTCTCATCTTACAGCCCAACTTACATGAAGTACAGCCCAAAAGTGCCTGTTGATCTCCAAGACTAAAGAAGATTCCCTGGAGAGCCATGTCAGATGTCGACGTGTCAGTTGTAGATACCTTAACTGAAGAAGTTCCCATCCCTTCTGACAGTGCCCCTGTGGTCTGAGGACCCTGCCCCTCTTCCCTTTCTTCCTGTGTCCTTGGAGAAGGCAAACTGGGACACAACAAAAAAGCCCTAAGACAGGAGCTGTGTCTTCCACCGTGACCCTTCAGTCTCTGGACTACCCTCACACATGCCAGCAGGGCATGGAGGGCAGTGCTGGGATAGCTGGATCCAGCAGATGCCACATGGCAAGGGGCAGACTTCTAAGCATGGAAAAGAGCAGCAGCCGTGTCAGTGCCTCCTTCACAAGAGTGACTTGCCAGTGAGGTAAGGAAGGAGACTTAGCAGAAGGTGACGTGGGTAGCAGATGTGCAGGACCTTGTCCGCGAGGGACACAGCACTGCGATTTCAGCGTGAGTTGACATCTCCCGAGCTGTTTGAAAGCTTTCCAATGCATCAAAATAATGTGAGAGTCTCAGTTTGGCCATTATAAAAGGTGTGAGTGTGCAGTGCATGGGACAGGAAGCTTTAATTTCACTGTGCAGCATGGAGTTAGGCGTCCAGCCTTGACTCCTAAATATCTAAGAGTTTGACTGATGAATGTATTTCTTCACACAGATTTAAAGAAGGAAAAAAACACATAGCCAAGGCTGATTTCCATGCCAACGGAGATTGTTTGCACACCCAGGTTCCGTTAAAATTAAAGATATTTTCCAACCTTTGGCTTAAATGTTTATATGAACATTTGAAATATGCTCAGCTGTAAGTGAGTTGAATGCAGTGGGTCTGCAAACTGGGGCACTTCTGGTTCTTGTGATAACAGGTTGCATCTTGAAAGTAGCTTTTCAAGTAGACTTCATTTTACTTTGTTCTATTCTCAAGCTGTAGCAAACACAGTGTGAAAGAGGCAGGAATCAGTTGGAAGGAGCTGAGTTGTCGACACCCCACAAATGCCACAAAACTGTGTGTGTCTGCTTCCCATCTGGAAAAGAGAGGTGACACCGACCCTGCAAGCTGGTTGGGAGGCTTAGACCATCAGGGCTTGTGAAGCTTTCAAGTGCTGTGGTGCTGAAACTCAGGGGAAAGAGAAAGAAAAAAAAAAGAAACAAAAATATTTGTTTGTGTTCTTCAGAAAAAGAAACATTTCTCATAGCGGTGCTCGACTGATTCAAAACAAACAAAACATCAAAGACGATAAACAAAACATTGAGTAACTGTTTCCTTCCTCAGGCATCATCCACGAAGTGTACGAGATGAGTCAGAGGTTCTTTGGGGAGGGAAAGAGGTGCCTGATCACGGCTGCAGGAGAAGCAGCCTCAGCCGCAGCTGTGGGTGCCTGTGTCTCTGCACTGAGCTCATGTCTCGGGGCAGAAGAGCCCGTGTCTCTCACTGGCCTTAGGGCTGAGCTGTAAGGAACAGCCACACAGGGTTGCACCAACCTGGGCTTGTTCATTTTAATACACACACCCTTCACTTACTGGTTTGGGTTCATCTGGCCTATGGCATCCTGGGAAATGACTATTATTTATTTAATATATTATTTAATATATTAATTATTTAATATAACTCACGGTGTATTTTTTTTTTAAAAAAGGGGGAAAAATGCTTTTCAAGTCCCCTTCTGCCCCTAACACACGGAGATCCCTGCAAAAGGAACGCAGGGCATAGGAGTGACCTTGAGGACCCCTCTCTGCCAGCTTTCTGGAATCTCGAGCTCTGAGGGGGTGGGAGATGTCAAAAGAAATTTTGTGATTTCTTTCTGCTGAGGTGTATTTGATGATGGAGTGGAATGAGATCCGGCAGCCTCTGGAAAACCAAAAGTCACTGTGGAAGTGAAACAGCAGTGGCGTGGGTTAGGGTAGAATGGGACAGCATTGAGCAAGCTCAGGCAGCCTCAGCTTCATCTCTGCAGCTCTGGCTCTTTCCCTCTACAAATTCTCTCCCTTGCTTCGGGATCTTAATTTCTCTCAGGAAAAGCAGCAGCAGCAGCAGTGCATCTGCAGGTGACTTGTCATAACACATTGCCACTGGGATCCCTTTGTCATCTTCTGTCCACTTTGTGAGCAGCAGTATCCAGTCTCCTTCATTATTCAGAGCTTAAGGGTTTTCTGCCTTGTTGCAGGAAGGGATGAAATACCCTTTCCCCCCCCCGCCTTAATTCCTGTAAGTCACCTGTCTTCTTGACACAGATGGATTTAGAGCAGGCAGTGAATGAAGAGCTTGTATCCTCTGAGGCTCGTAGGCAATTTCTTCCGCCTGCTCTGCCTCCCTCATCCATCACCCACTCACTTCCCTTTTTCTTCCTGCAAACTCACAGCATATTCTCTTCCATAATTCATTATCTCAAGATGCACTTGAGCATCTCTTTATTTTTTTATTATTTTTACGCTTTCCTGATAGATGTATCAATATTTTAGCAGCTGGTGCCTTCCGTGCGCGCCGCTCTTTTTGCCTCAGCCGCTTGCACAGCTGCCTGCTCACGGCGCAGGCCTGCAGCCCAGTGAGGCCACCCGCTTTCAGCCGCTCCTGTTGGGATTGGGAATATCTGGGTCGTGGCCCTTCTGTGGGTCGCGGAGGCAGGGATGGTTTGGGTTTAGCCATGGAGCAGGTGAGGTGCTTGGCTGTGTTGCTCTCAGGGCACCCTTAGCTCTGGGTGCAGCTCTGGTTCTGTATGGAATGCTCCCTCGGGATGGCTGGGACTGCAGCGCAGCAGGACCAGCGTGGGCACGAGAGCCCATGTTAGATGCAGCCCTAAGAGCCTTTTCCCATTTTCCTGCTCATTGGCGCAGTCCCGTCTCACCATCTTCCCTCCAAACGCAGCTCACTGACACAGTGAAACCTGCAGTGACGGACAGGGCATGAGCCGTGTGCTGGGGAAGGAAGGTGTTTCGGAGCGCAGGAGGGAGAGCTCTGCCTGCGCAGAACAAATGGGAAAAGACACCAGGTTTCCTGCACTGGGTGTGAATTTCAAACCCTGCCTGGCTCTAGGGTTTCACGATACTTTCGTGAAAACATCTCGCTGAAGTGAAAGCCTCCCCAGACCCTTGCCCCTGAACAAGGTATCTGACAGTGGCAATAGGGGTTCAACTGATGCGTAGACTGAAGTGGGAGTGAAGAGGGTGACCTGAACTTCACAACACAGCCTTGTTTTAGGAATCCCTTCATGTCTGAATAGAGAGGGGTTTTTCTCCTTAGAGAGAGCCTTACTTTATTTGGGAAACTAACCCTCTCTTGGGAATAACTTCTCTTCTAACACAAATGTTTTTTCCCAAGTGGTTTCCAGGCCGCAGTCTGCACTGAACTCCCAGTGGTCACAATAGCTGATACCCCTGTGACTTGTCCCTGCCCCTGGCAAAGTAAATGGAGCATGTTAGCCTTCCCATGGACACTGCTGTGAGTCCACGTGGTGCCTGCAGCCTGCCACCTCCCTAAGGTGCCCTCTTGTCTTTTCCAGGTGTGTGAGAAAGAGAAATTGCTCTCAGAAAGGAACCAGCTGAAAGCCAGCATGGGAGAATTGCTAGATAACTTCTCGTGTCTTTCCCAAGAAGTGTGTAGAGACATGCAGAGCCCCGAGCAGATCCAAGCTCTCCACCGATACTGCCCCGTTCTCAGACCAATGGATCTGCAGCCAGCCTCCAACATGAGCCCGTCGCCAGCGGGAGTGGAGCAGAGCCTGGTGGCGTCGCAGCGCGTCGGGGAAGGCCTGCAGTGCTGCTCGGAGCCCGGCTCGGTGCCGCTTGGAGCGCCCTGGCTGCCCAACAACGTCTCGGAAAACTGCACGGCCGGCGCGGGCTTGGATGGAGCTGACCAAGGTACCTACCCCGAGAGAGAGCTTCCACTAGAGCAGAGTAGCCAGACGGTCACGGTGGACTTCTGTCAGGAAATGACTGATAAATGTACAACAGACGAACAGCCTAGGAAAGATTACACCTAGTGACTTGTAACCGTAACGTTACACCTGGTCAGGTGTTCTTCAGTCAGCCAGTGGCAGTGCTCATTCGTTGTCTAGAAGAACGTATTTGGTGCACACTACAGTGGTCTTAGCAGCAATACTGTTTTTAAGTATTCCCTCCTCTCTGCAAGCAGGAGTTATCTTCACAATGGTGCTATCCCTCGCTCAGGCAGGGAACTAAGCAGTGGCGACACTGTCTGTTTTTGTATGTTGATTTCAATCTTAACAGGGATGGACAGAACACCTCTGAGGACCCAACCGCAGCTTTTTTCTCAGTGGCCCATGTCACAAAACCCTAACTCAGGAATTTCCTCTGAATGTTCAATTTTTCATTGAAGACAGCTTCTTTACACATCAAAGTTTTATAGTTAAACTGTACATATTATATATAATATATATAAAATATATATATCCATATGCAAAAGTCCCTGCATGCCTCAATTTTTCTCATCCTACAAACTGGAAGCTTTCATTTATATTGTATAAACAAGTTCCAACATTCCTTTTTGTCTTTGATGCTAGAACTAGTTTGGTAACTTGTTACACGATTTTTTTTTCTCGGTTCACAGTTCAGCAATATCATTCAATTTGTACTTATTTATAAAATTTTAATGTTGGAAGCTTATTTGAGATTTTATTATAGACTTTTTTTTTTGGCACGGCCATTTCGTGCCGCTTGAGCAATGTGGATTTATTTTATTTTCTTGCAGATACTGTACAGTAATGGTCAACTTTGCCACTTGCACTGAGTTTCTGGTCAAACCTCTTTTCATAAATGAAGTTGTGACTTCAGTATAACTTGAGTATATGGTTTTCTTTGCTTTATGGCTTAAAGAAAATAGAAAGTTTTAGCTAATAGCCAAACACTCAGGAGATCATTATGTAGGAAAACAGTCTTGCCAAATACTGAATTCACTATACAATTTGTAAAGAGAATCTGCTTGAATTATTTTTGTATTCAGACTTCTTTCTGTTTCACATACCCAGCTTAAGTGCTGTTAATGACGCTTTTGGATTCCTATAGGGTAGAGCATGTTTCACTCTTTAAAGAAAAGCGTTGGACACCTGGAACAGCTCGTCGCGTGTTCCGCACGGTAACGTAAGTGGACGTCCCCCTGGCAGCCCTAGGAGCGGCCCTGCCTCTCTGCTAGGCCTGAGGCCTGCAGAGCGCGGCCTACGGAGTGCGGCCTATGGAGCGCAGCCTATGTAACAAGGCCTGTGGAGCACGGCCTGCGGAATGCGGCCCGTGCAGGTCAGCGCTCTGGCCTTGGCAGGGAGGTTGCAGGATGCCCCCAAAATGGCGGCGCTGGTTCCCTCGCAGAGGCCGGGATGGCGCTGGAGGCTGCGAGCGAGCCGTGCGCCCAGGCTCGTTGCTTGCCCTTCCGAGTGTTGCGTTCCGGGATGCCCTCATCCTCCAGCACTGCCCTCCGCACAAGCTGCAGCCAGAGGAGCGCTGTCTCAAAGGAGACCACTCAGTGAATTGGCTTAGTTGTCACTGTATTGGATTTGTATCTTAAGCGATGTTGACTCATGTTCTGGCTGTGTGAGACAGCAGCTTGCCGAGCATAGCATCTGTATGTACAGCGTAGACAGGAAAACATCCTCCTAGTGCTTTTTTAGTAGGTATTATTATAAGTGTATCGAGTTTTTATTTTGTGGCTCTTGGCCGCACGCGTGCCAGGCCTGCGCGTGGCTTTGCCCTGGGCGACACCTGCCATGTGCTTTACCTGCCCGACACCCCTGGCTCTTGCTGAAAAAAAGCAACCGGCTCTTCACACCCGTTAAAAGAAAGCAGGCAAAGGCAGTGAGGTGCGATGGCACTGCTCCGAAGCACCGAGTGACCGTGTGGTTTCGGTGCTGACGTTTACACTCGAGGTGTGTTTGCTGGTGCTTTTTGGAGGCACGCGCGCTCGCTCAGCGTCCTCGGCCCGGAGGAGGAATCAGCTCCCTCTCTCCGCTTGTCCCTGCTACGGCCGTGCTCGCGAGCAGAGCGTCGCCGCTCGCCGCCACCTCCCGCTGTCCCCGGCCCCGCGGGCGAGCCGCCCCGGGGCGGATGCCTCTAGCATGTGCCATGTTTGTTGGAAACGCGTTCTTGCCCCCCCGCATGTACAAAGAGAAGCTAGTATATGATGTAGGAGAATATTTATGTTTAAGTATTAATCGTTACTGTACAAAATCCTTACCGTTCGATGTTCAAAGATAGACAAATGCCATAAACTCCTAGCTGGCAAGGTTGAAAGCGGCGGGAGGAGTCGTCCTTGCTTTCTGAAAGCTCTTAAACTAACTGTATTTGAAGGCCCTCCCAGCCGTCTTTCTTTTGCAGGTAACTGACTGAGAAGCTCTTTTGGGGAGAATTTGATTTTCCTTTGAATCCATTGACGTTGCAAAGCAGTTCGGTGCTTCGCAGAGAAGTTTTGTTTCTATAAGACCATGGTGAAAGCTAGAATTTAAAACTAAATGTGAATCACATTATAGAGTCATAGCTACTTGGGAGGGCAACGGGGGGGAGGGAGGGAAGGGTCAACTGACACAGTATTTTAAAGATGTTTTTTGTTGCCTTTTTTATTTTTAAGTGACCTCCTATATATATATGAATAGATAGAATGTTTTATGAGTGTAAAACCGAGTTTTAACTTGCTTCCTGACATGAAGATTTACTCTGCTAATAACTCATGTGCAACTGGTACTCTTGACCTCATTCCAATGGTTTAAAAAACCCACCCACACAACCCATTGCGCTGCAGCTCTTAGGTTTGACCTGGCTCCCTGCTGCTGCTGGGTCGCTTGATTTCCTCCTTCATGGGAACTGATATTGAAAACCACTGCTCAAATAAGTGTCTCTTTCTCAGTCTTTCTCTCGCTTTTCTCTTTCCTTCTCCCGGGAGTTTTTCTGGATGTTTGATTTCACTCTTGCCCATTGGAAGTGGCGGATTTTTTGTCATTGCTTCCTGTATTTACATGTATCCTGGGTTTTCAGTGTTGGTTTTTATTTTTATTTTTTTGGTGGTGGTGGTGGTGACTGTTTTTTTGTTGCTATTTTGTTCTGAGGTTTCTTTCACTCTGCTGAACCACGCGTCTCTCAGAGCTGCTCCTAGGCTAAAGGGAAACAGGGAGAACTAGCTCAGACCTGGACGTGAGCTGACAACCACAGCGCTTGGCATGAGAGCAAAACGACTAACCAAAAGGATATCATTTTTAAAAAATAATATATATATATATATGTGAAAAAAAGGAACAGCTGACTGCAATATTTATTACATTTAAGAGTTTGGTCGGTGGTCACCATGCTCGTTCTTAAAGCAAATGTCTCTTTGCTTTGGTCAAAGAGGAGTCGCGCACAGTCCAACGTTGCGTGGGACCCGTATCCCTGCTCCCTGGGCAGGGGAGGCCTGGAGCTCTGTCCAGTCTGTACCTAGTCCTCCTTTTCCTTGGCGATATCTGTACCACCAGAAAACCTCATTTCCTTTAGGCTTGTTATTCGTTGTCAGGTGAGTACTACACTATATGATGTGTTTGTTTCTCTGCGTTCTCTGGGGGTGCCTTGGACACAATTAAAGCTCGTTGTAAGCTGATTCTGGAACAAAGAGGTAGTGCAAAAATGGGAAAAAAAAAGAAAACAAACCATGAAACAAGCAAAACAAAAGCAAAAACGTTGGCTGTGTTAGCAGGACATCCCGGTATTTATATCACAAACTTCCTAACGTGTGATGATGACTCAGGCGTCAGAGTTTGATGCTGCAGTGTAAAACTATTATTTTATATATTGTGCAAGTAATTTATTAAATGTCTTTCTAAGGTATATGCTGCTTTTAAGATGCACTATATTTTTGGATCTAATCCTTGTATTGTTTTTTTCCCAAGGAAGTAAAATGTGCTGCAAAGGCAAGCCACAGTGCTTAGTATGCTAACTGCTACTTCTCTTTAAAAAGGAGAGTGGGAACTAGATAAGTAACTTTTCTAAATGGAGTGACTGCTGCCAGAGAAATGAGTAGTGCTGATAGTGGGGTTGTTGATCTGGAGTTCAACACTTGGTCACGTCAGTATTAGAAGAAGCGCTTAAATAGAAATTAAAAAGCATAGATAGTACGGTTAGGGTTTTTAATATGTATTTTTATGACTGCCTAAGGAAACAACAAATGTGCATGCCAGAATCAGTATAATCCTGTAATAAAAAGAAGTAGGATCCACTAGGAGAGAGCATGATGAAACACTGTAATTCCTGAAGCAACAGAGCATCCTCACTGGTGTCACACAGCCCACTCCTGTGGTTGTTGTAAAGAGGAAGGGAGGGTTTTCAGAGCAGAACCACGGCAGGTTCTGCAGTGAGACAAGAGTGAACATTTGCCAGGCTTGCACAAGCTGGCGTTTTGAGCTACTTCAGATCCTTCTGCTTCCACTTGTTTTTTCCTCATTCGCAGAGTGTGTGGCAGTGACTTCAGGTGGGTGTTGTAGTCGATGTTTGCAGCATTTAAAAGTGTGTATTTTAGGTCTGTCTAGAGAGGGCTTAGGAGCAGCGGAGCGGGTGGCCTTTGTGTCAGGAGAGGATCTGCGGAGCTGAGTGGCTTATTAATGTCAAAAGTGAGGTGAAACTGAAGTCATTAACACACAGAACCTGCCCGGGTCCTGTTTCATGCTAGGACTCTTCTCAACACATTCTGACTTTGTTGCAGTTTTGTCTCTGCCAACACAGCCCAAGTTAATTTTATATACATATATATATACATGTATGTATGTATACATACATATATAATTCTAGTCAGAGTGTGTGTTTGTGTATTTTCCTGTTTATAATACATATATGTATATTTATAATACTCCTTGGAGTATTTTATGACTCAGGCATCAGCTCTGATGCTGCAGAATACGATATATGTGTATATGCATATGTTCAAATACTGTGTGTATATTTAAAAGATTATTGTTGGTGGTCTGTAGAGTAATTATTCTCTTTACATTCAAAGTTTTAATGGCATTACCTGCAAAGACAAAGTGTACAGTATTTTCCTACACTCCACCAAGATAGGTATTATTTATATCAAATGCAACGTGTTGATATGCATTTTAAGGAGTTACACGTACGAAGCTGCCCTTCTTTTGCAGCAAAACCCCTCTTTTTGGCAGGAAGGACTCCTGGGAGAGCCTTATGCTCAGGTGGGTTCCTCAAGCAGGCAGCTCAGGGGCACTCGGTGCGGCACCGCCCGTGCTCCTCTCACCTCCACGGGTGAAACTAGGTGGGTGAAATTGGCTGCTCCGGTCCCACGAGGCCGAAACAGAGCCCGGGAGCAGGAAGGGCAGCGGGCACCAGGAGCAGGGCGGGCGCCCGGCCGCGTCCATCGCCTCCGAGCGCCTTGGATGGCGCTCACGGTTCCCTCCGGGGTTGTCCCGCGTGGGGGACGCAGCCCGGAGAACCCTGCGTGTTTGGATGCCGTTCTCCTGCCGCCCGGCGCTCCGACGGAAAATATCTGGCTCCCTCCGACTGGCAGAGATTATACTAACCACTCTGGTGATTTCTGACGTGTTTGTTTACTATTGATTTCCAGCATCGCCTTTGATTTCAAGGGTGGGGATGCCCTAAGAGTTTGTTCCAGAACCAGTTGGTTACAAGTGCACCTCCTATCTATGCCTTACAAACTTCAGAGGCCATATTCAAAACAGGGTTTTATCAGTGTATGCAAGGGGGTGCAACCCCTCTTCTCTTCCTCCCCAGGTCAAACAGTATGGACAGTTTTCACACATATCTACCTGTATAACCCTCTGTACCTCTCATAACTGGTCAATGACTGTAACAGGTTACATCAGGTGTTTTTTCTACATACTTTTTACACAAATTCTATGCGATTAATGTAACTTAATTCAATGCATCATTTTATTGTACTAGTTCTTAAGCTTGTCTTTATTTTTTTTCTAGGTGACTGTGGTTTCTTGTGATTTTTATTGTATAAATAAATGAGGTGGCTGTTGATGCTTACTCTCTGTTACTAAGAATTTTTACCTTTTTGGACAAAAAAAGCATTGCTATGAACTAATGAATTTAAAACGTCATTTACTCATTGTAAATACAGTATTGTGCAAAAAAACAAAAATGAAAAAAAAAACCACCCAGCCCTTTTCCATTCATTTGAATTGCTAGTGTTAACTGAATTTTGTCTAGACACCATTTCTGTTGATGAAATAAAGACATATCATTATGTATTGTAAATTGTATGTATTGTACAGCGACTCATCTCGAGTGTGACGCGGGTGCTGCGGCCGGGCAGGGTCCAAGCAGGGTCC
>JAUBOD010001001.1:615560-627305 GCA_032353885.1 Nothura maculosa
CCCGCGCGGGGCCGGGCGGCTGCGGGCGCCGCTTCCCGCCCGCCTCGGCCTCGGGCGCCGCGCGCCGCGCCCGCCCCGCCAGCGACTTGCGCAGCCTCTTGATGCCCAGGTGGGCGATTTCCAGCACGTTGAGGAGCAGCGAGACGGCGGCGATGCTGTTCATGAAGACCATGAAGATGGTCTTCTCTGTGGGTCGGGACACAAAACAATCCACCGTGTTAGGGCAGGGGGGACGAGTGCACTTGTAAAGGGGCGACATGTGAAAGCCATACAAAAGATACTGACCTATCATAAAGCCCACCTCGAGCACAGAGCGGGTCAGGATGTGCAGGACGTAGGTGCGCAGCAGGGACCCTCTCAGCGGGGCCTTGTTCACTTTCTTCTGCTCCTCGAGCTTCCGCAGTTCCCTCTCCACTCTCCTGTACTCCTCATGCAGGGGCTCCAGGTCTTCCAGCTGCGCCCTCAGCTGGGCCTTCTTCTTCTGCCGTTCCTTCTCCAGAGCCCGCAGCCGGTAGAGCGCGTGGCACATGTAGACGAGAGACGGAGAGGAGACGAATATGATCTGCAGCACCCAGTACCTGATCAGCGAGATGGGGAAGGCCTGGTCGTAGCAGATGTTGCTGCAGCCGGGCTGCTCCGTGTTGCAGATGAACTCGGACTGCTCGTCGTCCCACACGTCCTCGGCGGCCACCCCCAGCACCAGCATGCGGAAAATGAACAGGATGGTGAGCCAGATTTTGCCGACGATGGTGGAGTGGATGTGCACTTCTTCAAGGATGCTCCCCAACAGATTCCAGTCCCCCATGGTCAGAAATTCATATCTGTAACACAAACTCTCTTTTATTTTTTTTTAAAAAGCTACGCATTCCCTTAGGAAATGCCCTTTTCTTACTATTTCTTTTTAATAATGATGTTTCTTATATATTTTGATAGCGCAAGCGATTTTAGAGGTTAGAATCATAGAATCACAAAATGCTTAAGGTTGGAAGGGACCTCTAGAGACCATCTAATCTAATCCCCCTGCACACACAGGGACACCCAGAGCACGGGGCACAGGGCAGCATCCAAGCGGGTTTGGAAGATCTCCAGAGAAGGAGAGTCCACAGCCTCCCTGGGCAGCCTGTGCCAGGGCTCTGACACCCTCACTGCTAAGAAATGTTTCCTTAAGTTCCTGTGGAACTTTTGGTGTGTCAGTTTGTGGTCGTTTCCTCTCGTCCTACCACTGTCCACCACTGAAAAGAGGCCAACCCCATCCTCCTCACCGCCTCCCTTGAGGTATTTATAGACACTGATCAGGTCCCCCCTCAGCCTTCTCTTCTTCAGGTTAAACAGGCCAAGTTCATTGTTTTTTCTTGTATTTAGTGGGGTATTAAATGAATACCAACACTATGGCCATGGCTGAAGGACACAAATGTGAAATGCATGGTTTGAACTTGGAGACGGCTGATTCCAGCTGTAAGACACAGTGCTTCTTATCCTCCTACAGCTTAACAGTATCTTCTTCCTACTGTGTAAGTTTTTGTTTGGTCAACATCTATTTGATCTTTCAAATCTGTTGCTGATTATCATTTACACACTCTAATGTCATGTCTATGACTTCGCCCTGTCTTTTGGCATAGAAAAACTAGAATAAGATACAACTCTTATGGACTTTGTTTCTGTGAGACAGTTTTAGGATATGTGCTGGATAGCTTTCCATTTTGCAACCTTTTAGTACCATCCATCCAGTATCTTGCCATCTACCAGAGTAAACATGAACAGGTTTCTCACTTGGAATCCAAAGTTATGAATACATAAATAATTTTCATATAACTCAGCATACCTGTATGAATAGTCTCAGTTCTTGAGCATTCTTATCCTAAGAGAGCTTGCAGGAACAGTATTTTCAATTTTATTGATTTATTCATTTAAAGTTTTTCTGAGGTCACCAAGAATTTGACTAAATTACACATTTCAACATACAAGGAACAGAGAACACACAAGGGAGCAGTACAAAGATTTCTAGCTGCATGAGATGGCCTTATTTACTACCTCTAGCCACGAGATTGTTTTGATTCATCTGCAAATTGATCCTGCTGCTGAAAGATGCTGGATTTCCACGGCACCCCCAAACCACTCTGGAAACTATTCAAGAGCTTCACATAATCTAGGAAATTTAAATTTAAAGTATTTTTGCCTGCTTAACTGTAAGAGTCCTGTAAGTGCCAGTTCTAAGCTTTTTACGAGCAGTTGTGGCCGTGTCCGTAATCTTAAACAATTTAAATCGATAGTGCAGCTGAGTGATATCACCATTATCAATTCACCTTGTCTGCAATTTATGATATGGTACCACACAGCAAGATTCTGCTTGGAGGCTGTATTTGGCCACACCATAAGTAAAGATTTTTCAATTGGAGCCAACAGTGCAGTCATTCGCTGCATATGTGACCTTTATATCTCATTATTATTTTTTTTTTCCTGAAAAAATGAATCTTCACAATAATCTTCCCTTTTTCTCAAGGAATTTGTTCCAGAATCCCAACTATTCTTGCAATTTCTTAGCTGCTATGATGCATTTGGAAATCTTTTCCCACTCTCTCCCTCCCACATGTATCACCAAAAAAAGATGTATTAAAAAAAAAACCCAAAATTACTCTTCATTCAGAGTAGAAGAGTAGACATAGGTTTTTGTAACTTCATAGTTCGAATGAGTATAAAATGTTCGTGTGTCAAAAGCTTTGCTAGAAAGTGCTACATCCGAAGCTAATAATGTTGGACCTGCTTTTCTGAGCTGGCAAGCGAGGACACAGGAGCTGTGTACAAATAGAACATTTCACCCTCAGTGAAGGAGACACAGAGCTTCACGCAGAGCGAGCCTGGAGACCCAGAGCACTGCAGGGGTCGAGGCCCAGGGTGCTGCCTGTGGGCGGCTGCGTCTCCCTGCGCCTGCGAGGTGCCCGACCCACAGCAAGGCGCAGGAGCCTTGGCTGTATCCGCTCCTCATGGCTGGCTGAGGCTGAGAGGGGCAGGGAAAAAGCCCAAGGAAGATGCTGAAGTGTAAACACATATATAAAATGAAAGGGAAAGGAGACCTTTTCATCCCAGAGTTGGAAAGAAAGCATCTTTCTAGCACGAGGAATCACCCTGTTTGGAATGGCAGGTTAGTCTGTCTGCTGAGGGTAAATGAGGACAAGAGTGTTACAAACACATCGTTCTGACTCGGCAGAAGGGTTTAGTAGAAGGGCTCAGTATTAAAACAATCCTGTCCTGAGCCAACAGTGCAGAGGAGTTACCGGAGTGGCATATTTCACTCTTTAAATACTTTTAAGATACTAGGTGCTTCCCTTCAAATCTGCACTGGTATGAATATTTATAGTTAGAAAGTACTCTAGAAACTAAAAGGAAAGTCTACATCCATGCACAGTTTCAAGGACATGAGAAAAAAACTCTTTTTGCTGATTTGATATAGTAATGTGCTTTCAATAGTAATTTTCACGTTTCTTTTTTCCTCTGGTCTCATTTGAGCTCTGTGCAACAGTAATGTCAAACAACGGCGATGCTATTAGTTCTAGCCTAAAAAAATTCACAGTTTCTAGTATAGATTGTGTATTGCTGTGGCGTTTCTCTTTACACTGACTACTTTTCTAAATAGTTCTGAATGTTATTTTAAACCTTAAAAATACATGAATATAATCTACTGGAGGAAGATTCTTTATTTCTTGTTTTTACTGCTTTTTTTTTCTTTTAAACAAAATTTTTAAACAAAATTTCTTTTTAAATTCGCTTGGTCCTCTTCCACAGTTCAAAACAGTTCTATATGAAATTTGAACTGGAATTCAATGGCCCAGATCAAAAGACATGATATAATATGAAATCTTTTTTTGTCCTGCAGTCTTTACACTTGAAAAAAGATGCCAATATATTCATTTCATGTTCTGAGAATTGCTAATCTGATAACACCTGCAAACTAACTCGATTGTTCCAACTGATTGTAATTGTTACAAGGAAGTGAGTCATAACCTATCATCAAATTGTTAAAAAGATCCAGTTTTCAAAAAGTTACAGCTTTGCTTAAAAGTATTTCTTTTTTTTTTTAAAAAAAAAAAAGATCAAATGTTAAGACACAAATCCCCCTGTTTTGGATTTGAATTGCTCCGAGTCTGATGTTTACCTACCTGCTCCCGTACTTCCCTAGGAAGATATTATTATTTCCTGCCACTTACCTTATGAGAAAGCCCTTGGTTAGTCTCTTTTAGAGCATTGCAGTAGGATCATAGCGCGGCTGAAAATTTCCTTTAAAAATGCTAGTTTTTGTTGTTTTTTTCCTTTCTTTCTTTCTTTCCAAGAGCCAAAGCATAGATGTGGCACGCTGAGCAGGCTTCACCGGTCTTCGTATCTGGATCACGCAGGATCACTCAGTCTAAACTATACGTGCAGAGTTTACAATTATCAGATGATAGGATGGTGCCTCCAGCCAAAATTGTCATGCAATCATTTCGGTCAGCGGCATCTAGCAAAGCTGTTCCCCTCAGGCTCAGCCTCACCAGCAATAGGTTACAATGTCTCCATGCACTGTTTTGGCCAATTCTTTAGATACCAGGTGTTCCCTCAGGTCCTAAATGAAGATGTGTTGTGTAAAATGGGCAGATAACCACCTTTTACAGTGCTTTACATTTTCTTTACATTCCATTAGTTTCGCTTGGAATCAATGCCGAAGGATCGATCGGTCATGTCCGATTTCATAGTCTGTTGCCTGGTGAGTTAATTTAGTATGTGCTAGGCCGAGTCTTTGGAAATGGAGGCCACAGCAACGAGACTCAAGTCTCCAGCTAGAAACAAGGGCTTTCAACACAGAGACCCTTCCTTGGCTGAGGGAGGACACTGCCCTGTCGAGGGCTATGCAGAGTTCATGTGTCTGACCATGAGAGACAAGATCTAGAAAAACAAGGTGAGTTCCCTAAGTGGGACCAGGGGAGAAATGAGAGCCGCTGGATCAGAGGTTCTGTTACTAAAACCATTGCCCGATTAACCCCAGCCAGGTCTAAACTGAGTGGCCTAAATTCCTAAATGCCTAAAAAATGAATTCCTAAATGCCTAAAGGGAACCAGCACTTTCTTTTTTTATTGTTAAGTGCTACAGGTGTTTGGCAGACCTTTTTTCCAGTATATCCATAAGCATTTAATTTTAGTGTGCCCTTAACACTGATTGTGATTCAGATTCCTTCCTCTAAGTCCTATGAGGTTAAGAGGTATTTGGCAACTGCTCTTTTCAGCAGGACTGCAGCTCCTCTCCCGGGCAGGTAGCGTTTTGGGAGGTAGGTAGCTCATGAGATGGAATAGATCATCTCATTTCTGTTGCTCCAGAACTCTCACACTTATAAACATAGAATTATAGAATCATCATGGTTGGAAAGATCTTCTAGATCACCGAGTTCAACCATAAGCCCTTCAACACCCTGCCTGCTAAAGTACGTCCTCAAGCGCCTCACATACATTTCTTGAACACTGCCAGGGACGGCTCTTCACCAATTCATTGCCCGCCTTTGGACATTCCCCAGCACTTCAATGCCTTTCCTGTAGTGAGGGGCCCAAAACTGAACACAGGATTTGAGGTGAGGCCTCCCCAGTGCCAAGGATGGGGGAACGGTCGCTTCCCTGGGCCTGCTGCCTACACTGTTTCTGATACAAGCGAGGAGGCCGCTGCCCTTCTTGGCCACTGGGCGCTCTGCTGCCGCATGTGAAGTTGTCTGTCGACCAACATCTCCAGAGCCTTTTCTGCTGTGTGGCTCGTCCTTCACCATGCTTCAGTCTTGCAAGGTGTCTTGCAAGGATTCCCAATTCTTCCTTGAAGATATTCCCATTAACCAGTAGCCAGACATTTCCACTGTCCCTTTTTAATATACCCCACAGTAGCAATACTTCTTTGTGGTTATTTCAGATTTATGTATCAATGCATCTTTTTAGCATAAGCTGTACTGGTCTGTCTTAAAGTCATGTTTGAGTAAGTGTTCAGAGCCTTTCCCTGCAGTAAATGAGCGGCAGCCTCTCTTCTCCATTATGCACAAGATACATGATCTAGGCATGTGTTTCAAATGTTTTAAGGGAGGAAGGGATAGACTTTGTGCTTCTAATAAACACAGTAATATCCATCCAAGCCTCCTAGGCCTTCCTCATCCACGTGCTCGCACTCTCCGGCACAATGCCGTCCCATTTGCAATATATTGGCATTTCACTAGTAACAAGGGCTTTCTTTATGCATTTGAAGTCTTCAAGGCTTTATCTCTCTGCTTCAGTCACCTTGCAGCTTTGACTCAGGCCTGGGAGCCCTACCCTGCTTCCCCAGCTGCTTCCAGCGCTCTCGGGTGTTTCTCAGGAGCGCCATATACTAATCCATATACTAATATATTACAGCTTGAAGTTTAAAACCTTAGCTAATACCTATTTTGCTACAGCTAAGCATTACCAAGTACTAGACTTGCTCCTTCTGTGGCTACCTTTCCAATGACAAATAAACCAGGTGAGTGACCTCCTTCCCGCTCTCAGAATGGGCACTGCTCACAGCTAGACACTCAGCCCCCACGTCACTTTTTTGCTGTTAAGGTAGTTCTATACCTGTTTTATTTCATGTATTACCTTTTGTGACTCAGATGGGTTTACTATTGGTTGCACAGTACATGCTTTTTAACTATAATCAGGAGGGAGGTGCCAGCTACCACCAACCTTCTACCCACCTTTCACTCAGTTGCTGAACTGCCCCCCTTGATGAATTTCAGTTTTTTTTCCTAAGAAGGCCAAGGAGTATTTCTTGGTATGAAGAAATGAGAAGTACATCAACTGCTTAAGATTATTTTCCAGCTTGTTTGAGGGAAGACAAGTGGTGGAAAGTTTTAATGCAAAAATTATAGGATAGGCAGCAAAATAATTTTTCTTGTGCTTAGAGAAGTGCCTTTATTCCTGTCAACTAACAAGAGAGTCAACTGGCAACAAAGTTGGACCTGAGAAGGATCCCTCAAATTTCGGTTTCAGATGCCCTGCATGGTTTGTACAAAGCACACATGTAAGCTCTCCATAAATACTGCTCACTGAATTTCCTCTTTAGAAAGTTTTCCAACGCCCATGACAACTAACATGTTTAAACTGAGTCTTGGAAAGACCCATGTGCTGGATAGGGGCAGATCTATTGAAGAGCAAACCAGAGCAAGACCCTTACAGCGGTGCCAGCTCCGCTCTCCCATGTGAAAAGCCCCGGGTACAAGGAAGTCTCCCTGTGATGTTTCACCCACCACTAAAGCAGCGCTTTGGAAAGAGCGGGATGAGGCAGATTCCAATTCATGAATGGCTTAAGGAAGGTTTTGAGTCGTAGTCTGTTGAATAAACCATCTTCTGACGTTATTCTGCAGATATGTTGTGTTGCTTGCTAACAAGGAAGCCGTAGGCAATTGAAGCAGAAATGGTATCAGAGCAGCAGCTAAGACTAAAACTTCCAGGTTTATTGCCCAGAACTTCTACACAGCAACTCACGCACACAAACTAACACAAGTCACTTTTAATGCTGCTTCACAGAAGTCGTAGTTTCCGAGACACTGGCCAACAGTTTTAGAGAATGCTTTCATTTACCTGAGGTTTCACAAATAAACGTAGATTAACTTACATACAGTACATCTCGAAAATATGTATCAAAATTCTCACTGAAGAAATAAGTTACAAACAACGTTATAAAAACACTCCAAAGCAACCTTTGTCCAACAAGGACGGAAGTGGATGAACTTTACAGAGTTTTATTTTTTGCATTACTCTTACAGTAAGCAAACTAGTTTATACAAAATAAACCTGGAGTTTCATATAGTTAAAAAAATCATCTTTGGCTAAACAAAGTTCTCTCTATATTTATACATATATTTATATATATACACATATCTGATATTTTACATGACCATATAGGAACCTGTACACATACTTACAGTAGACAGAACATTAAAAAAAAGTTTCATAATTTACAAAAAAGGGAATCCAAGTCAGAAACAAAACAGTAATTTCCCTGCTCCCTCCACCTTTACAAACACCAAAGTAAATAAACACAGGCAAGGAATAAAAGACTTTGTAGTAAAACACTGCCTGCTTGTGAGACAGGGAGAGAGGAAGCACTTAAGTGAAGACAAGCTACTCTCCCCTCAGTGCACATGTTGCTCTATAACAATATGGTTTAGGGAAACCAATACTAGCTAAGCCTGGGCATAAACACTAACAGTTTCAGTTAGGTCTAAATCTCTAATAAGCAAACTGTTGTCATTAAAGGTTTGTGTAGAGCAAGCACGGACAAGCAGGCAAATCCGCAGCTGGGATCATCGCGAGGCACTGCCCGAAGACTTGATCCTCAAAGAGAAGTGCTTGGGAAGCACGATTACGAGAGGGAAGACTGCCAAAGTTGGCATCAGAACCTACTCATGTAGTTCTAACATTTTCCAGAGCACTGGCTAAGACGAGGACTAGGCACCGTGTGGCAGTGGGACAGCCCCACTGCCATAGGGCAGCCTGACAACTCCCCAGGTGCCAGGGGCACCATCACTGCTCAGTTCTCCAACCGTTTGTAGAACCTCAAGTCTCTCCTGAAGAGACTCTCCTGTAGAACCTCAAGTCCCTCCTGCCAAGTCTCTCCTGCCTGCAAGACGTTGCTAAGCCTTGGCAAGGTGCCGAAAAGGCACCATCCTGAAACTGAGCAAGTGGCCGCTGGATTTTGGGAAAAGAGAAAAAAAGATGGTGCTTTTAGGTGGAGTTGCTCCCCAACAAAGCTCTGGCCAAGCTCGGCAGATGGAATCACGAGTTTTGGAGGCACTAAGTAATTTGCAAGGATAGAAAAGCTGCTGTCAAAACAAGTCAATAAGGCTTTTGGAAATGCTTACTTTTACCAAATAGAGTAATAAAAAAAAAGTCTCCTGGTTATTAAATAAACCTGTGGAGGTCTATTTACAAATTACTGCTAAGAAAATGGATTGCTGCTCTTATTTGCTTAAAAAAATGTTTCATGTAGAAGGCCTATCAAGTTACTTCAGTTAAGTTCAGCAAATTTAAGTGTCTTTCCCAAATGTAATCTGCAGAAAATGAACAAACTTCTTTCCAAAACAGAAAACATTTTTGAAAAGAAACCCAAATCCTATGTACCTTTTTCTGACAGAAATGTTATTCAACTGTGCAAAATTCAACACTATGTCTGTTTAAATGTCATCAGAACTGTAAAATATTTTCAACTGCAAGAAAATCCTTGGTAAACTAATGCTCCTTATTCACTAGTATTTCACTAATTTTAAAATTTCACTAATATTTAAAAGGATCTGAAAAACTGTTCTCTGCATTAATGACTGGCTTCACTCTCCTTGAGGAGGGAGATGGGCCCCCCCGACAGGAATTCATTCCTTTCTTTCCATTGAACACTGGAGTAACAAAGAAGTGGCTTGGAGAAGATGCTCCAGGTTGAAGGCAAGTCCTGCACATGGTGCTGGATTCCCTCTTCGGAGCAGATTATGAGCAAGAATTCACCTATTATGGAGTCCATCTATAGGAATAACCCCCTATTCCCTGCCATCTTCATCCAATTACTAGGTAATGAGCACTTGGAATTACAGTTATCCCTGCCCTGTCCTATTTTAAAAGAACAAAGTCTAACTTCTCAAAGTAGCAGTTTCCGTGTTTCAACATAACCAAAATGATGCATTTATTATTTACTAAGATTATCTAACAAGAGGAGTACCCACCAACTAGTTTCCAAGAACTCCTGTTTTGGCCTGGAATTGTCATTCCACGTGCAGCACTTCTCACAAGTTAAGGAACAGCCACCCTTTTCACTGGATGAAATGCTTCTTGTGCTTGCAGAGCACTTTTAACCAACAGAACACTGACCTCCTTAAAATGACACTGCTCTATTTGCACGTGCACACTCTTTCTCAGGTAGCCTGTGGCTTACTCTGTGATTTTCCGGCTACCTGACACGGGATAAAGCATTTCAGTGGAAACGTGGGCAGGAAAGTAAACAACTATCAGTGCCCCAGGTTTCCTGGGCTAAGGAATCTGACTTGGACACCTCCGCTCGCCCCACCGCCTGCATGCAGTGGTTCAGTCTCATTGCTGAAAACAGCTAAGCCTGGGAGCCACAGAGCAGCTTGGAGGTAAATTCACTTGCACTTGGACTTCTTGAAAAGCTTCATTAACTGCTTGAATCTTTCTGAAACCTGAAAGACAAAAAACACCATATTATTAATAACTTGGGTTTCCAGATCTACCAAGTCTAATCTGACAGCCCAAGGACTTTATTTAAAAAACATGATTTTCTTCTTTATGTTTTTTTTCTATTAAATTATAGGGGAAAAAATCCAAAGGCACAATGAACAGGCTAGTAGGATTTGTGCTCCAAAGCATTCAGGAAGTTTTCCTAGACCTTTGACAACTGCAGTAGTGTTCAGGCTCATGGCAGAGAACCAGAGCCAAGTGTTGTTTATATTCCACAATGGATATGAATACATGTTCACGTAACAGTACAGTCTTCCCTGGCCTGTAGTTGAACATGGCAGTTTTGAAGTACAGAAGTTAATTCCTGGACCATAGTATCTCCTTCCTATATATTTTTCAAAAGCTACAACTGTCAGAAAACTAGGATTTTTCTTTCAAGATCACCATCAAAAGACCATGTCCTTATTAGTGAATAAGGACACAACTCCAAACTGGCAGGAGAGCTCTAAAAATAGTATTTGTTCAATTGTAATTAGAAACACAATTCTTATACAGGTTAAGATTCAAAGCACCTACCTGATTTGGGCTTTTGTTTAACCTAGTGGCTAAGGAAACAAAAGTTTTGCTTGAAGGTCCTTTTCTCTGACACTCCAGTAAGATCTCTCGGTCATCATTTCTACAGCAAAAATATATTTCCTTTTAACATTACTACATACATATTTGTGCATGCACACTAACAAACCAAATAATGCATGTGCATATGTTTAAAATCCTGAATATTCCCCAACTCCAGGACATGATTCCAGCAATGAGCTTCGCTGGCCTCACCTTCACTGGCACAGAACTACAGAGGCAGCAGAGAGGAGCAAGCACTAAGGATCAGGATGCAGGATCACTGCAACAGGCACCCCAAACACCCCGGGCAAGAGCACTGCAAGCTTTAAGAGCAGAAGCTTAAACCTGACTTAAGGAAGCTCCCGAACTCAGCCATGGCCAGCAAGAGGGGCTACCATCCATACCCTGCGTGGTTACCCAGCCAGCCCTCACTCAGAGCCCCCTGAGTGTCACGGGACAAGCAGAGGTTCCTGACTCCTGCAAGCGCCCTCGTGTGACAGGGTCAGAGCTCCTCTGCTGTTGGCAAGAGAGGAAAGGACAGGGACCCTGTTCACAAACGTGTCCCTGATCTGCTCCTTGTCTGGTTCATCAGTTTGGGATCTGTAAAATGTGCATAGGCTCGGCGGGCATAAAGCAGACAATGTGCCTTTGGTTCGAACACACCAGGCCACAATGAGTTATATTTAACTACATTTCCTCTATTTTCAAATAAAAATATCACAGCTAATTATTTAAAGAAACTCCTCAATCTTTTTAGGCATCTGTTTGAAGATAGACAAAGACTAAACCAGAGAAAATCTAGCTGCATCCTACACATTTATCTCCAGCACCTCCCATATCCTGTGACTGAGCAGTATGAGGAGGGGGTTCAACCAATCTCCAGGCTGAAAGGTTGACCAGCAATGTGTGCAGATTAAGAGGTGCAGACCCC
>JAUBOD010001001.1:697592-709309 GCA_032353885.1 Nothura maculosa
ACTGTGAGAGTGCCAGAGCCCTAGAACAGGCTGCCCAGGGAGGCTGTGGAGCCTCCTTCTCTGGAGGCCTTCAAATCCCACTTGGATGCCACCTTGTGCTCCGTGCTCTGGGTGTCCCTACTGGAGCAGGGAGGTTGGACTAAATGATCTGGAAGTCTCTTCCAACCTCAGCCCTTCTGTCGTTCTATCATCTGTTAAGGATGCTACTGTCCTTAATAGAATAAACAGCTGAGATTGTCAGGGCTTCTTTTGTAACTGGACCTTGTTACTCTATCATGCCCAAGTATCAGCATGCGGTATAGAAATCCATGGGACACGTCTGTGGATCCATGGGTTGTAGGGAGATACTCTGTTTCAGATCGACAACCAGCTTGGGAGGTGGATAGTGTATTTATACCATGGGAATTCCAAATCTTTAACACATTGCCTCAGTACCCACCTCTTCACTGTGTATGTCCCACAACCAAAAGGTGTTAAAGCAAGGAGTTATACCTGACTCTTGTTTGTAATGTGATTTGTAGGACTTCAAAGATATCACAGCTCAGCCAAGCCTAGAGGAAAAAATGGAAGCTGTAGATGAGTCAGAAGAGCAGCTGGAAGTCGATAGAGCTCTTGTGTCCAAGAGCTCCATGCAGACAGTAATGCTGGTTCATCAGCAGTTGTGCTTGAACTTTGCACGATCCCTGTGGTACCAGCAGAGTCTGCCTTCACGTGGAGCCAAACAGTATTTGAATACGTTCCTTTCCTGCTATCAGACAGGGGCATGCCTGGTGTCACACTTCTGTCCCTTGATTGGTAAGGCTGCTAACATTTCACACTTCTCATTCTAGCCCTCTACTGATCAGTTGCAAATGAATTGTACTGCAAGTCATTAAATGTTTATGTGCTATGGAATAAATGTACAAAAATGTACAAAAACACTGCTTACTTTTCTCAGAGAACTTTTTCTGCGTTCATAATTCTGTTGGGATGTTTTAGTCTTTTAAGAGTTGTTTTGTTTGGCTTTTTTACTCTTAAACTGTGTTGGTTAACTGAGTCTACTCTTTCATTCAAAGTTTTGAACATTTTCATCAGCATAATCTTGTTCAAGACTGAGGATTTGCACAAATTTCCAAGAGATAAAAATTGTCAATTCAATTAGGTTCATAAAAAAACTTAATTTTCAAAGAGCTTTTGTGTTTTTTAATAATACGCACTTTTGTTCTTGCATCAAAATACAATATTAGGAAAAACACAATATTAGGATTAATGTTTTGCATCATTTCTCAGAACAGAGTAATATTTCATTTCTAATCCAGCAAGTCTGTATGTGAGCAGTTAAGAAGTGATGTGCAGTGCTCTAGTCCTGCTGTTTTTATATTAGCTCTGTATGTGTCCCCATTGTGTCTCTGTTGCCCAAGTGTAATGTATTTATTTAATTGGACTCCTTTTTCACAGAACCTTAGTAATAATTTTTGTGGTAAATCTGCTCAATGTGAATTAAAGAAAAGAGGAAGAGCAGTTGGATCCTGATCTTACCACTTTTTGCACAAAAATAAAATAGAGGATGTAAATTTTAAGTATCTGTGCAATACTCCCTGCTTCTATCTCATTGCTTGTGTGGCATGTTCTTATATCTTCATGATGCATACCAGGATAAGGTTTGGGATAATGCTAGTAGGATACAGGGAGGAAAAAAATCAATTTTTCCTTAAGTGAAGAAAGAATGAATAGCATATCTGTCCTTTTTGGCTTCCTAGGTGCTGAACTGAACAACAGTCTTCTGGGAAGCCAACTTCTAGTTAGCACTCTCCTACAAAACACCTTTTTTGAGGAAGTGACTTCAGATCTGATGCTACAGCAAGACGGCCCGTATGATTTTTACCAGCATCCTAATATTCAGCAAGTCCGACAGTGCCAGCCTGTGCTTGATGGTTTTGCTAAAGAAGTGAACAGGTTACTGCAGGAATGGCCTGAGCATCCGGTACTTCTGCAGGTAAAAACATTTCAACAAACGTTTTGGGGAAAAAAAAAACAGTAGAACAGCTATGTGCAAGCAAGCATTTGGTAGTTGTGTGTGTAAATATATTTATAAATACATATACACAAGCACACATACATGCATTCATTCATCGAGACACAAATCTGTTAATTATAGAGATGTTTTGAAATGATACCTCTTTTTTCAAATATGCTAATTGTTTTCAGCTATTTTATTCATTTATGGAATGCTACATGGTATTTGTTGCCTAATCTGATCTTACAGTGTTGGTCAATCTGCAGTTCTTTAGAGATTTTTGAAGGCTTTTCCTGTGTGTGTGGTGGTTTTTGTGTGTCTGTTTTTCTTCCAAAATGCCATATTTTTTATGTTATGGTTGTTTTTTCAATGATACTTTGAAAGTGGACATCCTTGGTACCACTTAGCAGAACCCTTGTTCTTTTGCATTTCTTAGACTAATGTATAAACTTGGAATCAGCTGGAACTCAGAATTTAGTTGTTTGTGCTCTGTGGTCCAGAGCACTGGCCTTCTCTTGCAGAGGTGAATTTTACTAATCTAAATGCACTTAACTTGCATTTTAATTTTTTATTCTGTAGCTGCTGGTTGTGATGGACAGAATCCGGAGTTTTCCACTGTCTAGTCCTCTCTCGAAGTTCCTGAATGGCTTAGAAATTCTTCTTGCCAAGGCACAGGTATGAAGAGTGCTAAGGGAAACTGTTTCATTTCTTCTTCTATGCTCCTTGTTTGTATTGGCACCATTATGAAAACAACTGGAAGCTTTCACAAAATAGGTGAACTTGCATGTAAATTTAAGTAACAGGAAAATGCTACAGAGATCTAAATGAAAGGTTAATTTTCTTTTAAAAATGTGAGATGACTTGTTTAGTTTTGGTTTTTGTTTTTTTTTTTTCCCCCCTCTCTCCAGGACTGGGAGGAAAACGCTAGTCGAGCTTTGTCCTTGAGGAAACATCTTGATTTGGTTACACAGCTGATTATCCAGTGGCGTAAACTGGAGCTTAAGTAAGAACTGCCTTTCCCTACAAGGTCTAAGCAATAGCAGTAGCCTCCTGTTTTCATACAGAGATGCATTCCGGAGCCTTATTTTCCTATATTACCCTAACTTTGGAACATCTTCCTTTGTGTGGATATCCTGGTGTTGGGGGGAGACTAAAGGAATGCCTGTGTTGTTCATAAAAATACATGTCCATTTAGTCCGGTTTTCCCTAGTGAGCATATGTGGATGCCTCAGAAGGAGTAGAGAAAGACGAATGTCTACACTATTAATCCTCATGTTTTCCCAGCTTTCTGTTTGTTTTCATCTTGGGGTTTGTGAACCAGTTTGTATAATTTAGTAACCCCTGATACATTTCCCTTAAGAATGGTCACCCAGCCTCCTGCTATAAGACCATATAAAATTTTCATGTCCACAGTATGCCTTGAACAGGAACTCCACAGGTCTCCTTCACATTTTGTAGAAAGGGCTTTCTTTGCCTACTTTAAGCCTCTCTGTCTCTGGTTTTGTTTGAATACACAAGGTCCCTAGTTTGTGTATTCTTTCCTGTATATACAGTAGTGGGAAGGCAGTGATGTTAGATAGTTGTGTATCTTAAGCATATGTATACATGGTTTCTTGCTGCCTAGCTTTCCCTCAGTTTAGTAAAAGCTGAAGATAAAGTTGCAGTTGTTTTCGAGTCCAGACTGCCAGTGGTTTGATTTCTGTTGCTGTGTTTGTTTGTACTCTTCTTGCTTCCAGTTGCTGGTCAGCCAGTCTGGACAATATTACCAAGCAGCACGTAGAGAAATCCACAAAGCATTGGTTTTCAATCTACCAGATGATTGAGAAGTATGTACAAGAACAAACAGAAGGAATTGAGGAAGGTAAGTATTGTCTATAAATACGTGGTATAGGACCAGCAATTTCTAAGGATGCCTAAGTAAGGGCTTAATGCTGGAGTTAAAGCTTGTAGCTCTTCCATGGTAGTGCAAGATCTTCTAGACAGTGTGCAGTTCAATTGGTATTTATTTCTGAAACCATACTTGTATCATAGGGCTAAAATTACCTATAATGTAAAGAAAGGAAGATACCTGTAGGAGGCACATGAAAGGAAGAACAGGACACAGTGAATCTTGCACATAGATATGTATTTTAGAATGAGATTTGAGAGGGAGGAAACCTCTATCTACAGCTGTAAAAGGCACTTAATCTTATTACACGGAGCAGAGTTTACCTCCTAGCTGAAGTGTTTTCAGCATTCTGAATAAAGCTTAAACCTTACACTGTGTTTGCTTTTGGTATCTACCCTGTCTATCAAATCTCTCTGCAGTTGTTCAAGTTAAAGGGGAAAATTGTTCTCAGTACTTGGTCCTCAAATGTCGCATAATTGTAAAGGTGAAAGAAACATTCAATCTTCTCTACTAGATTCTTCCGTGATGTTTATGAGGGATTAAGCAGCTGGCAGTGACTAATCTGTGCTCATCATTCCCGAGAAAGGCATTCCTTCATAGAAAATAGCAAATATTCTTGACTGCTCGATGCACTGTCAATTGTGCTGACCTCATATGTTGTTTCCTCTGGCTACTTCTTATTTTAAGATTCGAATCCACCCCACACTTTCATACTTTTTATATTTTTCTCCCCTCCCAATTTCTTCCTTGTATAGGAAGTTTCTCAGTTTCTTTCAAGTCTTGCCTAGCATAGACCTTGTGTTGAGCTGGAAGTGTACAAAGATTATAATTATCAACCTTTTCCATGTGGATTTTTTTCCTTCTTTCCCTCTTTCCTCTTAATTTTTTTGGACAATGATCAGAAACAGAGCAGATGAGCCTCCAGATGTTGATCAGCACCCTGCAGGCTTTCATCGAAGGATCCACGCTGGGAGAGTTCCACACACGGCTTCAGGTACTGCTGGTTTTCCACTGCCATGTCCTGCTGATGCCTCAGGTGGCAGGAAAGGGTAAGTTGGTACCATTACGTGTGTTAAGTCTTCTTTACAAGACATTCCAGACTTCGCATGCACATGGAACGCTTAATTGCTAAGATTGCCAAGAGCAATCCAAGCTTTTACTGCTGCTTTCACATCAGGAATGGCATTAGCTTGTTTGCCAGCACCAAGAATGGTGTTGGCTTGCCTTGATACAAGCAAGCTTTATGATCATGAGGAGCAGTTGTGTTTCTCTTGTTGATACTGAAGAACGTCCTTTTTTGAAAGAAGCTCCTTATTGTCTGTCCCTTCCAGATGTCCTGTGCAGCATCCTGTGGAATCTGCATAATTATTATAAGCAGTTTTCAGAGTGTGTGGAGACCAGAATCGCTGAGCTGCGGCAACCTATAGAGAAGGAACTTAAGGTAAAAAAAACCTTAACTCAGACAGCTTGTTGGAGTGATCCGATGACCAGTAGAGCAGCTGGTGCTTGAATTTGTAGATACCTTGAAATCCTGTGTGGTGCTGCACTTTTTCTTTGGCAGAGAAATGATTTAAAGGCTGAGTAAGAGCCCGTAATGTTCCATCAGTCCCGTTCAGCCAAGGAGGTTACTCCCATATTGTGAAGCTCATTTGGATTTCACCATGTTTGATTGTGCAGAGGCCTTAGTACAAACATTATAACATATACAAACACCTTATTAATAGGTGTTTAGAAGATGATGACTTATGCAATAATTTCCTCTCTAAATAGAAGGTCTTGCATTTTAAGACAGATTCTTATTGGTCATTAACTTTAAAGCTAATATTCTATGTGCAAATCTCTTATTGGGTTTGTATAAGTGATCCCATTGATTATTTCTTTCATTAATAGGAATTTGTGAAAATTTCCAAGTGGAATGATGTCAGCTTCTGGGCCATAAAGCAATCTGTTGAAAAAACACACAGGTAACTAAAAGCTTAGGAGTAAAATGCCATTTGGGGACTAATCAAATGCCATACTTGTATGTGCAACTGAATTTCTATTTTCTTGGTAGATGTTCTCTGTATGAGGTTAAATTTAAAATACTAAAATATTTCTTAAACCCATCACATAGTGAAACTATATGTGCTTTGAGCATCTGGGAGACTTCAAATATTAGAGTACTTTTTAACTATTCTGCTTTTCTTTGGTGACTAGGACGCTTTTTAAATTCATGAAGAAGTTTCAAGTTGTTCTCAATGAGCCTTGTCAGCCTGCCTTGGTGGAGAGTGGTAAAGAGGGGCAGCTGGACTGCTTGCAAAAGCAGGAAGAAACTCAGAACGCAGAGACCAGAGTTCAGAGGCTGAACGTCACCATAAGAAAAGCTTTGTGTGCTAGAGCAGATGCTGATAGGGTGAGTTTGATATTTATATGCAAGAAAAATGCCTTCTGTATCCCTGTGTATATGTTGCTTTTCACTTATCAGAAAAACAATATCTAGTTGTTTTATGTGATGGTCCCCTTTTGGGGCTTTTTTTGTGTGTGTTCAGTTCACTCTGGAATACCACAAGCAGGCAGATGTGCAATATAGAATGACAAATATAGGGGTATAATACAGTGATGATAACCATTACACATTTTTGTCAAGTTAACTAGGGTGTCATCTGCAATGACTTAGTAGCTCTCCAGCTACAGCAGAAATAATAACAAGGAGAAGAACTAATGTTCTCTGCCATTAGCGGTGAATTTTCACCCAAAATGATGATCTTAACCATTTGTGACTTCAGCTGCAGATTCTTTTGAACAGGGACTCAGCAAACAATCATATATCTGTAATATTTGTGCACGTGTAAGCATTGATTAAATATAAAATTGAGCATTGAGGAGGTTTGAGGATTTTAGATGAATGCAAAATTTTGCTCTAATTTTTGCTGCAAATTACTGTTGTCTTGATTGAGGCTGCCCTGTCTGTCCATTATGTGTGTATATGTATATAATCAAGACTGTTTCTTCTTTTTTTCAGAGGAGACTTCTGGAAGAGAGTCAGGATGGGATTATGTTTCATGCAGAATCTCTTCAGTATCGTCTGCCTAAACTTACCAAAAAAATGCAAAAGATGTGTACAACACTTATGGAAAATAATTCCTTTTTAAGTTTGCTGGAAAGTCTTGACCAATTCACAGGTTGAGTATTTCTGTGATTTTTATACCATAAATGAGCTTCATAATGTGAAAAAACGGAACAGAGAAGGAAGTGTCCATATAGCCATATAGATCCCTTCACATGCCACCTTTCCATGGCTGGTTTGTGGGTGCTGAAGCTGCACATTACTGCTCTTTTTTTTTCCCTTTTTTTTTCTATACAGGTGATATCATTGATTCTGTAGCTGAACTGCAGAGCTTAACATTTAATCAGGCAGCAGATAAGGAGAAGCAGAAGTCGGAGGCCAAGCATATCCAGATGCAGAAGCAACGGGCTTTGTCAGAGCTCTTCAAAAGCCTGGCTAAAACAGGTTTGTACTTAGTTCAAAAATACAAAGATCTTAAGCATTTTACATTTCTGTTAATACAGGTAAATCTACCATAACATTAAATGTGTTCTTAAAGTCACTATTTCATCAATACCTAGTGGTACTTGAATCTCTATTTCCATTTCCCTGTCAACTGGGAGACTGACCTGTTTCCCCTTTTATACATTCTCTTCCTCTCCACTACACTATATGTGAAACAGTTGCTTTTTTGAAGCAGCAGTCTATAATATCTCTATTCAGAAGTCACTGTGCAGCCTTTGGAAATGAAGGGAAACTGGTTGTTTTCAACCCAAGCTCCACCCAAGCTATTAGTTTTCATTTCATCAACTCTTCAGTCACTGAGGAGTTCAGAAGCCAAGTAAAGAAATGCCATCTCAGTGCCTGTGAGCTGCCTGACAGCTCTGCCAAGCTGTAGCCTGAAGCAGAAGCTAAAGATAACCTTGCCAATATTTATATATTTATTTAATCTGTCATTTTCTTTGAAGCTACAGCTTCTGACCTCAAGCTGTGAAAAGCTCAAAAATTGAAAGAAAAATGCTGTTTAAATTGCATTTTTTTTCTCTCTCCCATGGAGCAGAAGGTTGAAAACTTAAGAATTCCAATAAGAAGATTTGCTCTTAGTATTAAAAAAAAACCTCAAATGGGTTGTGTCATTAAACTTGAGAAATAATTTTAAAAATTCTGAATGCTCTGTGGGAGAGTTTTAAGTTGTTGTTTTGACTATTGTATGTAGTTTGTATTACTAAATCAGTTAATATATGTGCTAAGTCAGTAGATACTGGAAAACCAAGGTTTAAATTTAGACTGCAAACATGGGGAGGTGTAAGTGGGATATTTGCAGCACTGCCCTTCTCCTGTATGTGGGCATGGTTGCTTTTCTACACCCACTGTTAAGAAATGATGTCTGATAAGGATTGTTACCCTGTGAAGTTAATGCTGGAGGAAGGCTATATTGCAGTGATTTAATTAGACACTGGTCTTAAATTCTTTATTGGGCTCTACCTTGGTTAACCTGTTGTTATATGTTAGTTTTGTGTTATTCTCCTTTTAGGAAGATATGAAATGTGATTGTCAACATGAAAAAGACTTGGCAGCTTTCATACCTTTATACCTTATTGACTTATGACTTATTTATGTCACTTTTTTTTTAAATACAGAAGAATAAGGGCATGAAAAGATGTGCATTCAAATGTCATTCCAGGTTTGTCATACAGGAAAGGTCTGGCTTGGGCCCGTTCAAAAGATTATCATGAAATACTCTGCCTGCTTCCACTGGACTTGCATAATGCGTTGTCTGTAGTGAACTGCACGCGTGAAGTGGATGCCACGTATGTACACAGCATTTCTAACATTTGTATTACATAAAGTGCAACTGTAATTTACAGGATTAATTGCCTGTGAATTTAGACCATTTCTGGACTTTAAATCATTTAGTTCAGGGTTTTAAAGATATCTGTAAGGTAGTGGGATTTTGCTTTTATTTTGTTTGCTCTTTTACTCGAGTTTGGATGGTTTTGTGTTTGTGAGTTTTGTGAATTTGTTTTGAGATTACTTCTCACTTTGGAAGTCTGCTATATACTCGCACACATAGCTGTTTAATATCTGTTATAAGGATTGTCTAGGATAAAGATTAGGGAATTTTTTGATGTTTTTGTTTTCTTATAATTACACTTTTGGCAACTCTGAGAACTCCCAACTCTGAGCTTTGTTATATTTAAAAAAAGAAATTTAAAAAAGCAAACAAAAAAAAAAACCTAAATTCCTGTAAACTACAGCCCATATATAAGGAGATTGTTACCAGTCTGGATTCTATCTTCATCATTTGACTAATGGAATATTTCAGGAGAACATGCATAGTAGACTCCCCAATAGGTATTTATGGAACACTCTCCATATTGAAAAGGGTTTTTTTCAAAAGTTTGTGCAGTGTTTTTCAGACAGTAGTTCATCTTGTATCATGAAGACCTGCTGATTACTGACCTTTCCACATATAGGAACTTAGCTTGTCTCTTCATCAACTACAAAAGAAAGGTTTCCCTGTCCGACTGGATTTAGCTGCATGAAATTTTACTACTTAAGTGCCACATGGTAACATATGTGGTATTGCTACTACTCTTAAGTTTCCACAGGGTTTATTTAGAGAGAGAGATAGAGAGGGAAAAAAAGTGTTTTCTTATGTCTAGATGTGTAGTACTCTAGCAAAAATGAGGAGTTACAGGGCTATTTGTATTTGCAAATAAAAATAAAATTTGCAAATAAAAATAAATAACAGTTTTTTCGGGGGTTGAAGAGCTAGCCTGGTGTTTCCAGTGTTTTGGGATACTGAAGTATATCCCTTTCTAATATGAAACTTTTCCAGGTTGCTGACAGAGATCTGCTCTGCCTGGGAGGGGTGCCAGAAGTACTTCTATCGGTCGCTTGCGCGCCACTCCAGGCTCCAGACAGCTTTGCTAGCACCTGCCAAGGTAAACGTCAGGCTAAAGCCACACATACTACGTGCATTATCTTTATCACTTTGAGTTGGAGTGTCCAGTTTTCCAGTAAGAGCACTGTTTTCTGAAGTGTAATACAAAATATCTTAGGGCTGACTCAAGTGCAACAGTTCAAAACCTGTCACTTTAGCATTTTAGTTGAGAGCTAAATTAAATTGTGCAGTGATTAGTGTCTTCCATCTCAATAGGTCACAAATTACTGCTTTATTTTGTGTGTGAAAGAAATCCCTAAAATGTTGATTTGACGAATGTTAGACCAACAAAATCTGAATTAGTTCCAACTATACTTTTTCTCTACGTTTTTTAAGACTTGCTCAGTTAAACCATAACTTTCCAGCCTGCTCGGTGAAATAAAATGGAGACGTAAAGAACACTGATGTCACTTGGTTTATTTCATTTAACTGTTCCCTTCCTTTGCTCCATGTTTGTTTTCTTCAGGAGATTGGACTGGGCAGCATTGAACGGTGCAAGGGCTTCACTGCCCACCTCATGAAGGTGCTCGCCAGGCAGAGACGAGCTCTCACGGCCTTGACAGAGCAGTGGGTCATCCTGAGGTAGGGTTGAGTTTGTGTTACACTCTCTTCTGGATGTTGGAAAGGGGTTTGGCAGTATGCAGTTCTGTTTAAGAAAGGTGTAAAATGAAGTAGATAGAATCAAATCTCATTCTCTCAATATAAATGAAAAACTATTTTTAGGCATCATCTATCATTGCAGTCTGTATTCTGGAATCAAAATAATGGGGGGAAAATGGCACCTGTGAAGACCATGAAATAATTACTGTAATTAGTTACATTGTTAAGCCTTTAGCTTTTTGATCTGTCCCATTTGGATTATATAAATTAATTTGACTTTGAAGTTTGATTTGGCTTGGAGCAAATAGGTGACCTGGTTGGCACTTTAAGTCCAAATAGGAAATTACGAAGCAGAGTATTATGAAGAAAAATCCTGAACAGGTTTGAGGGTTGTGTATTTTTTTGTTTTATTTTTTCCCCCCAAATGTAGAGATACCTTATACTTGTATTGGGAAGGAAAAGTCTTTAATAAAATCTCTTTACGCGATGTGATGCTTTATCTGTTGCTCGTCTGTTTCAGCTCTGTGGTTCTGCTGAATAATTGTGCTTCTTGCTGAAGTGAACCATAAAGCTTAATGAAGTTTTGCCAGGGACTGTTCCCTTCGTACAGTGTTTGATCTCAATTGGACATTTTGTAAATGGAAAGTTTATTTTAGAACAGGGAATGTTGAAAAAAAATCCTTACACTTGCAGGAATATTGAAAGTTAGTAAGCCACTTAGTTGCACTGCTTTGACTTTTATTACTCATCAGATTGCTTATTAAAAGTTTGTGCTTCTAAAATATAATGTAAATCTCAATTGGATTTCTGTAACTCTTCCTCTTTGTTCCTGACCAGGAACCTCCTGAGCTGCATACAAGAGATCGATTCCAGGTTGACCTGTGACCATGACTACAGCGTCGCGTTCCCTCCTCAGGACAATTTTCAGCAGTGGACTGACAGACTGCAGCAACTTTCCATGCAGTGTGTGATGGTGCTTGAGGAGCTCTCTTGGTTCATACAATGCTGCCCAAAACAGTCAGTGAAATGCAGTGATACTGAAAGGACTGATGGCAAAATAGACCTTCTTCAGAGTACACTCCCTGAGCAGGCCTTGGGAAGTGTTTTTATGGGGATATCTGACCGAATTCCCTCAGAGTTAAAATACCCATCTCCAGTAACAGCAGAGCAGCTGCCTCCTGGGTGCAAGATGCAACACAAGGATCAGTTGTGGCTGCAGCTAGCTACAAAATTGACTGCGATGCTGGCAAATGTGAAGGCA
>JAUBOD010001001.1:736152-746767 GCA_032353885.1 Nothura maculosa
GCCCGGCCTGCACCGTCGCGTGCCGCAGCCGGGGCGCCGCGAGCTCCGCGGGCGCCGGAGGCTCCTGCGGGCACCGCGGGAAGGCGCCAGTGGCAGCGGCTTTGTCCTTGGGCCTGACGTCCTGGGGTGCCGTGGGACAGGAGGCTGCTCCGGCAACACTCAGCTCTGCCTCTGTACCTTTAAAATAAATACATATATATATTATATATACATATAATATAGATTAGACATATGTATAATTATAAATTATACATATATTTATACTATATATATATTTATAAATGATGCTGAGGAATTCTGGGTGCTCTGAGATGTGATGTGACTGCAGGCATGGGGCAGGGGCTGCCCCCTAACCCTAGGTCCAGCGAGAGCCTTTGGAAGGAAGGGCTATAAAAGCGTGTGCAGGACACCCTAAATAGCTTCTGCTGTTGATATTTATGGACTCCCCACTTGTGCTTGCTTAAAGCCCCACGGATTCTGCAGAGACACCCAACCCCTGGCACTTGGGAGCTGTTCAGCCAAGCAGGTGACACTCGCTCCTGCAGGAGGCTCCTGGGGTGTCCTTGTCCATGGCTCTTCTCCATGGGGTGGCAGGGCTCGGGGGCACAATCCCTGTTACAGCTGCCCAGCGCTCTGGCCTGGCTCAGTCCATCACCCAGTCAGGGCTCTTTGGTTTTATCCCCTCAGACGCTGACCTGGCCCCACAGGAGCACCCTTAACTCAGCTCATCCCTCTCCTTGGGATGGCCTTGAGCTCCAAACGGGCTTGACTCACATGACTTTCTTTTTGGCTATTTGTTTTTGTCACTTCCCTAACGTACTAACAAACACTTCAATATTATTTGGCTCAAGCAGATAAAAATAGAGGTTTATTCTATAGGCCTGCAGTTGAGCATTAACATCTTACATTTGGTTCCTTACACCCTACTGTTATAGGACTCATAGGTGTTGAAAGCACTAACTGCAATATTAATTTCTAATGCATAATATTAATTATGCAAATATCATTTCTTCAGTGGACTCTGGATAATCCATGCACCTTCCTGACAAACAGCAGCGTGGGAACAGTTCTGTCTGGGAGACTGGAGAAACATCCAAAAACACAGTTGTTTAGAGCATGAAAGCACTTGGCTTCAAAGGCACAGTGACATGCAGGCAGAGACACAGGAATTCCACCCAATTCCACCCCTTCAGAGATTCCCAGTGGGCTACGGAAGCGTGTTCCGAGCCCAAGACATGAGACAGGAGGACGGAACACAAGGCTCCCTCGGCGATCAGCACCGACACGTGCGGGACGGTACCTGAGCCGCCGCTGCGGCGCGGGGAGCCCTCGGCACGGCCGCTCTGCGCGTTGGCCTCCGTGTCCAGCGTCTCGGGCAGCGACTCGCACGTGGACAGCGTGGACTTGATCCGCGAGGACCGGCACTCGCCGGAGAGCCGCAGCTCCAGGCTCTGCATCTTGAGCGCGCACCACGTCTTCAGCTCGTCCACCAGGGAGCCCTGCAAGGAAGAGGCTGCGAGGCCGCGCTCGGCCACGCGGCGCAGGAACAGCCAGGCCAGAGTGGGAGACAACGCGCTGCCTCTCCAACGCAACGCGCTGCCAGCTGGGATGGGACTCAGTTCTTCCTCAAAGCAGCCCTGCCCCGCTCACGTACCTGCCGTTTGTGGCCCTCGCTCCTCTGCAGCTCCGCGTGCTGCTGCAGGCGCTGGAGGCACTCGCTGCGCTCGGCCGAGAGCCGCTCGCCCATGAGCTTGTCCAGAACGCGGAGCTGCGGGAAAAGGCACGCGCAGCTGCAGCGAGCGCGCGGAAAACTCGGCGAGAAGACCCAGCTCCAGCCTTATCAATCAGCACTACAAGTGTAGGTAGCTTACCAAAGAGCTGCCAGCACAGAATTATCTATCTATCTGATAAAAAAGGCATTAAAACAGTAATATAAAGGACTTAGAGCTGCAGTGCAAAGGAGCTCAACAAGAGGGATTTTACAGTTATAAATCCATCACCTATAGGCCTGCATTCTGTGTTTAGTTTCCCTCTTGTGGTCTCAAACAGTTGGATTTATTGTCTAAACAAGTGCCTGCAGCCACTTACACATTAAATGTGTTTTTGCTCAAGACCCTATTTAGTACCATTAGATCCCTGTAGTCTGTCACTGTTCCCAGGTCTTGAATATTACATTTCAGGTTCTCTTTTTACAACACAAGAAGCAATAAACAGTGACAACAAAAACATTCATTAAGCTCAGGATATGTTTCCAATGGACAATATGGACAAGTAGACCTTGGCGTCATGTTCTTACTTGATGCTGAGTCTTGCTTTCCATTTGGCCCAGCTTAACGTTCATCTTGTCTTGCACGGTCCCAAACTCAGCTTTCATCTCCTCCACCGCTGCCTCCAGCTGATTCTCCAGCTTGTTGATGAGAGGCTCACAACGACATCCGTTTATTGGCGCCTGCAAGGAGCAGCAGAGCTGGAACAACGTCCCAGCTGCTCCGGGTCGCTGCCGTGCTCGTCTGCACCGGCTGCTGCCTCTCGGCCCCCGAGCGGCTCACACAGCCCAGCAGGACAGGCCTTGGGCTGGAGAAGCCCGGCCTAGCAAAGGACTCATCTCTGGGGACAAAGCCTAAAACAACCCACGGCTGCCTCCACCGGGGTCACCTGTCGGTGCTGCGGCCCCAGTGGGTTACAGGGCGGCACCGCGTGTCCTGGTGCTGCCTCTCTGCGTCCCAGGACAGAGCCCTCACACAGGGGATCAGTCTGGAACAGCAGCTCGGAGCCTCCCTGGGGGGACGGCAGCTCCGAGTCTGTCCCCGGGGAGCCCCCTTCTCACAGAATAAGGGTAGATGAAGGGACCTCTGGAGATGATCCAGTCCAAGTCCCCCTGCTCCAGCATGACTCTATGATGCTGTGACCCCAAAGCATTACTGACTAAAACAGGAAGAACTGAAACAAAATGCACTGAATGCACTTAAATTCTTCGTTTAGGCAGTCAGGTCAAATGCTCACAGAATGCTTTTACTTTTCTTCCTCCTCCATCAAAAAAGCTCTTTACATTTCTGACCAGAACTTTTAACATTGCAAAGCGTATCCTAAAAGCACCAGCGTCATCCCCAAACACCATCCACACCTCTACCAAAAGGAGGTTAACAAGCAGCTCAAAACCAGCTCTGTGCGTGTTCCCCGGCACCAGTGGAAGCAGCCCAGTGCTCACCTGACTTGGTGCCCACCCAGAGCCAAGGTCCACGCGGAGACCAAAACCCACAGCGGCCGCTAGAGAGGCCCAAGAGCAGGGCCAGCCCCACGTGCCCGCTGCGTGTGGGGCGCCACATTCCCGCTGCGTGTCCCTCACCCCGTGCCGTGGCCGTGCCGTGGCTCACCTGCATGAGGCGCCCGTCGCGGCCCCGGTACAGCGTGTAGAGCTGGTAGGCCCGCGCCTCGTGCGGCGGCGGCGCTGGCGGTGGTGAGGGGCCGCCGCGCCTGCTCCTGCGCTTGGGCTGCTGCTGCTGCTGCTGGGGCCCTGCGGGGGCCGGCTGCTCGGCTGTGGAAATGGGGTCGGAGAGGCCCAAAACCTGCGGGAACACGGAGCGCTGCGCGCTGCTTAGGGGCCCTGCAGCCCCACGTGACCAGGCAGGTTCCCTGTGGCAACTGCTGCCCAAACCTGACAAAGGTTAAGCCCAGCTGCTGCGAGTGGCCACAACCTGCCGTCTATCAGCACAATAACCACATTTCTGTCCAAATCCAGCTTGTGTGACCCTCCCAGCCAAACAATTTCTCCCCCAGAGATGGGTTTTGTCTGCAGACCGCTCACACTCCATGGCAGGGACGGGGAGCAGGCAGGGGACACGAGCGGGGTCAGCCGGCAGACGCCGCCACTCTCGGGCTACCTTCTCCTTGGGCTGCTTCTTCCTGCCCGTCCTGCCGGCGGGGCCGGGCGAGGCGGCGCGCGGCTCCTCCTTCAGCTCGCTGCTCCCCGGCGGCTGCTCGCTGCTCGCCGTGTCCTCCGCGGCCGAGGCGCTGCCCTGTGCGGGGAGGGCAGGGAGGGCACGTGTAGGGACGCGGAAAAGGCAGCTTCTCTCCGTGATTCCAATGGCGAGTAGGTCAGCACGAGCCCGGGGCCCCAAGAGGGAGGCTTTGACAGCACAGCACATCCCTGTGCTGCGGGACTCCCCCCAGGTGGGCTCCACAGCCTGCAGCTGCCCCCCACAAGCGGTCACACACGTCCCCCCACATGTAGGCCCTCTGATTCCCTCCCCCGTGCCCTGTGGCCACGCAGCTGGTGACGGGGTCTGTACCTTGCTCTGCACCACTTCATGGCGAGGCACGGACTGCGCCCGCCTCTCCTCCTTCAGCCTCTCCCTCTTCTTCCTCAGGCTCCTGCCGCGGTTGAAGCGGGACACCTGAGGGCAGACGCGGACCCTGGGCACCCTGCCCTGCCAAGGAGGCCCCCAGCAGAGCAGGGGGCAGCCTGGGGGGCTGGCCCCACAGCCTGGGGGCAGGCGGCTCCCCAGGGCTCGAGCTCAGGCCCCGAGGCCGCGGTGATCCTGAGCTGTCCCTCAGCTCCCTGCGCCAGGGCCGGACACAGGCCACCTACCTGGGACGCCTTGGTGAGGAGAAGGGCAACCTCGGGGTTGTTGTTCTGCCTGGCGGCCTCCAGAGGGGTCTGCCCTGCCTGCGGGGCAAGAGCACAGGGCTTCCTTCAGAGGACAAAGTGTGGAAAACGCCGCATTTCCACCCGGAATGTGAGCAGGAGTTCGGTGCATAAGAGTAAAATGACCAAGAGCTTGAGTTCTCCCAGATTTAATATAGCTCTCCAATCAAATATTTTCTACCAATGCTGGAAAACTTGCTCAGAGCCCACGTTAATACAAAATATAAAGGAAACTCCAGGTCGTACTTACGTTGTTGACCACCGAGGTGTCAGCCCCCGCCTCCAGCAGCAGCTTCACCACCTTCTTGTGGTTCAGAGCCGCGGCGACGTGCAGCGCCGTGTCTCCCGCCTGGAAAGCGCCAAGGAAAACGCAGCCATGGGGCGGGCCTGGGGCTGGGGAGAACCCAGCCTCCTAAAGGCCGCTTCCAGAGACCTCCCGGTCTCCACACAACAACTGCTCTTAAATTAGACTTGGTTGGGAAAGACGATGGGGGAGGAAGGGGGAAGGAAGGGCAAGAGCTGCTGCCCTCGCCGGAGGTGGAGGTGCCTGGAGAGTCCCAGCGGGAGCCGGGTCTCCGCACAGGCTCACACCGGATCAGCTTAATATTGAGCAGTTCCTTTCACCAATTAGAAAGGAAAACCTCATCTGCAAATGAAATTACATGGCAAATTCAACGTGCTGAAACTCATCCTGTAAGAGCTCCTATCTAAGGAGCACATAGATCAGACAGACTCGTCTTTGTGATCCCGGCTGTACATGAAAAGGTTCCCAGGAACACGAGATCATGTGCTAAAATAGCACATGGGATATTATTTACTTAGCAGCTTTAATGTATTTTAATGCATTAAATCCATTCGCTTCTATCACCCAATTAAGCTATGCATTCAGGGACAGCGTTCAGGTATTTCTCATGGAAAAAAAAAAAGGATGATTAATTCTAGCTTAAAGCAGTCTTTGTTCTTCTTTGCTTTAATTCCCACTACTTCATAACTCACCAGAGCAAAACAAAATTTCCAAAGCAAATTGCACTTTTGTACCATCTGAACAGTGGTGAACCAAGTGCTGTAAGCACAGAATCCCAGAAGGGCTGAGGTTGGAATGGACCTGCAGGGATCATCCAGTCCAACCCCTGCTCCAGCAGGGACACCCAGAGCATGGGGCACAGGGCTGCATCCAGGCAGGTTTGGAAGATCTCCAGAGAAGGAGACTCCACAACCTCCCTGGGCAGCCTGTGCCAGGGCTCTGGCATCCTCATAGGGAAGAAGTTCTTCCTCACATGGAGATGGAACTACCTGTGTTTAAACTTATACCCATTGCCCCTTGTCCTATCCCTGGCCACCACCAAGAAGAGTGTGGCTGCATCCTCTTTACTTTCTCCTCTCAATAACATGATAACCTTGGAGAAAGCCCAAATCCCTGGTACATTCCCATGCTGCACAGCAGCAGCAGAGCCAGGACTGAGGAATCCCGAGCACCTGCTCAACGCTTGTGCCCTGCTCCCCTCCCGTGAGCCCCATTGCACAATCATGCCAGTAAGGACATCCGTGAACACAAAATGCTTTAAAGAAACCATGCAAATGTGATGGCAAAACAAAAGCCACTGATAGGCCAGGCCTTCTAGCCTATTTTTAGAAGCTTGGGCATGGAGCATGGCAGCATAAGAGATATCCGAGCGGGACTGCTGGGCAGGAATGCCTCCTTCCCAGGCCTCTGCGCAAAGGGTGCCCGTGGCAGCGGGGTTCATGCACTGACCTGGTTCTTCTCATGGACTGAACAGAAAGCAGCGAGCAGCACCCTAACGATGGGCAAGTGGTTATAGCGAGCAGCCACGTGCAGACAGGTATCTCCTGCCTGCAAACAGAAACACAGCTCTGAGCGGGGCGTGGCGGCAGGAAAGCGGGCGCTTGCTCCCGGCTGGAATGATCCTATTGGAACAAGGCAGTTGTGAACGCGATGCTCCCGCTCTGGGAGCAGCTGGGCTGTCCCCTCCCTGGTACAAAAGCCACCATCACAGCCAGGAAGGGTTAACAGCAGCCGTGGAGGGACCTGGATTTTGGATGGGAAATGGGAAAGGATTTGGATGGCTGATGGGAAATGTGTCTGTAAGTGAAGCAGCACATGGTTCCCAGGCATTCCTGCACTGCCAAAGCTGCTCTGCATTCCAACATCAAACCTGAGCCCCAAACCAGCACCATTTACCACCCCAGCTCACTTCCCCACGAGTGCAAAGGGGGAGGCTGCTCCCTGTGCAGCCGCAGGCCCTCGGCAAAGGCCAGGGGGGAACACTGTTCATGGCAAAGATCCTGGTTTAAATGGTCCCAAGCATTTCCACCTGTCAGAATAATGCAATTAATTAACACAAAGACACACAAAGGTTCACACAGGCCCAATTTAAAACTCACGTTATTTTTGAGATCTGCTCGAGAGCCTCCAAGTAACAACACGCGGGTACTCTGGGAATGGCTGTTCTGGCAGGCCAGGTGGAGAGGTGTGTTACCTGCCTTGGAGAAACACAGGGAAATGTCAAATCCGTCTGCAGAAACCGGGCAGAAAACCTCTTTTAAAGGCATTAAAAAGGAAAAATCTCCCATTTCTCAGCGGTGGGAAGCTGCTGCTGTTCCTTCAACAGCAAAGCTACGAGCTGAATGCACCTGAGACTGAAATGTCCTCTCCAGCATGAAATCATTTACCTGGGGTGCCATAAAGGTGGGAATGGGACAGTTTAAAGAAGTTGGCACTGCTCAAGTCTGCTTAAAGGAAGCAAAGAATCTAGTTACTGGATCTAGAAACTTTTTGTCATTAGAAACAAGCAGCATTAACAATAACTTAATTTGAATAAATAGCATTTCCCATGTCTTGATACTCCTCAGGCCAGAGCCTGGCTTTCAATCCTATTATCTACACAACATTTTCCTTCTCTGCTTGTCTCTGTGCCCGATCTGGTGCAAACATGTAAAAATCAGCACAGGTGAGTGGCAAAGACAGGCGGGAGGTGCAGGAGGATCCTGCAGGGCCCTGGCTCCACAGCCACATTCCCAGGCTGCCCGTCCCGTGACCCACCAGGCTTGGAAGCAGCTTCATGTGGGGCCGGCCCCACTGGAGACACCACGGCCCTGCCCTGCCTGCTGAGATGGGGCAAAGAGAGGCAACCTTCCCCTTCCTCACCACATGGTCCAACTCCCCTGCCTTGTATTCACATGGATGCTGCCACCACAGAAATCCAATCCTTGTGTTTGCGACTACAGGGTGCGGAGTTCAGGGCACAGGGGAGGGCCTGGGTGCTCCCAGAGCACAGAAATCCTCAGGCATGAGAGGAAAAGGGGAAGTGAAAGAACACAGAGAGCTTCAAGCTCCCACTGATTCACACACTAAGGTTAGAAGGGAGCAAACAGACAGTTTCTACTAACCTAAAACCAGTTTTTTTTTTTAATCAGTGTACTTTTTTTCTAGTATTTTGAGGGGTTCTATTAGTCTGACAATATTGGGCTTCCCTCGGCCTGAAAATGGTCGGGTTTGGGTCCCCAGGAACCAGAAGCAAGAGGTTTCACACGCTGTCTAGCTCCATTATCCTCCTTAACTTGTCCCTCTGACTTTCAAGGCACCGATCAAAGGGGCAGGATTTGAATTACAAAGGGACAACTCCCAGACGAATCTAGCTCTGGCTTTGGATGGCAGCTCTTCCAGGTCCCAGCCCGGTTTCTAGCTGGGGGCAGACCCAGGGGCTCTCTTCTTTGGGGCAGCCCCTGCAGAGCCGCCACTTTTAGGAAAAGCCATTGAGGGCTCTGGGAGCGCCGGGCAGGACAGGAGGCCCCAGGCCCCGTCCTGCCCGCGGTGCCGGAGCCAGAGGAGCCGCTCGGAGCCGCTCGCAGGAGCCGCCAGCTCCGGACATGGCAGGGAGCTGGGCTCCGCAGGAGCTGCCTAGGGACAGATCCCTCCCTGGAAGAAACACCCTGGAATTCCATAGAGGAGCAGGCTGGAGCCAACCCCTCCTGCTTCCCGCTGCGTAGCTGCCTGGCAGCCCCAGAGCTGCCCCCTGAGAAAAGGTGCTGATGTCCATTAAAAAATAACCCCCCCAACACAAAGTCCTAAGGGTGAGGAGCACATCCTGGAGACCTGCCCTGCAGCAGGGCTCAGGCCAGCCAGGCGCCAGCAGCTCTGCCAGGCTCTCCTGGGCACGAGCTCTTTAAAAGAGGGTGTCTCTGAGCAGCTGCTGTGTGTCTATGGGAAAGACTTTCAGAAGGGCCCCCACTAGGGCATAAAGAATTCAAAAAAAAAAAGGGGGGGGGTGGGGAATTTTTCCTTCCTCTGTTTGTTGCTTGCATTCATTTGGATAATTTCTCAACATTGGATTGTGGCTGCCCTTTTCCTATTAGCACAATTTGTGTTTAATCAAAATGACTCCACTCAGTATAAACAGTCACAGCAACTCAACAGCGCTTCAAAGGATGCATTAATTATGGCCAAAAATCGCTGGAATTCCAATGGAAACATCCATGGAAGCACATCAAAATATGGATTTCCTAGTATCTGTGGAGGAATCACAGAGGTTTGACTGATGCAGAAAGGACATGCAATCCCACTGCGACCCGCCGGGAGCGGCCGTGCCGCGCGGGGACGCGGATGCCCGGCGCAGGGATGAGGATGCCTGGCGCAGGGATGAGGATGCCCGGTGCGGTGCAGGGACGTGGATACCCGGCACAGGGATGAGGATGCCTGGCGCAGGGATGAGGATGCCCGGTGCGGTGCAGGGACGCGGATGCCCGGCGCGGTGCAGGGACGTGGATGCCCGGCACAGGGATGCAGATGCCCGGCGGATGCGGGGCTCACCTTGTTCCTGGCGAGGACGTTGGCGCCGGCCTTGACGAGGAGGCGGGCGGCGTGGCTGAAGCCGTGCCAGGAGGCCTCGTGCAGCGCCGTGTTGCCGTCCTGCGGGCACACACACACACACAGCTCCAAGAGTTGGGAGTGCTGGGAGTTCCCTGCCTCCCAGCATGTTTCTACCTACTCCCAGGATGTTTTTACTTTGTAACTAAGACCCATAGTAATTTCTCATCACAGCACACAGCACTTACACCTTCAGCCCAAAATCCCCAAACAGGATTAGCAGGTACAAGACACCAGTGTCACCTGGAGAGGTCTTGGGACCCGACAGGCTTTATCTTTCTGCCTTCCACCTCTGCTTCTTACCTCCTCCTTTCTCCTACATCTCCTGGCGAGCACAGGGAATGACCCTGCAGATTTTCTCTGGAACTTGGCATTAGTTATGTTTATTTCCAAACTAAAATTACAGTCTGGAATGCTCTGCTTCTGGAAAGAGTGAGGGAAATTGGGCAGTGTTTGAAGAAGAATTAATTTGAAGAATTAATTGAAAAAATGACTATGGTCAAAAGGGAAGTAAATCTGAAGTTTATACTGAAGATAGGGCACATCTTTTGTCCAGTTCTAATTGCTTCTCCAGCTGTAACCTCCCAGCTCGGGACCCCAGATCCCCAGAGCCGCCGCGCCGGGCCCTGCTCCAGCTCCACTACCTTGTCCTGCCGGTCCAAGGCGCATCCCTCCTGAATGAGGGCGGCGACGACGTCCGTGTTGCCCACGACCGCAGCGCGGTGCAGCGCCGTCTGCTCCCCCTGCAAAGGGAACAGCCCTGTAATCCACACGCTTCCCACCTGGCTTTGCTTTAACACGGACGTCTACAACACACACACACACACACACACACACACACACACAGAGGTGACAAATTCCATGCTCCTACTGCCTGAATCCGAGCTGCCTTTGGAAGCAGTCCCCACGAACAACCCTCATTACAGGTGCCAAGATTAATGACGTTATTGGAGGTATCGGAGCGCTACGGAACAACTGTTTACAAGGCATCTCCATCACCATCCCATACGCAGCCCAACCTCACATCCTGACAATACTGTAGGATTAAGAAGGCAGAGAATCCAACACACTTGGCTTCACACACC
>JAUBOD010001001.1:819210-830033 GCA_032353885.1 Nothura maculosa
AGGAGGGCGACGAGGAGGAGGAAGAGGAGGAGGAGATCGTGGGGCTGGCGGGCTACGGCGACGGCGCCGAGTCCTTCTCGGATGGGGACGCGGAAAGTGGCGGCGACGAGACGTGTGAGTGGCGCCCGCCGTGCCGTGGGGCCGGCCCTGCGGCGCGGGAGCCGGGGGGCAGCGGGGCCCGCCGCGGTCCCGGGGTCCCGAGCCGTGGGGCAGGGCCTGGCCCCGCGTGCAGCCGTGGGGGGAGGCAGGGCGGGCCCCTGGGCCGGAGCGTGGGCGCCGAGCGGGGGGATGGAGGCGCCCTGGGGGAGCTGAGGGGCTGGGCGGGGACCGCGGGCATCAGGCCCGGCCCTGCCTTGGTCCGAGAAGCGGCAGGACGGGGCTCTGGGACGAGGGATGGGCGGGGGAGAGGGGGAGAGGGGCGAGGGGGAAGCCGAGGTGTGAGCAGGGAGCACCGGCCGTGTGGGGAGGTGTGGGGGTATGTGGGGTGCCCGTGAGAGGGACTGACTGCGAGGAGGATGCGGTGGAGGGGACGGCGACAACAGGGCTGTCCGGCTGCACTGGGCGCTGCGGGAGCCTCTGCCACCGGAGCAGAGCAAGGGGTGTCAGATATAGGAAGCGTGCGAGCAGAAAGAGGGGTGAAAGGAGTGCAGACCAAGCGGGAGAAATCGTGTACGTCTTGTCACCTCGTTGGGGTGCAGGTTGGCTGGAGAACAGCACAGGCAGCGCCTGGCGCTGGGACTGGAGCCCGCGGGGGCCGCTGTGGGGCTATAAAAGGCAGCAGCCGCGCGGGGCCCCGTGTGCAGGGCCGAGCCGCAGCTGCGGGTGTCAGTCCTGCCACGGCGGCCCCTGCTCGCGCCCCGGGTGAGTGGGTAAGAGCCTGGGGTGAGCAGGCAAGGGCCCAGGGTGAGTGGGCAAGGGCCCGAGCGGCCCGTGGCACCTGTGGCCCCGTGGACACGGGAGGGACGGGCTCCCCGGGACAAGCCACCTCGCTCAGGCCAGAGGCGCGCGGCTCGGGATCGCCACTTCCTCCGGCACATGGATTCATTCCTCTGAAATGCTCTTCATGCAGGAGCTTGGAGAGCTCTGGATATATCAGGGTGAAAAATAATTAAAAAAAAAGACATGCTTTTATTTATTAGAGCGTGATAAAAAAGGGCATGTTTTAATGCTACTTTGATAACTGACATGTGAGAAGCTTCCTCTTAGAGGCCCAGTCCTACAAGGGAGGCCTGCCAAGGGAGGTATCACGTTGACTAACACAACTTTGTGGTGAGAGGAGGGGAAAAAAAAGTTACTCCCCTTGGTGTTTCACATGTTATTCCTTCGTGGTGCTAATTTAAATATGCAGCATGCCAGGATGTGAAGCTCTAGCAGAGACTAATCTCTTATTTGACACTGCTGAGGAATTGCCATTGTTTTGATGCAGGGAGAATATATTTTGAGAAATTTTTTATTTTGTGCTAAGCTAACTTCATATTTTTATAGGGGAAGTAATGCATATTCTGTCTTCAGAGGAATTTATTTAGATATTTTTCCAAAAAAACCTTGTTAAATTGTTAAAAATATCTTTTTTTCAAAGTAGCACCAAAATATTGTACATAATGGAAACACAGCGTTATGTTCAGAAGAGCAGAACAGGATAGTCCGTGATAGTCCATGTAGAAACCTCTTCCTACCCAGGGTTAAAACAAAGGGTTATTTTAACTGTCCAGATCCCTGGCTTTCCATTTGCTCTGAAGTCTCTGGAGGATAAAGGCTTGAACATATTGAAAAGAAGGGACTAGAATCTGAATCCAAGTTATTCCAAGGGGAATAACTTTTGTGTGTGCATTTTTAACACTTACTGGGCTGCAGAAGGGGCTTTTCTCAGTTTCTATCCCATCTCCTCCTGGATCTGTATGTAAATGGTGCAAAAATTCAGCATTACAGACACTCCTGGGCAGTGAAAGGGCAACAAAAGGAGGGTGGCTTCCACGCATGGCTGTTGAAGGAAGGAAGAAACCAGGCGTAAAAGCACAAACATGTAGTGTGTTTATAGCACGTGGGAGGTTTCAAAACTTGCTCTTGGCCCTCTTAGCCCAGGCTGGCTCTTATCTCCCACTTGAATGCTGAAACCAAAGCTCTTGTCCTCAGACTTTACCCATGGGGTCATATTAATAGACCTTAAAGCACATAGTTTTGTGAAGCCTAGTCATCTTCTTGATATGCGCAATTAAAAAGTATTTACAAGTGAGGAGATCTCCTGCACAGTGTCTGAGGAGGTAGCTTGGAGTCATATGCTCGTGGAGCGCAGCGTTTGTGGAAGAGTAGAACCAGGTCTTCTGGTTCAGAGTCTTTTCTTTAGCCACAAGAATTTCCTTCCACTGGCATTTCGGCAATGTTTGTAAACCCGCAGTAGCTGAACAGCATTCTGGTTGCATATGAGCTTGGTCTGTTAACTCTTGGGGCTCAGGACATCTGTTAGCACTGGGCATGTGCAGGGTATGTGTTCTCTAAGCCTGTTGTCTTGGAGTACTCTGGAAGTATCCTAGTCACAAAACCACTGGAAATGGTTTAAGATAAACAGGCTTGGAGGTGCAAGAGCAGACAGTTCTGGAATGATATGTCCCCTGTACGTAAAGATTGAAACTTGACATTTGCTCTGTGCAAAAGTGAATGAAGTAAGACTTGTTTCAGCTGCTAATGGGGAAAATGATCATTCTCCTTGCGGAGCAGCTGGTAGTTTAGCGTTTCTTTTGTTCCCATTATAATCACCCTCGCCTGGGAAGTGGCAGTGATCCATCTACTGGCATTTCCATGGCAAATTAAAGAAGGAGTTGTCATGTACTTTGCAAAAGAATGTGGGCAGGCAGTGTAGCATTTGCTTCCTTTACATATAAGGTAATCTCTGACTGTCTCAAAGGAAAGTGCTTTAGCACTTGCAATTTTCTCTTAGGTTTGGATAATACTCAGTTGCCTTTTCCTACCTGTGAGTGGGCAGAATTTCAAAATCTAGATGACAGTCTGACTAGCAAAAGGGCTGATGTTCATTCTGTTCATTAATAACTATTTTCACTTGCAACTTTTTTTTTTGGTATGTCTAAAGCCATAGTATAGAGCAGTTCTTTGCTAGTAAGCATTTCAGTTCATAAAATGTACAACTGTGGAAAAAAATAATAGAAAAACAGTGTAAACCCCCACATTATTTAACTTTTAAGATCCATGCAAGTTGTTGGCCTGATTCCTTAAAAAGGCTTATGCAGCTGGCCTGTCTTCCCATTCCGTTCTCATCAGAAACTTTGGAAACTGCTGCCCGCTTTCAATGAAATTCCAAGGAAAGGAGAAAGCCTCAAAGACAGTTAAGTTCCTAGGACTCTGAGAGCTGGGAGGAGGAGACACAGGCGAAAGGCTCGGTGCCAGATGTGCGTGTTCCTGGCAGCAGCTGCCCGGCAGAGCCCACGGGTGCAGTGCCCAGGCAGCTGCCATGTGTCTGGCTCCACACGAGCTGCCCCCTGCTCTGTCTGTTATTGGGAGGATGTGTCACAAGACCCGGGGGGAAGTTGGGGTTATTGTGGCAGGAATGGGACACACAGTACAAACCCATTGCAAATTCAGCTTGGTGGGCTCTGTTGCATACGGACAGGGCTGGAGGGTAATTCTTTGAAAAATGCCAGAAAGTGTCAACCAGCAGGCTGCTCTTTATGGACTTAGGTGAAGCATGTTATTCCAAACCTTACTGAAAGCACTTGGAATAAGTTGTTTTCCCTTCTTATGACCAGAGTGCTTTACAAATTGCAGGATGTACATGAATGTGCACACATTCATGAAGTCATGGCTATATATTTGACAGCTGCAGAAAACTTGTGCATTAAAGAACAAGGTTAGGTGGAAGAAACATTAAAACCTGGGCCTTTGGTTTGTCTTATTGATAAGACAAGGCCTACCAAGATAGCAAGTATACTGTAGTGTGGTTTCCTCAGGCACAGAAAGATACGGTCAGGGTGACAGGCAGAGCAGAGCAGGCTGCTGGCTGCAGCTTATGGCCGCACGGGTCCCGTGGCCCGTGGATTAGCAAAGGCTGCCCCTGCCTCCTGAGCAGGAGCGTGGGTGGCCTCGCACAGAGCTGCCCTCACCGCCTCCTGTGGCTGCTCTGCTGGAAGGGGCTTCCTCTGTGCAGAGCTCCAAGCTGGCTGCATTTCCCAGGGATAACGGAGCAGAACACGCTGTGTGGCGCTACATGCCCGGGCCCCTCAGATGTATTTGCAGTGCGTTGGATCCTGGCAAAGCCCCCAGTGCCTGTGGTGACAGGGGTGCCCACCGAGCGGCACAGCCACTCCCGAGCCGGCAGATGGTGCCAAAGGAATGTTTCAGGCTGGCACTGAGACCTGTGCTTGGGAAGCTGCAGTTCCCGGGGAGCCGCTTGGGAGGTACAGACAGCACCAGCAGTGCTGCTTACATTCCCGATATATGTTCTGCTCTTGTGTTTCCAAAACCTGTGTATGAGGCGGGCATCCTCTGGATGTGAAATCCTGTGCAAAGGATTCCTTCAAGCTTTCCATGTTTTTCAGTTCCTTGGGCTTTATCCTTTATCAGGATCTTTATCTTGGGCAGGATCTTTTCTGGGTCCCCTCTGTCCAGATGTTGACTGTGAAGACAATACCAGTTTACAGCATTAGTACATAAAGCATCTTTTGTGTAGCTTAAACTCCTGTAGCGGTAATGCTGCACTCAGTTGTTAAGCTATAGTTTTTCCTTATGTTATATTTAGTTATAAGTTGAAACCCAGACAGTTCCATCTCCACGTGAGGAAGAACTTCATCCCTGTGAGGGTGCCAGAGCCCTGGACCAGGCTGCCCAGGGAGGCTGTGGAGTCTCCTGCTCTGGAGATCTTCCAAACCCGCCTGGATGCCACCCTGTGCCCCTTGCTCTGGGAATCTCTGCTGGAGCAGGGAGCTGGACTAGATGATCTCTAGAGGTCCCATCTAACCTCAACCCTTCTGTGAATTATAATTCAGGTCTAGAAGTGATTCTGATCTCTCAGTACAACTGGAAACTGAAATCCTGCTTTCTAGTTCCTCTTCTAGATGAAAGTGTGAAGCTGAGACTTAGATCATTCCTTTACTTTAGAGCTTGTGATCGGCCACGTCATCAAAAATGTCTAGGTAGTGGTGTCTAATTCAAATACATTTCTAATCTAAACCCCCAAAATATTTAGGTTAGTAAGAAGTGAATAATATGAAGATAATTAACTCTCAAGTGAGTACAAAATACTTCTGAGGGTTTGTAGAGAGCATGACAAGAAGAGGATAGTGACTTAATACATTTTCTTGTCAGTATATTTTCCAGAGTATCTTGTTCATTCTCTCTCCCCAACTTAGTTAATCCTGATCAACAGTTTTAATGTGAGAGAGACTGTGGATGACTTCAGTGTATTTGCCTGTCCAAGAACTACAGGATCCAAATGTAAATTGCTGTTCCTGAAGTTAGTTGTTTCATATTTTGGTACTTTTGGAATAAAACTAGTCACTTAAATATGCAGGATTTGGAAGCTCTTTACCTTACCATGCAGTACCATTTACAGCTTGGGATCCAGGGACATTTCAAAGCTACAGATCTACTCTAAAAGCAGCATTTTTTAGCTATTTTGATTAGTGACACTTGCAACTATTAAGTTGGTATAGCTCTGTTGTAGATAGCTATACATTGTCCTTGTTCATGCAACACCAGCTCCCAGAAGTGCCTTAATGCTGATATAGTTGCACTGACACTAAAAAGTGTTCAGTCTTAGTGACTCCCATTTCAAACTAGAGGAGGTAGCTTAAGAAATCAGTGTGTTCCCAGGCCTCTCTTTTGCAGATAGGGAATGGGCTGTATTAGAGAAGAGCCTCTTGCAGAATTTAAGACAAATTACTCAATATCAAGAGAAATCCTAAGCACTTTAGTGGTTAAACAAACAGTTGAATTATTTTCAGGAAATATTGGTCTCTCAAACAAGTTAGAGGTGACTCTTTATAAGAAATTATCTTTCTGGCTATCATTGTGGGATCTTTCCCAAAGGAATGGGGAGCAGGAGGGAAAATGTGATGGAAACAGATATGTTTGAGATATAGCCTGGTATTTCTGACAGGAAACAGACAGGGATTGATCTTATGCTGGGATTTGGCAGGCCTAACTTGCAGGGAACCTGGAAGACAGAGCCTTTATCTGGTGCAGTCAGGGAAACCAAGCTCCTGGAGTTTTGCAAAGGTAACATGGAGAGTGAACCTGCACTTGCTGAGCAGCCTTTACAGAGACTTGCAGAAAGGAGAATGCGTTTGTCACGATGCCCTGGGTTTCAGAAGTAGCTGAATAACATGAAGAAAGACTGCTGTGGCAGATTAATATGAAGAAAACCAGTTAAGATTTATTAGATATATGATTATTAGATATAAGAAGAAATACAGTTAAGTTGTACAGATAGGTTACAGATAGATTTGCTATTTGTGCAATCTGCTTGCATTATTCAAAAGTAAATTATTTATACTTGGGTTGATTCTGTACCTGTTAATCAAACTATTCATAAATTGCTTATTCTTAAAGAGGTGAAAAATATTAAGTTGCAATAGAGAAGTTATGTTAGTTTTCCTCCAAAATGTCAACTGGGGTAAGGAAGGGAAAATGTTTTTATGCAGCTTCTGAGTTTCTAAAAGTAGTCTTGCAGTTAAGAGTATATTCCTTAAATGTATGGTAATGGTATTAGTTACTATGCAAAAATATCCTTTCAAATCCTGCAGCTGATGAAGAGTGAAATTAGATATTTTACTGTTTGTGATTGTATGATATTGCTGTAGTGTACTAGGTTTCTTCTTGTGTTATTTCGTTCAGTTTTGGATTTCAATGATCCCTTCAGTACTGAAGTTAAGCCAAGAATCCTGCTCATGGGATTGAGAAGAAGTGGAAAGTCTTCCATTCAGAAGGTTGTCTTTCACAAAATGTCACCAAATGAGACCCTCTTCTTGGAGAGCACCAACAAGATCTGCAGAGAGGATGTTTCCAACAGCTCCTTCGTCAACTTTCAGATATGGGATTTTCCTGGGCAAATTGACTTCTTTGACCCTACATTTGATTATGAGATGATTTTCAGAGGCACTGGAGCACTGATATTTGTTATTGATTCTCAGGTAAAAAAACAAACAAAAAAAAAACACAGGTTGCTTTTAAGCTACTTTTTCTTTTCTTCTTTCAGCAATAGGGAGATAGAGTGGAAAGCATGAAGATTTATTTATAAAGCAAATAAATGTCTTATGGTTACAAGCACGTTTAAAGAAAGTTGTTATACTGGAAGAGCTGTTTGGTTATTTTTAACCTCTATCCTCAGTGTTGAGAAACAGTTAACTAGTTTGCTCTGACGTGTCAGGCTTGGACTCCTAGCAGCTGACAGTGTGGGATCAGTGCATGTGTTGGATGGAGGCTCAGGCTTCTGCTTACAGTATCAGGAAAAAAAACTGATGTTGACCTGTAGCATTATCTAAAAGTACATATTTCAAAAAAATGTCCTACAGTTGTTGATTTATTTTTCCTTCATTAGGATGATTATATGGAGGCATTAGCTCGGCTGCATCTTACCGTGACCAGAGCCTATAAAGTGAATCCCGATATCAATTTTGAAATCTTTATCCATAAAGTGGATGGCTTATCAGATGACCACAAGATTGAAACACAAAGAGATATTCACCAGAGAGCAAATGATGACCTTGCAGATGCTGGATTGGAGAAAATTCACCTCAGGTGAGAGAAGTTGCTGGGCAAAGAAATTTGAGTTGAAGATGAGAGCAGCTTATCAGACAAGTTACAGTTTTCTGTTCTGTTGAGGTAACAGGCAGCAGGAATTTGGTCTGTAAAGGAAAGGGCCAGTCATGGTCACTGCTTTTGTCTTGAGTCTGACAAAGCATTGTTCTTCTGGATGCCCTTTTGGAGGGATAAATGGGGAAGGGAAATGCTTACAAACAGATGATGAATAAGCTTTAGTCTTACAAGGTTTTCCAGCAGTTGCTGTCTTGCAGTAAAGTAATTTGGAAAATATCAGCCCCTAGCAGGCTCTATTTGCCAATCGACTCCCCTTTGCCTGCTTTGAAAGCCATCCTCAATCTCGTATTCCCCTCCCAACCACCAGTCCTTGCAGCTGCTTGGGGAGATAAGTGACTCTATCTCCGCAATATATCTGTGGATGAAGCAGATTATTACAGCAAATAATGAAAAATAATGTATTTTTTTTGCAGACTAGGAACTAGGAGACATCAAATTTGATGTCCACCTTAGGATTTATTGCCAAGTACAAGTATATTAATAAAAAGAGACCCATCTCATGAACATGCCAACTCCCAGAGTTGACTGCAGCAACAGGACTGCACAACTTGACTGCATCATTTGGTTGTTCAGTGAGCCTACAGCTTCCAGAATGGAAATCACAATGTGTAGATTCAGTAATATTGCCCCTTTCCAGTATAAAAGATACTTTCCTAAGAATGCCAAGATGAAAACTAAATCATGATGTTGTACATCAAGTGCCAGCTTGCAGTGTCTGGAGTTTTGTGTGTAGACATACGTGCTGTCATGCCAAATATAATCATGAGAGTATGTACTTTCCTGCTTGAAATCCTGTGTTTCAATTACAACATGTAACTTTTGATCACAAGGGGTAATTGCATAATTTTTGTCACTTAGTGTTTTGACAGTATTTCATTTCACTCATATGCAAGGTACATCATGTTCACAATATGTGGCTAAAAAGAAAATATGGTGACATTTTCTTCCAGCTTTTATCTGACAAGCATATATGATCATTCTATATTTGAAGCCTTTAGCAAAGTGGTACAGAAACTGATTCCACAGCTCCCAACACTGGAAAACCTACTTAACATCTTTATTTCAGTAAGTACTTGTTATGTACTTTGTGTTTAGAGCCAGCCATGTACAACACGCATGTTCAGCTATCTGTTGGGAACTTTCTGAGAGCAATGGGAGCTTCCAGGGAGGCTGGCAGAAGTCAGAGACTTCTGGACTCCCAGACAAGTCCAGAAATTCATTGAAATGTAGTGACACAAACCTTGGCCCCACCTTGTCTATTAAAGAGTCTTAATGTGCTGCTGTCGTAGTCACAGTAACCTGCCAAATGAACACAACACATAAAGTGCCTGAGCAGTTATTAATTTTCTACTCGTACATTAACTTGAATGTTGCAAAGCTGTATTTTTGTTTGCTTGTTTTTAAGTAGTATTTAAAATCTGCATAAGTAATTCCTTAAAGGAACATTGTCTTGTCTGACCTCTGATGTAGAACAGTCTATACTGCCTTCTAGAATCGCTTTTTTTCTGTTTATTGAAGCTTAGCTCACCTAAGAAAATCTTAGGTGTCTTAAAATTTCCAGAGATAAGAATCCGCTCCAAGTATCATAGCTATGCTCATGGCCAGTTGGGAAACTTCGACTATATAATTGCTTGTTACCACTGAAGATGACATGTGATCTTGATGTAATGGGATTATTTAATATTATTCAATAGCCTGCTGAGATCAATTGGACTTCATACTCTTTCAGTGCAGGGTATGAAATCAGAGGAGAGAAATAGGGTGGATGTGTTGCTGAAAGGGAGGGCTGGGTTCCTTGGGTTCTCTTCGTAGCGAGCAGTGCGTGATGCTGCTTCATAATTAACAGCTTGATGTAGTAGTTTCTCGTAACGTTGCTGGACTTCCAGTCTTGAGCTCCATGTGGTAGAAAGGTAATGGAAAGGTGATGGATATCCAGTTTTGGAGCAGTTATATATTAACATGCTTATGTGACACCATCTTGGAACAGAAAAGTGCTGCTGAGACATTCCCCAGAAGAGAAGAGAGTCTCAAACTTTCTTCTCAAGTCCAAATAGAGCATAATCTGATTTGTTGCTGATGAGCAGCTGTGTTTTGCTCTCGAGTCCTCAGTTTGTCTTCTGTGGTGGAAAAGAGTTGTAGGTAGGAGACTTGGAATGAATTTGGTGCAAGCCTCAGAAGAGAAAACCTTTTTTTTCTATAGGATAGAAGTAAATAGTAGGCGCCTCTTTGCTTTAGTGCATCAGAACCAACCTGGTTAGGAATCCTGATGTGGATTTTGGTCGTGCCTTAGTTTAGGAAGCTGTGTTTAGTTTTTGTAATTGGGCAATATTCATGAGGAAATGCTTTAATTTACACCCTAAAAGCTTTCCAACAGAAATAGCTGATAATTATGAAAATAGATCTGTGGTCATTTAAAATTGGTAGTAGATTTTTGCGTAACTTCTTAGAGTGCCACAGTGTGTGAGCTTCTCTGTTCTTTAATAGCTTCTCTATTCTCTACTCCAGCCATCTGCAAAGCATAAAATATCACTATTAGTTTGGCATTCAGAAACCACATAAATCTCTGTTAACATTGCATGAACTTCATGTAAAAGGTTATCTGCTTTTTACTACCATGGCCACACTGAGAAATTGTGTGGCATGAGAATGGATATTCCTTTTTCCTTTAAGACTTTGTTGTTTAGAAAAAACATGCATTAAAAACAACCAATGGGTTATAATGGAGAAAAATAGATATTTTTTTCTTAATTTTATTATTTAAACTTCACAATCTGTAAATCAAAATGTAATATTTAATATTCACTCAATCTTGTTTGCCAGAAGGCCTGCTTAAATACCTGTCCAAACCTCATGTGCTGCTGTAAACGGCTGCTGATTCCCTGCCTGTTCTCCCAGTCGGGCAGGTCGTGCCCCACATGGCCAGTACTTACTCTGAGCCTGTTCCTGTTGCCCTCAGTGGCAGAATTTTGCTCAGCTCAATAAGGCAGTGGTTGGTTTTT
>JAUBOD010001001.1:835010-850979 GCA_032353885.1 Nothura maculosa
AAACCCGCCTGGATGCCGCCCTGTGCCCCGTGCTCTGGGTGTCCCTGCTGGAGCAGGGGTTGGACTGGATGATCCCTGGAGGTCCCTTCCAACCTCAGCCCTTCTGTGATGTGTATGAGGAAGGGGCTGCTCTGGATCCCCACGAGGCAGCCTGGCTGTGGTTGTGCGCGCTCCAGCTGCTTGGCACTGGTGCTCTGCCTGCTCACGAGGCACAGAGCACTTAGCTTCCCTTTCAGAGACCTTCAGTTGCTCAGAATGCCCTTTAGCAACTCTGCCACCAGTAGTATTTGTGTTAGATACTCTCACTTTCTTCTTTTAGGGCCTTACACTGACATACCTGCTAACAGGATTGTGTCAGAAAATGCACTGTATTGAATAAACGCTCGCCAGGCTTTGTCTCTGACTGTCAGGTTTTAATGTCTACATAGTTTGGGACACTTGGTGCTTTAATTAGTACGTTTTAAATACACAGTCCTGGTATTACAGTACACTTTTTTGGTGACTTCCCAACAATATTTTGTCTGAACTCTGGTGAGTGTGAATACAATTCCTGCAGAAAAAAAAAATTAACGTGGCTGATTTAAACCACTTAAAATATGTATCATTTCCTGTTAGGGAAATTAAAGTGGAAAACTCATCAGTGTTTGAGTTAAGAGAGCTTATGGCATTAACCTTGAACGGGGTCATAGGCTCAGTACCAAAATCCTACAGTTGTGTTGCAATATTACACAATTTGTCACACTCAGTAAGTATTCAGATCAAATACTCATCTGGCTTTACAGCTTTTCTGTGGGATCACATTCACCCCCTCACGTGGTAATGATGCATGTAAGTAACTTCACACCATGTCTAAGGTATTTGGTTTTAAATCACAATATAGAATGAGGTATAACTGACCGTTACGGAAACCTGTTACTTGATCATGTTTCCACTGACTGTCAATCTCAAAGTGTACATATAAAAAATCACAATATCCTACTCATTTGTATTTCAGTTATAAAGTGACACAATCTGAGAAAGACTTTAATTTTTATCTTAGAGTATTTCTCTAAAGCTGTTAATTAAGTTAAACCTGTATCTGCAAATGTACTTCTAACTGTCCATTTACTTAACTTTACTAGTAAGACTAGTATCTATATTTAATACAGCACATAGTATGATGCTATAATGCTCACTGAAGTATTTGTATTTATCAAGTGTGCATTAGGAAAAACTGCTTGGAAGATTCACTGATGGTGATCTCGAGAGAGCGAGATAGCTCAGTAAATAAAAGCCTTTCTTTTTTAATTGACGTGATTCATGTGAAGCTTTATTAATATGAAAACTCCTCCTCTCCCTGCAGGATTAATAGACTACAACTTCCACTGCTTTCGGAAAGCCATCCAGGAGGTGTTTGAAGTGCGCATGAAAGTGGTGAGGTCTCGCAAGCACCAGAGCCTGGCGCACAAAGACCAGCGGCCCACGGCCAACGGGACGGCGCGGCTGCCGCCGTGACCGCGGTGCCGCCGGTGCCGCCTCTCCCTCCGCACGGATGGGATGCTGCAGCCCCTGGCACGGAGCGGCGGGAAGCAAGCGGGAGCGACGCGCTGCAGGAGCCCTCTCCGCCCCTTCAGAAAGCACTGTTGACATATTTTTATCCAAACAGGTTGTTTTTTCATAGAGTGAGCACTTTGAGCAAATTGTTGTATATATGAGCGTTGAGGTGAACACTTGTAAGAATTTTCTTAATATATGCTGTAAACCTTTCTCATGCCATATTAAGGAAAATCAGCTGTGACAAATACTGGGTACATAATTTGCACTTTTTCATGTTTTCCTTGTGGAGTTGGACTTTGATAAACTTAGTTTTTATGGTGATTTTTGATGCATGGTGCCAGGTAAAATGTATGCTGTAGTTTATACACCTGCTAAAATCAAATTGGTTAGTAAACAATCAAGACAACTCGGTATAATGCCTTTTAAAATTTGTGACAGCTAATATCGAACATTCATACAGATCTAATTTCATATATTTTTCAATTTGTAAACTGAAGAATTATTTTGAAGTATGATAGCAATAAGCACCTTGCCAGGGATCATAACTGGTAGGTAAATAATTAGCTTTTATAAAACAGGCTTTTGGCCAAATTTTACCCGGAGTTCTCCATAACACTGGTAGTGCCCTCTGTTGGGTCTGTTTTTATTCTTTACCTCAACATATGCCACTAAAATACCTTTCTATAAAGATAATTGTTTTGTAAAATGGCTCTATGTTGCAGTGGTGTTTTTCTGAGGCTCTGGAGGAGGGTGGTGCATGTGCAAGGTTGAGTTTACATGGGCCAATGTTTCAAGAGTCTCTGCATCTGCAGCTGGTGCAGGGAAGAATCCGTATGTATTTCCATCCTGCCAGTACAATAACTTAAAATGCACTTGTAGGAGATGCTAGAGATGTTAGCGCTGGGTTTGATTCCCCCTATTTAGGGTACATTTGTTATAGAAATCAAAAGAAATCTTTCAGATGAGCACTGGGGAGTCTACCTGCTCTGGTCATCAGCACACGTAACTGCTTTTTATTTTGAGTTTGGTTGCGGGTGGATTTGCCACAGGATCAGCTGGGATACCAGAGCACTTCCAGATTTAGGAACTTACCTTCTGAATTCCCTATCGATGGTTTTCTGTAGCTGCTGATCTGAAATCCTAGTCGCTCGTGGGAAGCCCAATCATGGTGAAGAAAGCTCTGCTTCGCCCACCCGTCCCCTCCTCTGCCTCGAGCTGGCACAGCTGTGGGGGCAGAAGTGAGGACCGAATTTGAAAGCTCTTCTTTCAAATTCAAGAGTCCAAAGTGTTCGCTAGCTTTTCTGGAAAATTAAGAGTTTTAGCCTAGAGAAACTAGCCTAAATTCAGTGGTGATTTGAATACCAAGGCACAGTTCCTATATGCTTCATAGGCATGTTGACAGAGCACAGCTCTGGTGCTGCACTCAATGCAGGAGCTGCAGGATCCAGCTGGCACTGAATGCAAAGGTTCTCTCTACTCCAACATCAACCTAAGGAGAGATCATGGTTTCTAGTCCTTCCTTGTTGCCTCATGCACGTGGCTTTGCTTCCTTATCTTTCTGGAACAAATCGGCTCTGTTGGCACAGGTCTAGTGAATGTATGTGGAGCCCTTAGGAAGGGTGTTGGTCAACAGATGGAGCCAGGCTACTGGTCCCACCTGGGAGGTGGGAAGCAGCAGAAATTGCCTGAAATGCTGGTCCTGGTGCCAGCGTGAGGGATAATCACAGCACCTTGTAGATTCTGTGATTCTGTGATTCTGTGAGCTGTAACAAAAGCAGAATGCTGCAAAACTACAGAGCTCCAATTCTTGTTGGTGCTCTTGCCAGCCCATCCCCTTAGGAAAGGGCAGCTCTCCTGACCATCCGTTGACGTGGAGCTTTCCTCAGCGTTCACCACGCTGATGAGGGAGAGGCTCTGCCTTGTGGCAACTCTCCCTCCCACGCTACTTTCATGGAAGGGCAGCCATCGTTTCTGATTTTACCCATCCTCATTTTTTCCCTTGCCTCCTTTCAGACACATGTGAGGATGAGAGGAGCCCCACCAAGCTGCAGCAGTTCTTGGACTAGACATTTAGAGCAGCAGCATCTTTTCCTACTGACTCTGGTCTGAATCACAACTAAAGAATGGGGTTTCTGCATGTTTGGCTGTGTGTGTCAGCAGTCATTATTTTGCATTTATATCACCACGTGTATCCTTGTATTTGGAGAGACTTTCACCTTATTTTACCATTTCATTTGCCATTCGGTTATCTCTGTTCCCTCCAGCATTTGCCATGCACTGTGCTGGCGAACTTAGTGCTACCACATGACTTTTGCTAACATAAAATTTCTATTGGGATGTTATTAAGATAAATATTTTTATAAAATCTTTTATGTTTCAAACACATTTGATTACTAAACTTAGTATTCACATTATTTTTACAGCTGCATTTTGCTATTTCCCAGTTTAGGCAGAGATTTGTGTGTTTCACTTCTAGTCATTTTCTAGTCGGTACTTGGATTTTCATGTACAAGCTGATGTGACTGAGCCAGAGAGGCATGCCAGGGATTTTTTTTTCCTTAACGTCTTATTTTCATTCTCTTGTTCATTTTTTTAAGTTTTCTTGAGGTCATAGCTTTTATTTTCAAGGAAGGAAGGAAGCATCCATTATGTTGCAGGACAGAGCTGACAAAGCACTCTGGAGATATGTATTTTTAATTGGAATCATGCAAGAAGTAAACAGTTTCTGAACCATGTCATACTCCCTAAATGGCTGATTGCAAGTTTATCTTCTTCTGTATCATCAGGTTTGCCTAAACATGGGAGGAAGTGTTTTTGAAGCAGCCGTGTCTCTCTCAAATACTCTATTTTGAACAAATAAACTCCCTCTGGCTTAGTGTCCTGTTTAAAGTCCTGTTCTCAGAAGCCAGATAGCTGGGAACAACTGGTGGTAGCAGCTGGCTGCAGTGGCAGAAGTCCCTGTAAGTAATTCAGTAGGCAGCTGCCCGGAGTGTTTAATGACAGGGCTTAATGATAAACACTCATCCTAAGGAACTTGACTCTGCCAAAGGGCTACAGAGTTTTGTTTGGAATTATGCAGAGCTAACATTTTCCAAATAGGTTCGTATTTCCAGTATTACTGACTTAGGAACCTCCTCTGTTTTTATACATCAGCAGATTAAGTTGAAGAGTTAAAGCAAATAGCCAAGAACAGCACACCATCTTGTAGAAACTCTGTTTTAATTATACATTTCTTATCCTGCAAAACAAGATTTGCAAAAGTCCCTGAAGAATATTTTGTCTTAAATTGGCTGTTTGGGGGTTTATTTCTTTACTGAATGATGTGCATGGCATTGTCATTTAGTCATTTTTGCTACCTTTGCTTTCTCTCTGTTCTGCTCAATAGGGGAATTCAATAGGGGAATTAAATAGCTGACAACAGAATTTCTTATGCAAATTCTAATATTTATTGATAGCAGCACATGAACTTTCTTAGTTACAGACAGACAAATCACCTTTGCCTACTTGAGCTGTGTGGGAAATTAGAAATAACTTTGGTGGAGAAATTGTTTCAGATTCCTCTATTTCTTCATAGTGGCATCTAATTGAGGTCCTACTTGATTGCTGAATTTTTTTAAATACTAGGTCACCTACATACTTTGGCTGCATTTAAATGCTTTTGTTTCTGAGTTCTTTTTGAAAATAGTAATTTGAAAAAACAGCTTTGAACAGGCTATTGCTGTTTGTTTGCTTTCTCACTGATATTTTTACTTTTTTTCCTTCATATTCTTTTCTCTGACCTGCATGTTTCATTGTAGGCAGGTCAGACAGCCAGTCTGCTTGGAGCCTGCCAACCTCTTCTCACTGGCATTATGTGCTACAGTCTACATCTTGAGCAAAAAACAAATACTGTTTAGTACAAAAGTATCTAAATTATATACTAGTATAAACTAGTACTTTAAACACTAGTAATGTTTAAAGTTCCAACATGCTTATCTTGACATACAGTAAGCACACGTGTATATATTCATATTTAAGTTTATTTATGCTGGCAATCAGATTTTAAGCATTTCCCTGTAGGCTTCAGAACATTTTAAAAGAAAGGATTAGTAAAACTAAAGACATCAAAGGGAAAAAATGACATGATGCAACACAGTCTGTCAGTAATGGCTCTTAGGTCAACTAACGTGGTATCTTTCTTTGATAAGGTAATAGATTTTCTAGAGACTAGCAGGAGGAAATACCCTGCTGAGGACTTTCCTTAACATTGATACCAAAAACTACCACTAGAGGAAAGGATTATTTGATTTTGAATGGCTGAGTTCCAGAAGGTAAAGAAAAATGATATTCAAGTCCTTTTTCTTATTTATTTACAAATCATGCAGTACCCAAAACTAAGTGTTGGGATTACAGCTGCTTGCAGCATACAGACGATTGCAGACAAAAAAGAGAAAGGCAGTGTGGCCAAGCTGTAGTATACAGGAGTACTTTTCATATGCATTAAACAGTGTATGATAACATATTCCAAACTGCCTTAACAAAGTGCAAGCCAAGAAAAGACCATGGGCCAGTCCCAAGAGGGTGCCTAGGTGTAGGGTGAACCATGTGGAGCTGTGGGTGAGCTCCGCTGCGTGACTTGGTGGCACCTTACAGTCCTCATAGCAGTCCCAGCAGCAAGTTACAGGACTGTAACAGAGCTGCCTTTGCTGTTGCAGCAGAATTCGCCCTTTATATAGGTTTTATTCCCCACTTAATGTCGACTAAAAGCCATTCTAGAGTCTGCTAAACCAAAAGGCAGTGCTGGTACAAGTATTAAGAGAGTAGGCATTGAGCAGCAACACAGAAGTGGATTTCTAAAGCAAGAGAGGATTACGGTTCTGTCCCTGTTCGGATTGGGAAAAGCAGAACTACTTTCAAAAAGGACTTGGTTCCTGGAAGGGATTGTAGGTTGTGATGATGACAATTAGAGTCCTAACTCCCTTTCTCAGCAGCACTGTGGGTTTCAGATCCACGTGACTTCATGTCTGTACGTAGGTGTTTGTATGTTGAAAAGAGGGATCCAGCCAGACAGTATGACTCCATTCCTCACTGCAGCTTTAAGTTCTTAATCCTTGTAATTAGGCCGCCTCCTTGCTCCTGTGCACACACAACCTCATGTCATACCTAGGACTTGCTTTCTTGCGACATATCACTCTAGTCCTTCCTCATCTCTGTTCTTCCAGACAAAACAACCATCCGACTGTTGGGGAGCCAGTGATGCCCTCAAAGACCTTCTCACGCAGTGAGTCCCCCTGGAGCGAGGGGTTCCAGCAGCAGTGCTGATTAGGGGTGCTTAGCAGATGGATTTGGGGATGCCCCAGCAGTAACATTATAATCCTTTCCCAGCATCAGTGGGTTTCTAGGAGCCTCACCATCCACTGTGTCCTGCTCGTGCTCATCCACATCAGTTTTGGGGACTATTTGGATAATAAGCCCAGCCAGCTGAGCTGTGGGAAGTGCCCTTCTCTTCCACTCTTTTTGCAGAAGCACTTGTAGAGAACAGGAACGTGCCCTCTTGGTGAGTCAGTAGAGCCAAATCAGAAGCATTTCAACCACATCCCTACCTCTGCCAGTCCCAGGAGCAACATCTCCCCCATGCCCAGCACTGAGGGCTGCAGCCACGCTCCCCCTGCTTCCCCTGCAGTGGCCGTTCCCAAGAGCTGCCCATCCTCTGGCAAGCCAGTCGGTCTGGGCCACAACTCCCTTCTCTTCAATAGCCCCTCACAGCTGGCTGAGCTGCTTTGGGCTCTGTGCCATTCGTGGCACTGTGTGGCCTCACATCATGGCCACTGACCAACCGAGCTCTGTGCAGTGCAGACCTGGAGCTGGTCAGCTCAGTCCCTCCAGTCCTGGCCCTTCAGCTCAGAACTGTTTCCAATCCTGCTCCTTCAACACCTCCATTTCACTTTTCATATCCCACTTTCCTTCTATAAAGCAGCAGTCCTTTCCGAGCACTGCAATTCATCACAAAGCCCAAGGTGCAGTGGCCAGGGTATTCGCTTTAAATTTAGTGCTCTCCTGACAAATTATAAATGCCTTTCCTGAGTTCTCGGTGCATCTTCTCCCATGAAATCTTCCCATTCCCATGAAAGGTCAATCCTTGGAAATTTCTGACAATGGGAGAAGGTCATTCCCTTCTCTGCCCCACAGCAAGTGGTCATTACATCTTACATTGCTATAAGGAATGCAGACAGAGACACCATAAAATCCAAGCTATAAATCTCCAGTTTGAATAGTTACCACACCACCAGACTGCCCATTTGTTTGCAGCTTTTGTTACTCCTTTCTCAGCCCAAAGCCGCTCCACTGGCTGCCTTCTCTGCCAGGCCACAACCCCCCACCAAGGGTCACTTTCCTAGACACCCTTTACGATGTGCAGAGCGTTTCTGCAAGCAAGATGCATGCAATTTAAAGTGTCAACTGGTTGTTTATTGGTTAACACAGCTAGAAAAGGCTACCAGGCTACAGGGCTGAACATGATCATGCTATGAGCTTCCTCCGACACCAGATGACTCTCTGTTGGTGATGGGGCCTCCACTGCTCCCTGCAATGAGTCCTCTCCATTGCTGCGCTGCGTCTTCCAATGCCCGGATGCTTCCCTCTGTAACTGCAGAACTTTCCACATTGGTGTGCTCATCAATGCCATCTCAGCAGCCCTACCTTTGACTCTGCTTTTGCCTTTCTTACTTCATCTGGTTCTACTGCACAGACTTTCTCACAGCCCTTTTTCCTGGTGCAAAAATTCCCTCGGCAATGTGAACTCAGCTGGGCTCCAAAATATTTACGCAGAGCTGGTGGATCTTATGGGAATCAATATATCTTGGTTAATGATACAGTAAGTTTTAAGCATGTTCATATTGACTATAAAGCACCTTTTGGAGAATTTTAAAATAAGAGCCTGCAAGTAGCTACATGTGAATAGTTCACCTGTGAGTCTGGAGTAGGTTTTTTTGGAATGGATGGGGTGGAAAGACTGCTCAATGGCAACGGATGTAATCCTGGCTTCTTTTCTTGTGGCTACTGTGTCATTGTAAAGCCAGCGGTTCACAGAAGGAAGCTTGCAGAAATAGTTAAAGGGAAGCGGAATAGAAAACTAAAGAAAAGCACCTTAATCCTGGAGCTGAATCCCTGAAGAGGGAGGATCTTGAGAAACCGGTTGTGTGGAAGGAGCCAAGGGCTCTGCCTGGCATCTCTCTCTAAACAGCAGTGTGTCAGCAAACTAATTTTAGATGGGCACTGTTCTTAACTACTCTCTGCAATCCGCAGGGCGCAGAACAATCTTTGCTGTCATCTGTATCTGCTAAAGATATATCACATGGATCTGTGAAATCACAAGTGCTGAACAGCTGTCATTCAAACAGGAACTTGGCAGTTTGCAGGCTTATTCTGAGCAAAGTAACCATCTGAAATCATCATAAAAATTGCTGCCAGATACTGCACAGACGCAGCCCTGGGGATCCTCATGAAGCACTTGCCTGCTTGGGAGGCTACAGTCACCTGTTAACTTCTCCTGTTGTTCCCTTTGTGCCATTTCTGCAGTAACTAGAAATGGGCTGGCAAAGGCAACGGCTTTGTGAGACGACTGCCTCAGAATGAAGCTCAGCAGGGAGACTGCAATTTCTTCCCCGAGTTCAGTGCACCCAGGGCGCTGTTGCTTGGCCATGTGTTACACAGCTCCTCCTGTCACCAGGAGAAGCAGGCACACGTGGTGAATCCACACTTACCCGCTCCGACCTCCCAAAAAGGATTTTCATAGATAGGACTGCACTATTATACATATATAACGGACATAAAAATGATTCTGTTCCAGGTGAGTCATATCTGTTACCACTGGTAATATAGGCATTTTATATTCCTTAATTAAGGAATTCCTTGATTCCTTTAGGGTTTAAGTATGTCACCAGCTGCCCGTATCAAAAGGGTAGCATGACAGATGAAGCACACTGACCAACATTTTGTGAATCTCTGCCAGCAGGCCACAAGTGATTTGTACAAGGAGCTGCTGTATGAGATAGTGTTACAAGCTTTTGGGACCTTCTTCAGAAGAAATGACTTGTAGTCAAGTTTATGAGATCAACCGGCCTCAGGGGGCCTCAATCCAGGCCTCAGAGTGGCCTTAACTCTCACATGCAGTGCAAGTGATGGGTGGGCAGGCTGGATATGAAGGCCTTTGTAAAGGTTTTTGACTCCTGCATGTTTTTCTGGACAAGTCCTTCTAGCCCAGGGCATTTTAGGGGCTCTCATTGGCTTCCCAAGCATTTTTTCCACATACCAAGGAGCTGCCTCAAGGAGAAGGGACTCAGGTGATAAGTTGCAGTGTCCATGGGCGTCCTGCCTCCAAGAGAGAAGAGAGATTTCAGAGGTAACTTCAACCTCAGTGGTTCCTGACGGAGGTTTTGGGAGTCTGTTACCACAGGTCAATATGCTGAACTTTGTTGCTGAGCGCCTATTCCTTTCTGAACTCTTTTGAGTGTTCAACATTACTTCAGCAATGACACAAGAGGCTCTGTGTATTGAATTATGTTTGCAATTCTGTAAAACTGAGCAGAAACACATGATACGTTTTTATCAGGTATATAGAGATACAGCTGCCTACACACCTGAAACCCCTAACTATAACAGTCTACAACATTGATGACTTGGCCTAAGCTCGCTTTATACCTAATGGAGAGAAACAGGAACTTCTAAAGCACGATTCACATGATCTATATTTAAGATCTATTTCAGTAAAATGAACTGTGACTTTCTTCCCATTAGCTATAAAGAGAGCCCCTGGTAACTAGCTCAGATATCTATATCTGTAGTCATAGTCATAGGCCAGGGGAATCCTGCCCGCACATTTACTCAGATCTGGCCTTTATTTCAGCGGGAAGAGCTGCAATTGAAGACTTGCACATTTGATCACAACTTATGATCCAGACAATGTTGTAATATTTTTTTCAATAGAGAGGTTCCTTTGCTCTGAAGCTAGTTACGCAGATCAGGATTTCTGTTTTCATCCAACAGTGAGAAAAAGCAAAGCCAGTACACCACAATTGCAGACAAGTACACAATTGCAGACAAATACTTAGAAACATGAGCAAAATACTCCTCTCTGAAACCAGAAATTAGAAACCATAATTTGATTATTTAAAAATATTATTAGCAATTTTATCAGACTGAAGTCTTACTTCAATGTAAAACATTACTAAAGCCACACAGTTTTTAGTATTTAGAATTATTAAAATTGATTATTCTTGCTGCAAGCAATGCTGCAACCAGTTGGACAAAGTTGAATAAAATCTGCAAGGCCATTTTGAGGCATTAAAAAGGCAATCTCTATCACGACATTGTTCAGACTGAAACTTTCTGTTTCTGTATGCCTCAGCTGAGCATGTTCAATTTTTGAACCAGTCAGATCAGATGACAGGATACACAAGCTGCACAAAGCGCTGCCAACATGTGGGATTTGACTGCAATTCTGCTACTATATTTGGCAATTTGCTTAAAAAAAAAACCCACAAGTTGCTAGAACAAAATGGCCCCTGCGTAGAAAGAAATCTAAACAAAAGACAAATGAAAACACCAATCCAAGAGGATTAGAGCCTTTTTGATCACATGAGGGAAGAGGAGGGGAGCTGGCTCGTTATCCTGGCAGCTCTGACTGTAGCTCCTGCTGCAGGAGCTGGGTCCAGCCTGTCACAAGCAGCTGGTGACAAGCGGCGCTGTGGGGATAAGTCCAGATTCCCAGATTCCCAAGGCCACGCTGAGGGGCAGGATGGCCTCCCACGACCCGGTCATCTGCCAGAAAGCCTCTCCTGCAGCCCTGCCCCTTAGCTAAATAAATGTGATGGGGAAGAAAACCAGGGACAGTAGATCTGTGCTGTATTTCACATAGCAAAAGGTGAAACAGCAACCACGCAGGCCCCGCTGTTGCTTAAATAAATGGAAAAAAAAAAACCCTTTTACATCTTATCTGTGAATTTCTGCTATTAAGTCTATTTAGCTTATTCCTGTGATATTTAGCTTTCACGTAGTTACAGTGATTGGGTGTTTTTTTTTAGCTAAAGCACAAACTTTCATATTAATGACAAGTGCTTCCTTGTTGTTAACTATATAAAATGACCTTATAAGGGATGACAGGTTCATAAGCCAGAGCCCTGAAGAGAAAGTTCAACACATAAACCCATAACCAGCAGCACCACCACAAATATCACTCTTCTTGAATCAGGCCTTTATTCACATTATCGAGTCATTATTTGAAATATTTTCTATCAAAGCAGACTCAATCAACTCTTAAGGTGGAATAAAGCGGCTTTATTTATTGATCAATTTATTTATTGTTGAGAGGCCTCCACTTTTGTTTACAGCTGTTTTCATTGCTGTTAGGCACAAGAAGGAAACAAGACAACTGTGAATGGAAACGGGAAGGAAAAACAGTATTTCAGTGACAACTGGTGGGTAGAGGCTATAGAAGTGAGCCAAAACTAGGTGGAATTGCTAAATTTGAAGCCGCGGGCTCATGCGGCTGCAGACTGGAACATCACACACATTTCCCACTTGCAGTGAGTTACAGGGAAGCGCTGGAAATTTTACTCTGCCCCTTCACCATGTACGAACTTAGCTGCAAAATGGGAAAGGCCCCAACTCGGTGCAGCCAAAGACTCCCCTGGAAAAAGCGGGGGGCAAAGGGAAGCCCTCCCCAGCCCAGGCCTCTGCCGGCAACTCTCCCAGAGCCCGTGGATTAACGGCTGCTGGATGGCGCCGGCCTTTGTTTCCTACGCGGCGCGGGAACAAAGAAACGGGATTCTGCCGATTCCCGGTGGATCGGGGGCTGCGGCGCGGCCTGCGGCTCCTCCCGGCGCGGGGCTGCAGGTGCCTCCCTCCCTCCCTGCTTCCTTCCTTCCTCCCTGCCGGCTCCTGCCACGTCACGGGAGTCTCCCGGCGCGGGGCGGGTCTCGGCTCTTCCTGCTCCTCCCCGGCCGCCGCCGCAGACGTTGCGGAGGGAGGCGCCGCTGGCCGCCATGGAGGCCCGGTACAACCTCAAGAGCCCGGGTAGGTGGCGCCGCGCCGGGAGCGGCCTCGGCCCGGTTCCCGGCACCGCTTCCCGGTCCCGCTTCGGCCACGGCTCCCGGCGGCGGGGCGGGCAGGGCAGGGCAGGGCAGGGGGCGCCGCCCGCAGCCGCCCCGGCCCCGCAGCCTCCCCGAGCGGCTGCCCCGTGGGCCCGGCGGCTCCGGAGCGGCCCCGCAGAGGCCTCCCCGCTTCGCTGCGCACCCCGCGCTCCTAACGCGCGGGAGCCGCGGGAGCGCGGAGCGTTGGAACGGGAGCTGCGCTCCTGAAAACGGCAGGAGGCGTTCGTTTGTGCCGGAGAAGCGGGTGCCCGGCCAGGCTCGGAGCCCCTTCCTGGCGGCGCCTCCCGGCCCGGCGCCCAGGGAAGGGATAGGGGCTTCCCTGGAATGTGCTCGGGCACCTGCACGGAAAAATACTGGGAAGCCCTTTTGGGTTAAAATTACTCCTAACAACGTGTGCCTCAGCCCTGAGATATGTCAGTTGTCTCCTTTCGACCGTCCTCTTTAAACTGTTATCGTTGCCTCAGAGTTAGTCATTTCAGTCGTTTTTGTTCCTGTTTAGAAGAGCCGTTGCGCTTAGTCTGGCGCCTCTTTTTGCTTGCCAAGTGGATGTGCCTATATCCCCGTTTCCGTGTTTGTTTTATGGATTTGTGCCTTGCTGTGGTTAAGTGCGTTTAACAGTGAAACTTTACACTCACCGTGCAATGAAAGACATAAGGCAGAAATGGGAATCTTCTAATTCCAAGGTCCTTATGGAACACACAAGAACAAGTACAGCGTATTCAGGATTTCAGCAGTTATCTGTCACCTCAAGACTGAGCTCTTGGAAATGTTCACAGGTAGTGGCCGGCCTCATTGGCACCTTGCTGCTGTTCTGCTGCTGCAAGAGGACAAACGAGGCCTGTCACCCGTAGTTCCCAGGCAAATTTTGGAATTTTGCTTGCCCTGTTTCCAGCTAAAGCTCTGTAGGAGCATTGGAAGCCTCTGTTGAACCTGCTCCTGGACTGGAGCCAACGCAGGTCCTGGCCCCTCGACTTGTGGCTTGAGTCACTTCAGTGGCTTTAAAGAGAACAAATATTATGTATCGTTTTCACTTTTTTTTTCCATAATTTTGGTGCCTTCAGACTCTATCAAAAAGATTTCTTTTGCTAAAAAAAACTTGCTTTTCTAATTGTTCTCCATGCTAGGCCCGTTTTCCCTCTGGAGCAGTGACACGTGCTAGAACGCCGCTGTCTTGGGCTCCGTGAATCCGGGTTCCTGTGGAGGTGCTGGATTCATGGATGGGGCTCCTGCAGCCTCTCTGGTGCCCCTTGGTTTTTGCCTGCCCTTGAATAGACCACGTTTGCAGCAGTTTTGCCGTGCGGATCAGTCCTGCCGCTCGTGCTGCTAGTCGGAGCGTTCATTTCTCCTGATCCCAGCTGATGAACTGAGTAGTTCATTTCTCCTGATCCCAGCTGCCCTGAGTCACGTTGACTCTGTTGGCCGCCTTGTGAAGTGCTCACCCTGGCCTGTTTCAAAGGCAGTAAATGTCCACGGCACAAAATGCCCTAATGAAGTTACACGTAGCTAAATGTCATGGAGGCTCCAGCTCTGGGATGGAGATGCTTGTGGGCAAAGCTGCCGTTCACATCTGTCACTTATAGCAAGGGCTATGGGGACACTCGCCTACAGACGTCTCCTCGGACCAGTTTATAAATATACTTTCTTTTTTAATGGTCTTTTGGGAAGAAATAATCTTTTTAAGGGAAGAAATTTCATACTGTGCTCTTCAGTCTTTCTTGGTTTTGCCTCTGTGAGACAAAGCCTTTCAAGCTGTTACTTGGTGTTTTAATTTCTATTTTTGGTGCTTCTAAAAGGGCAAGGTATTTTCTCTCTTAGGGTTTCAAAGTGGATTAGTCAGTGTGTACCAGCCTGCTACCATATGGCTGCTAAACCTCTTCCATCAACACTAAAGCTCTGCTGACTAAAGCTTCATCCCCTTCGTGCTCCAGGAACATCCTCGTGTCTGGAATTTACACGACAGCTACTTGGAAGGATCTCCTTCCTTTCTCCAAGGGCTGTGCCCCTTAGCCCGCTGCAGGATCAGACCCTGGATCTTGTGGTCGCTGTTTTGTGGTGACAGGATCATCAGTCCGGCCCCGTGCCGGGTGCCACCGGCCCTCTGAGCACGGACACGCATGAGGAATTTACAGGTGGTTTTCCCTGCCAGCTTCTAGTTTCAGAACACTAAAAATTTGGAAACCTTTGCATATAAATGGACTTTGGTCTGATTTCAGTGCGTTTGTTTTGCTTCTCCTGCTGAGCTTTTCCGAGCAAAGATCTGTGCAGTCCAATATCCAGGCAGGGGCAAAAGCATAGGGGATGCTTAGGAAGGGAACATAAAAACAGAGTATCTGGTGTATCCTCTTAGTCAGTAGTTTAGGGATTAGCTAAATTTTTCATCTTGCTTGCAGGAGTTTTATTTTAGATGGATGTGATTGGGACAAGGCTTGTGTGCAAAGAAAATTGTGACCAGTCCTAAAGAAACTTTAAATGTCATCTGTTAATTTAAATATAATCATTCAAAACTAAGAAGTGACTATAAACTGCTGTGCAAATTTTAGCTGCCTGAATAAGTGATGGAAAAATTTGCCTTCTGAGGATGTAGTTACATTTCTGTACAACAGTGGGCAAACATACGGGAAGGGACTTGGTGTATCGAGTTGAATTCAGAGGTAAACTCCAGAGCAAATGGTGAAAAACAAAGAAAGCAATGGGAAGGGCAAAGGGTTTAGTGCTGTGGAGCTCACCCAAAACTAAGTAATCAGACTATTATTTACTGCTAGAGGGGGTACAATTTAATACTATGTTCTGCCAAAGGGTTGTAACGTTTCACAGTCCTGCCCTCTTCCCTGTTGCAGTCGCTGATGCTGACGTATCCTGCACGTATCCTGACGTATCCGGGAAATCCCGTCTGGCGGAGCAGGAGACGCAGAGAGGGACACGGGGCAGGTCGCTGCAGACCCCCCAGTGCCTCCCTAGGCTTAGCTTTAACAGAGCCTCCTCGGGGGGCTCAGCACCTGGGTGCGAGGGGCAGCTCTCCTGAACAAAGAGCTTTAGTAGAAATAGTACCTGAATGTCCAATCTGGGAAGACTCTTTGCTCTTATTGTTTTTTTCCTTGCTTGTTTGGTGGCCTCATCACTTAGTTTTATTTTTAGATGTTGAAGCTATTGAAGCTCATTGAGTGTTGTTGTCTTACGAGAAATCCGGTGCATTTTAAACACAGATTTAATCCAGGCACAGGCTGCTTAGGGAGGCTGTGGAGTCTCCTGCTCTGGAGATCTTCCAAACCCGCCTGGATGCCGCCCTGTGCCCCGTGCTCTGGGT
>JAUBOD010001001.1:876521-891662 GCA_032353885.1 Nothura maculosa
CTTGTCGTCCACCATGACACCCAGGTCCCTCTCTGCGGGGCTGCTCTCCAGCAGGTCAACCCCTAATCTGTACTGGTATCTATAACAGGCAGCTGTTAAACTCCAACATTTTTAGTGAATTTAATTTTTATGTAAAAGCCTAAAGCAAGGATGAGTTCAATAGGAAATTTATGGTGGCCATGCAGGGGACATCTGCTCTTCTGCAGAGACCAGTGCAGTGAGCTGCCCACACATGATAGTTGTGACCACTGGAGAGAACAGGCTGGGGTTACACAAGGTAAACCGAGAGGAGAACTTTAGAGGGAAAAAAAAAAGGTTTTTCAAGAAGAGATATCTTTAGGAAGACCAAACAACCAAGTAAATGTTATATAAGTTGTGTTATTAACAGCCCAAAAGGCATGGGCGCCCTGCCTTGATCAGCCCATTAGAGATGGGTTATTGGGTACAGTGCTAATGACACAGTTTTGTGCTTTACTCATGTTCAAAGTAGCCTCCATAACCTAAAAATAGACTGCATTTGTTCTGACCCTTGGGGAGTTATTTCCATGTCAGTGACCTTTTTCTAGCCAGCAGATGTTCAGGTATTGTTTATAAATATTAATATTTAAAGATTATGTAAATGTTTGTTCTGCTGTCTTCCTCAGACACTCATTCTAAGCATTTCATCTATGACATCTCATATTTTACAGGGAGCCTGTGAATAAGCAGCTTTAGTTGAGTATTATAATAGCTCTGTATCTCCTTTGCTGAGGAACAGCCTAATGCTGTATTTCTATTATATTTCTTCATAGCCTAACACTAGTTAGGCCTCGCTGGCCTTTCCACATAGTATTTTCCTTTGGTTGGATGGACGAGGGGTGGTGGTGGTGAATGAAGCCACTTTGTGCAGTGGCTGGCATTAAACTCACTTCTCCCTCAAGGACGATCTGCCTATGAGAGATACAAAGAAATAAAGCTCCCTGCAATGACGTGGCAGCCTCTGGTTTGTCTGTAAGCCAGAAGGGTGGTTTTTATGTATACATACCTATCATATACATTAGAACTGTGTTATAATATATATCGGACTATATGTTCAATATATAATTGTGAATAATATATATTATTCACTGAAGATTGTAATCTTGCAGCTCACAGGCATTGGGTCTCTCATGAAAGCTTACACCACTGTAGGTGCACAAAAGCATCAACCAAGTCTCAAACCTACTTGTTTCACATAGAGATATTTTTATTCTCAGGGCCTTTATCTCCCTCAGTCCTTCAAGGAATGATGAAGGGACATAGAGACCATCTAAAGGAAAACAATGAGCCTTTGAAATCTCTGTCAAAGAAAAAAATATTAAAGAGATGTCACAAAGTCTTAGTTTCAGAAGTGGAGATGAAAACTGACTCCAGGCATTTTCATGGTAAGACACCCTTTATGCCAAAGCCTGCTACAATGTTAAAAAAAAAAGAAAAAAGAAAAGAAAAAAAGAAAGATTAAAAAATAGGTTTATTCTGAGTACATGTTTCTGATATGCAGGGAACTGACTAGACCTTTGCACTTTCAGGCTGCTCCTCAGATCCTGTGGCTTTAGGTAATGAGACATGCTAGATGTGACAGGCTTTGAAGTTGGGCGTGTTTTGAAGTTGTTCCTGGATTGAACTAATGGGAACTTTCTCTGGGTTTCTCTGAGAGGTTAGCTCTAGAGTAGGTGTGCTGGGAAATGCGGGAAAAAAGTTGTTATTTGATATTCTGGAGTTCTTGCAAGGCAAAACAAACCATGAAGTGCTGTGCACTGTCAAATCCTCCAAAATTTCAAGGTATGGAGATTTGGCTTTTGTCTCAGTCTGCTGTCTTGATCCAACCATGCAATGCAATGCAAAGTGGGTCTCCCATAAAGGTCTTCTTAACATGGGATATTTTCTATATGCAGCATCGAGCCAAATGTATAATGTTTTTTGCTGAAGAGCATGTCACACAACTGAGCAGCTTACTGTGGACGGGAGAGAAATGAGGCAGCAGGTCTCATCTGACTGGGAGGACACCAGGTTGGGAACCTGGCCAGGCAATAAACCCACATGGAGCCAGAGACCTCACTTGGCTGGCCCCAAGGTGTCTCATCAGTACAAGTTTGCTGTAAGGCAAAGCACCAAAATGCAGGCATTTACAGAAAAAAAGTGACTTCAGCTTGCTTGGAAGCTGCTGTTATGTTGTGCCTGAGATGCACCTGGAATAATTTGCTGATGGATTTGCTTCTGTATTGTAAGGAGAGGTCTGTGAATTTAGGGAGTTTGTTAAGAGTCCAGGGCTGACTCTCTGGTTATACTGGTCCTGCAGATAGGATTTGGGATTTGTGTTCTGGGATTTGTGTTCTGCGAGATGCTGTTGTGGACAGTGACAGGGGTAGCTGACACTGACATGTGTTCTTTTTCTAGAAGAAATGTTTCATGACAAGATTATACAATTTAGCTCCAGACCTTGATCTATAAATACTTGAGCTCTTGTGTAATCAGAATAACTCCCTGAATTTGGCTGGCACTTTTCCGAGGCCCAGAAGCATGAGCTGAAGAATTTTGCTGTGCTGCAGACTTTGAACAGAGCAGCGCTGCTCTGTTCCCGCGATCAGATCCGTGCTTTTTCCTTCCCATTCAGCAGTGAACTTGCTGAAGAGGGACCTGAGCACTGAGGTCTGTGCAGTGTCACAGTGTTCAGGTCTGGGCCCACCTGCAATTCTGCAAGCCGGGCTGTGGATCTCACCTGCATGATCCTTCCAGACAGGAGGGCTCACAAATCTGTGCTGTTCTCTCTCTCTGAAGTTCTCCATAGTTATAAATATGAATATTTATAAAATATTTTTGATGGCAAGTAAATGCTGGTTGAAAAGGGTTACTTTTGTCTTATCTCTACAAATCCTTGGTTTACCTATTGTCTCAGCTGTTCTTTTCCCTTCCCCATCACACCTTTCTTGTCCCTCCACTCTCTTTGGATAAAGAGATTTTGTTTGTTTGCTCATCCTCAGCAGCATTTGGTGGGGAATTTGGTGAAGCATCTGGAGTCCCAGTGGTTCAGCAGTTTAGTTTACAGAGAGACAGGATTAAACATCCAGCAGTTCCCTACTGATTTCAAGGATTAGTGAGACCAAAAAAATCTCCTGACATCGTTCTGTGACTGATCAACAGCTGTTTAATTCAACAGTATGTTCTGCAGCCAAGATGACCTTTAAGGAAACCCAGGGTTTGCTTTTATGGTTTAAGGAGAGCATTTTTTTCCGGGGCTTCTCTTTTGCTTCAGACACTGTGCACAATTACAATGTTGTTCACATCCAGAGCCTCTGCAGAACTGGATCTTTACAGAAATTTTGATGATTGATAGGACTAATAAATATGCAAAAACCTCACCCTCAATTTCAGTTATTGCTGTCTGGAGTTCTTTCACCTTAAAAGTTTCATGGAAAAAATTTTCACAGAATTTGAAAATTTGGATAAAAGTTGTAAGAAAATCTATCTAGATGGGAGATGGCACCTGATGAGGGGAGGCTGACAATTTCACCTGGCTATTTAGAGCACAGAGACCAAGAAATTTTAGCAGTGGGATCCAGGCAGAACTCCAAATGCTCGGGCAAAAGGCCTTCTTGGACAAGAAGTAGATTTGGAGGTTGATTTCTTCTTTTCCTCATGAATTCCCTAATGCCTCAAAATGGTTTGCAGAGAAAGGCTTGAGTGACGGGAGCCTTCAGACCTTTCCCAGCTTGGTTTCCGTTCTCCAGGATCTCATGGAGCACCTCACTTCTGTGTCTCCATTTTCCAGTCTGTGAAAGTGCCTCCATCCCTGTGAATTAAGCTCCCACAGTACTATCCAGAGTGGTTGTTCTGAATCTCAGCAAAGTTTCATCAAAGCTCTGGTAATAGCAACAGGAATTAGCATTAAGAGCCTTTATTTACATCAATTATTATCATTAATTACAATTAGCACCTAGGGCTCAGACTCAGTTATGTTTTCTGTCCTTCTGCCAGCTCCCTTGGCTCCCTATGCCTTGCCCAGTCAAAATTCTTCTCATGCAACCCTTCACCAAAGTGACCTAGGATGCCCTGGATTTCTTACTTTCTCATTAAGTGTTTTACATGCAATAAAGAGCAGAAGGCAAAAAAGCAGTGATTGCTTCTGGTAGGAATCTGCCTGGAAAAGGCAGAGTAAATATTTCCACCAATACACAAGTTTTACAGACTCATCCCAGCAATAGCTGAAACACTTGGCATTTGAACCTAGAGTTTAGACGATTTTTCCTTTTCTCTGTTCCACTCGTCATTTTATTCTCAAATTCATGGTTAACTCTAAGGAAGGAAAGAAAGCACAAGTGATTTCACACGTACATACCGCACATCAAAGCCAACCTCAGACTCCTCTCTGAAGGGCTTCCCAGGCCTTGCACTGAACTCCTTTTATTTTGGGTCTAATAAAGCTTCCTGACAGCTCCGGCCTGAACCTCAGGCTTTATCCTTGCAATTAGGGAAGTGCCCTTTATCTCGGAGCTGAGCAGAGCCTGTTGTGCAGGAGCATTAAGGAAGATAAGAAATATCTGTTCAGAGCATGCTCCTAGACACCTAGTACCTTATTTTCAAGGACAGATAGAGAAAGGAAGGAATAAATGAGAGGGGGGAAAAAAGGTAAATTTGTTTTATTCTCCCTTGGCTTTTTTTTTGTCCAATCTGTGGTTGGATTTCAGTGAAAACCAATTACCAAACACCTCTGATCTGTGGTTGATGTTCAGTTAAGTGTGGAAAGTGAAGTAGTACCTGTAATACCTGTAAATGCTTGTACTTGCAGATGCTTTCCAGAGCATGAGCTATAGGCAGGCTCTGAAGGGAGCCATGTGCCTGCCCTGACATGGGCCCTGGTGGTGTCTCCAGGCTAGTCTGTCACCCAAGAACAAGGAGAGATGCGTCATGGCAGGCCACAGAGAGAGGAAACTGGATGGGCTCGTAGCGCCATCCATCATAGGGGCTTACAGTGGAGCTGGTCCTGAACAGATTTAATTGAAAGCCATCTTGCTAGTGTATGGATTAAGCCCTTATCAGACTCGGACATCAATGGATTTAATATCCCCTAATCCTCCTTCTGCTGGGTCATGGGATGTAATATCATTATGGGGCCTGCTTTGCGTCGCGTCTGAACGCTGAGGCACTGCCCTTTCCTGGAGCGAGGAAACGGACGAGCGCTAGGGAGCGAAGGAAGTGGGCAAGGGACTTGCCTGGAGCATTGACCTCACCACAGGGCCCAGATTACACAGCAAACACATGGATGTACCACAGAGCCATTGGGCACTCAAAGGCACAAAGATAACAAATAAATACTTGAATCATTGCACAGGGCTCTCATGTGCCACTACTTACGACCTGGCTGCATATGTGAGCAAAGCAAGGCAATGCCTTGGTAGCCCATCATTAGAGTTGCACTGTTGTTTTCTCATTGGTTATGTTGCATGTCAAAATGGCTATTATCACTACAAATACAATGGCTTTTACTGCTTGAAGTTGGTCTTGTTTAATGGGAACTACCCCCCCACACACACATTTAGCTGAGAGGGAATAATGCCACATAGACATTCTTTGACTTAATGCTTTTAACTTTGGTTTACTCTGAGCTATATCACAGAGCTCAGGAAGAACTGTGACGATGACCAACGCAGACCAATTCACAGAGCAATTTCATGTTCAAAGGATTGCATTAAAATACTCTATATAAGACAGCAAGAGTTGTAGTGAGATGCAGCATTGCTTACCAGGTCACATGAAAGAACTAGAAGTTAAAAACAGGCTCCCTAAAAACAGTCCTCTGTAAATTAATTTTCTGATTGGACCTTATAATATTCCTCAGCAATTCATCTGAGGAGGATGAAAGGCAGCAGAATACTGCAAAGTCGTATCTGCAATACAATATTTATACTTAATGAAGCCTCAGTTAATAGGAGCACCAAGTGGGATATACAGAATATTGTATATGAAAACAATCCGTTCTGTGGTCTGGACACATATGCTTCTCCCGGGACTCCTTAGCAGGAAACACCTAGCAGCATTCCCAAGTGCCTTGGGAACTGAGAGATGGCCTTCCAGGGGCTTTCAGCTCTCAAGTCTCTGCTGACTTCCCCAGGGAAGCTGTGAAGCAGCCAGAGAGCTTAGCAGCTTTTCAGTTGAGGACTCTTCTGCAGACACCCTGGTAAGGTGTGAAAATGAGCTATGGGGGCTGGAAGTGCTGCCAGACACAGCATGGGGAAACTGTGGAGCCTACGGAGCAGATGGACCGAGGGATGGGAGCAACATAGGCTTGTCTGTTCAGAGTGAAAAATCTTCCTGAAATCCCTGCACTCCTGAGCAACATGCCAATTCTGATTAATTGGAATTTGTTTTGACCAGCTGGAATTGTTACTCTCTTGAACTGTGGAAAATAAATGTTCCAGGCAATCTTCCTTCCACTTGAACAAGCTCTAGCAAGACATGAACAAGAGCAAAATGCTATTTACTGGCATTTCTTTAAGCATGAAGTGCGCAGCCAGTGCAGCTGTGCCTCTGAACGTGACGAGTGTGAGCTCGGGAGCTTTCAGGAGCCATCTGAAAGTGCTCGCTTAGCACGTTTCAGCTTCACGGCCAGGGGCTCTGGTCACTTACATTAGAACTGATGGTGCAGCAGAGCCTGGTGCTGCTCCCCACCGCTTGCTTCGAGCTGCCTGTAACCCTGCACAGGCACCAAAGGACAGTGCAGATGTGATGGGCTACAGATGTGCATGCAGAAGTGGGACGGTGTCACCATCAGGTGCTCTGATAGAGGTCACTCGAATTGCCTCCCAAAGCCCTAACAAAATCTGCATCAGGGCCAGGCACAGCAACCAGCTTGTCTCATAGATATCATGATTTCCCAACTCTGGCCACGTCGGCTCTTTCTTCTCTCCCAGCTGAGGCAAATGTAAGGTTTTGTTCAAAAATCCTGAAGCTGCATGGGAGTCAGTGAGTGCTATGGCAGATACAAGAGCAGGATGGATAGCAGCTTGCAGTAATACACTGTGTTCCCAGAACAGCAGTTTTTCAGCTGTCTCGTCAGACGCACAGTGTGTAAAGAGCCCGGAATAGTGTTGGGGAAGATGAGTCTGTAAGTAAAAGCAGGCAGGGCAGCCAGTGCTGTTGGATTGGGCACTGCACAAAAGCCAGTGGGCTGAAGTCCAGAAGAGGATCATAGAGTCTCTTAAATGCCATCTAACTGCTAATCAAGTTCCAAATATAAGTTCTAAAAATCCATGAAAGCCTCCTTGAAGGCCACTGTAGTCTTCAGCTAGCTCATTTCTGCTGACCAAGTCCCCTGCATTTCTGCAGAGTAGCTGCAATGGTGAATCCACCCAGACCATTCATCATTTCCTGAATTTGGTGTTCCAGACCTCCAGCCTCTTGGTACTTTGTGTGCACGCTCTGTAGGTGTCTCAATGCACTGGTCGGAGGACCGGGATATCCAAAGGTCACAGATATATCGAGAGTCAAAGTATCCTGCAGCAATTACCTCTGTGACATATAACTTTGTGGCACTCTGTAGTTCTCTAAGTAAAGTAAACATGGAACAGCAGCACCTTCCAGGCACAGAGCCTCTGAGCTAGTTCAGATGCGAATGCTGTGGAATTCTGAATCTGAATTCAATGCATTTGAGTTTGTGTCCAGATCCAAAGCAGGGCATGGAAAAAAAATTGGAGGGGAGAAATGATTGTCCTTACTAGAGGACAATCCTCCAGTGGACAAAAGGAAAAGGTTGTGTGAAGACACACCATATAGAATTTAAATAACTCAAGGAGGTTTGGGTCATTTAAGAGAAACTGCCTAGAGGGAAATTTTGATAAAGTGTTTCTGTTAATGTAGGAGTTTGCATTCATTATGGAGTGTTTTCTGCTTATTTATCCTTTGTGAATTATCTGGTTATTAATTTTAAAGCTGCTATGAAAAAACATTAACATCTAATGAGTCATATGAATGAAAACGATGATGAGCTCTTGAGAGATTAATGTCGTTTGTCTTGTTGATAAGAAATGAGAAAACCACAGGGTGAAAAGTTATTGCTTGAAGTTTCTTCTACTAGAAAAAAAAAATCTATTCATTCCTCTGTTTCTTGGGCTAAATTCACCCATAATGACCTGAAATTTATAGTGGAATGGCTCTATTTTTAAAAACATATGCAAAAGTTTCATCAAAGCTCTTGATCTACTGGGCAGGCTTCCAACACTACTGCAAATGCAAGAAGGAAGAGAATTTAATATTTCAGAACGTGCCTCAGATGATTACGCACTTTCCTCTGTCCTCTTCCTGAAGAATGGTAGACAGAAAAGAATGACATAAGCTCAGAAATTATTTCCTACCTTATAGTGCTAATTTAATGCAGATAGTCTAAAAGAATGGTTGTTTATGTGTCTCAATGTCATTATTCTACAGGTCCTGCAATTCCTGTTGGAGTGGATGTGCAGGTTGAAAGCTTGGACAGTATCTCTGAGGTTGATATGGTATGTAAAACTCTTGTAAGTCATGAAAACTCTCTCCTACTTGAAACCCAGAGATTCAAATGATGGCTATGGTTACATTCAGAAATCAAGAGGTTGATATGCAGATACAGGTCCTTAAAACTTCAAGAGGAAGACTTGAAAATAAAATGGGAGAATAATTAGTGTTATGAAGGATATGCTGCAATTAAACCATGACTAATTGCATATTAGTCTTTAATTACATCTCTCAGGGAGTTCTTATGGATTTGCTTATGTACATTTGAAGACGTATGTTGAAACTGGTGGAAGTGCTGCTTATTACATGTGTTTTCTTCCTTAGGGAATCACTGTGTCCATTTGTTTAAATGACTGCTTAAAGGAGGTACTTTAGCAAAGCAAACTGGCATCATAAATGAGAACTAGCTGTTCCCTACCACTTCATTGCTACAAGTCACTTCTGTAATTCAGCACTGAGGCACACAGTTGGGAATATCAGGGTGGCCTTGAACTACCTCTGCCCAAGGTGAATTTGGATTCTACTGAGAAACTTTTTCCATTTGGGAACCATTTTTCAGCCATTTTCTTTATTTTATCTTAAAAAAAAGGAGTAAACACAGATGTGTTTGTTAACTCTCAAGAGGTTTCAAGCAGTTGTCACTAAAAAATATATCTGCAAGTTTTGCAAGCTTTTTTTTTGACTATATTAAATGGAACAAAAAGACTGGAAAGAGAAATGGAAAGGGAGCACAGAGAAGAGGAGAAATCTTTTGTTCCTCTTCTCCATTTGACCTTTCTTCCTCATTCTTTTTGAGCACCGTCTCTGGAGATATATAGGCAAAACAGGCCTAGGGGAGGCCTCAGAGGAAGACCTTTAGCTTCAGTGCATCTGTAGTTTGGAAAGCCAACTTGGGAGCCGCCAGGCCATAAGACGGAGTGCGTGAATGAGAACAGCCAAGGGACATTTAAACCATATGCTCTTAAAGGCAGTGCTTGTGTGGCACAGATGGTCTGTGGCTGTATGTGCTGTCCAGAGGTGTCCCTGGGGCCTTGGCTTTGTGGAGCATGGTATGTCCAGGCACTGTCCCATGCGTAGCACTTTGGTAGGTTCCTTTGCCTCTGGCATAGCATTCCTTCCCATGGCTGACTATAGAACCTGTTTTCCGAGGAGCTTTATTTCCACCAGCTTTTTCTCTCAATTTGTAGCTAGCCATATGTGCCAGCCAGAAAGGAAGAGCCCATTAATGATTGCTCTCCGTCTTATCTGACTTGCACTGTGAGGAAAGAGCCACCCATTGGATTTTACACTTAAAAGCCACCATCACTTGCCACTTTGGCTTGATGTTTACTCACAGCAGTGCTAGTGCGTTGGCCACCGTATGCCCCTTTGGGAGGGAGAGGGGCTGAAGATGGCTCCTGTCCAGCAGGACCATGACAGGGGCCAGTTAGGAGCTGGGGTTGTTGCAGGCTGTCAGCACAGGCGGTCTCCGTGCCCTCCCTACCCTCTGACAGCGAGTGTAGCTCACTTGTGGGTCCCCTGCTGATGCCACACCTATCCCTGTCCCCCATCTTGCCCAGGAGTCTTCCTATCTGCAAAGTATCAAAACAGAAAGTCAGACTAATAGGTGCCTTGTTACCACCAAAAGAGAAATGAGGGCCTCACAGTGGCAGTTTTAAAAAGCTCTTGCTGAGCGCTAAGGACAAGCTGCTAACCCGTGTTGCCGCCTGCCCAGAACTGGCAGCCATGGCTCTGTAGCTGCCACAGCCACTCATTTAATGGAGAGCACAAAGGGAAAAGTGTATTTGATCTCTCACCATGAAAGAGAAAGCAGCAGCTGCCAGCTTGGGATCAGCAAACAGATGTTTTCCTTCCTGTGACTGAAGCTCCTGCCCCCCCCAACAAGCTTAAAAGAGAGATTTATACTCTTGTATAGCTGGAAAAACAGTTCCATCTCTCGGCTGCTGTTTGCAATACTTGAGTTCCTTTTTAGGATGAATTATTCTGTGTTTTGCCTGATCATTAAGCTAATTCTGAAAGGCTTTCCTTTTGAACCTATTATGGATCCTACAGTTCTTTAACACAATCTTGTGAGAATTCAAGGATCTTTCCTGTGGTGCAGTGCTTGTCTTTGGGCCCATTTGTGTCCTTTTAGGACCAAACATTACTGACTTCTGCAGTTCATCTGCTGCAGGTAATTCAGGCTACAGAGCTGTCACATGACATGAATGTTTGCAGGATCCAATGGAAAATCCTCCAGCATCTCCTCATTTCTAGAGTGCTTGTAAGATAACTTATGATATGAGTGGCCGTATATTTTGTTTTATCTAGAGACTATTTTGGTGGCAAAATCCATTCCCAAGAGTACTGGCCCAAGAAGGAAACAGCTGGGAGGTGGTTGGTCTCATCTACCTGGTAGCAGCGAGATTTCTTTCTGAAACAGGTGTAGATGTAAAATGCCACACTGACAGCCCTCTTTCTGGTTCTCTTCCTCTTTCATGAAGGATTTTACTATGACTTTGTACTTAAGGCACTACTGGAAGGATGAGCGTCTCTCATTCCCCAGCACCACCAACAAGAGCATGACTTTCGACGGCAGGCTCGTGAAGAAGATCTGGGTGCCAGACGTCTTCTTCGTGCACTCCAAGAGATCCTTTATCCATGACACGACCACGGATAACATCATGCTGCGAGTCTTCCCTGACGGTCATGTCCTCTACAGCATGAGGTAAAGATGCAGCCCTTGTGAGTGCCCCTCAGGTCTTCCCCGCAAATTCCGCTCTTGACGTCATTTTGGTGACCACAGGAACAGTTCCTAAGAACCCCACTGCTACCGCAGCTGAACCAGAGCCCTATTTTCAGTCCTGCTTGGTACCAGATGCTCCACAGGAAGCTGGAAGAAAACCTGCTGTAGGCAGTAACAGGATAATCTCCTCCCCAGGGAAGCACGCCCCGAACTCTTTGCAGTCAGAGGAAAGCTTAGTCGGTCAGGAGTGTTTGTCCCAGGGTCAGTGTGTGATTAAACTGGAAGCTGCTGATATGCCAGATGGTGACCTCTAGAATTATCCTATTTTGCTTCCTGTTTGTCTAGAAAAACTTGTGCTTTTTTGTTTCTTTTTTTCCCCCCTCATTGGAATGTGTGCATTGGTATAAAGGTATAAGTTTATTGAAACTGAAAGAGCTGCTTTAAAAACACCCTTATTTTCTAATATATTTATTAACTGAAGGAATCCTGAGGCATCTCCCATCATATTTCATTTCCCTTAGAAGAACACAAGAAGAGATGTGGAGAATAACACACTGCCAGAGGTGAAAAGCTCAAGAGCCCAAACAAAAAGACATTTTCTGAAGGCAAAAAACTTGCTCAAAGTACAGTGACCTTTGAATGTTTTATAGCATAGGAGTTTCTATTCTAGTAGCTTTCTGGAGTTTATTCCCTTCTTTCCTGAAAAAATAAGTCTCAGGAACTAAGAAAGTTTTTTTAGTTTGATTTGAAAGAATATTCTCCTTTGAAGAATATACTTACTGGAGGTTATTGTCCTAGGTTGTGTGTATAAGAAAGTGAATACTCAGTATATGGTTTATGTGTGAGCACTTGGTGCCTTTGGGCCTTCCTTCAGCATCTGAGATCTTGAGCATCTGAATCTACATGGCGTTAAGCTGATATGATATGATATGACCCATGGGCAAGTGTGCCCTTCTGGAGGGACCTGGAGGCCAGGCTGATACCTTCAAATGGTGCAAGACTGCCTGCACTGGACAGCTGGATCAACTCCCTTGTGAACGCAGTCAATGGGACTGGATGAAGCTCACCCTAGGATGCACAGATGGACTTGTTCTCTAGGCTCTGCCCTATGGATTGTATTGATTTCATCTCTGCTGATTAAATAGCCATTCAGAGCATTTTGTTAAAAGCATTTTGTAGCACTTGTGGTTTTCTCAGATGCGTGTTTACCATGTGCCTATGACAATGTGAATATATGCGGACTGAATTGAGAGGAGTTTCATGCCTCATGAGGGGGGCCCTGAGCTTTCAAGGCAACCTTGACAACTCCACTTTAATGGAGAAGTATCGATGAGCTGAGTTTCTGTTCCTGACTAATGAATTGGTAATCACTGCAGGCTATGCTACAATTAGGCGACCCTGAAAAAAGAAAATAGCACCAAATTATAAAATGGTCATATGCTACCCACAGTCAGTCATTACTGCAATGTCCATTGTTGAACATATTCTCCAAAAGATAATTTAAATTTTAATTTAGCTCATATTACAAAATTCTGCCCTACCCTGTAGTCAAAGCTAATACCATGTGCTTTTTAGCACTGATAATACACATGTCTGAGTAGGATTTGGACCACAATCCCTTGAACAGAAGAGAAATTGTGAAGAATTTAATAATAATAAAGAATTTTTATTCTTTATCAACATGCATAGTGAATCCAGTGAATGTCACAGCTAACATAAGTAGCCTCTGAAATGTGCCCCTGTTAAATTGGGAGCTCCACTGCAAATATACCCACAAGGGAAATTTCTAATTCTCTGGAAAATTTGTCACCTGATTTTATGTTCAATTATAAACCTGGGTTTGTTATATTTTTTTGGCTAAGATTTGATTTTAGCAGAGATAAACTTTTCTCCTTGAAAGGTAGCTTCCCCCATTTTACACTGCCTGCCCTCAGTAATAAAAAGCTCACCCAAGTTAAAATAATTTGATCCAGGACTGAAAGAAGCCATTTCTTGCTCATTGTTGTAAGCATTGGAAGAATTTCCTGGCTTACAATGTGGCTGGTTCATGGCTTAGGCTTCATTGTTAGGGTGACTATGATGGCAGCTGAGCAGAGGGGAAAATGAAGAATCCTTGATCAAAGTAGACATAGAGGAACCTTGAAATGTAAATGGTAAAGTTATTTTTCAAGTTGTTGTTTTGTAGGGAAAAAACTTGGATATAACAGAGTAGAAATATCATTATTGTCACTAGTATTAGTGTAATGTCCAAGACAGAACTTTGATTCCTTGGTAAGTGTTGAATTTACAGTTTCCTTGAGAGTTCACAGAGTCACAGAATGGTTGAGGTTGGGAGGGACCTCTAGAGATCAAGTCCAACCCTCACTAAATTTTTGTGCAAAGTCCTTCTCACCTGGACTTGCATATTTGCTAGGTATTTTCTTGGGTGTTTTATGCTAACATTATGTATAATTGCTAGTTTTATATCTGCCAATTATTTTTCTGTATTAACATATTCTCTTCATTAATCCTTACAGAAAATAACCCTTCTGTGTTTGGTGTTCTAGGATCACAGTCACAGCAATGTGCAACATGGACTTCAGTCGCTTCCCTCTGGACACTCAGACCTGTTCCCTGGAGCTGGAAAGCTGTATGTTGTATCTCTCTGTTCCTAGCTAAGTGCACTCCGTAGGTAGCTGCACACATGTAGGTTAAAACATTTCAGAACATAGTCTGTTTTTTGAGTCTGAAAAAATGTTCACTGAAGTGACAGGGAGAGTCTTTCTGTCGATTTATTGGACATTATATCTGGCTTTTTTTGGTACAAGACAGAGGGGAATGTACAAGGAAAGTGTTCTTGCATTAATTTTAGTATAAAGCATTTACAAAAAAATAAAAACACTAATGGAAGTGTTCAACATAAGTTGTTTTTCAGCAGCTTAATGATGTGAAAACTGGGGATGAGCTTTTACAGTGTTCATTAGTTCTGACTGGAAGGTGGTATTTTCAAATGTAAAAAGTTGAGTTTAATGATAAATGCTTTCGGTTCCTCTAAACTTCATCACCAATATATGATAATCTCGATCCTGCAAATACTTTGAATTTGTCGTTATGAACTTCGAATTTTAAATGGAAAGTTGTAGTTTGATGAAAAAAGCTGTTCAGACTTTCTCCAAGGTGTTCAAAATTAATGTCTAATCTTTTGAGATCGTACCAGCTGTTTATCTGAAATATTCCTGTACCAAAAATACAAAATAGTTTGGGTTTGAGAGACACTTGTGGAGATCAGCTGGTTCGGTTCCCTGCCCAAAGCAACGCCAACTTTAAATATAGAGTGAGCTGCTCAAGGCTATATCTAATCAAGTTTTGATTATCACCATGGCAGTGAAGACTCTACAAGCCCTCTGTACAGCCTATTCAGATTTTTGACTGCCTTCTTAATGAAGAATTTTTCCTTACACTGTTTTGGAAAATCCCATGCTGAAGTTGGCATCCATTGCCTATTGTCCTTTTACTCTCCATTTCTAAGAAGAGTTTGAGAAGTTTCTGGCGCCCCATACTCTGTAACAAGGCAGTAGCTAGATACCACCATAGACCTCTCTTCACTGAGCAAATCTTTTCTCTTGTGTTATGTGTTCAAGCTCTTAACCGTCTTAATTGCCTTTTTTGTCTTTTCCTCACCTCTATCATGCTATGCAGTTTTTCAAGTTTTGCATTTGCAGTCTTCAAATATTTCTAGATTATTGCTTAAAATTATACCTGCCATTTATCAGTTTTATCAAAGATAGCTTAGAATCATAGAATGAATCATAGAATGCCTAAGGTTGGAAGGGACCTCAGAGGTCATCTAGTCCAACCCCCCTGCACACGCAGGGTCACGTAGAGCACATGGCTCAGGGCTGCATCCAAGCGGGTTTTAAAGATCTCCAAGGAAG
>JAUBOD010001001.1:917328-929053 GCA_032353885.1 Nothura maculosa
CTGCTGGAGCGGGAAGGTTGGACCAGATGATCTCTAGAGGTCCCTTCCAACCTTATAGATTCTGTGATTCTGTGAAAGTGGCAGTGCAGCTACCTTTAGTGCATGGGACTTGCTACAGAGCCCTCCAGCATTGTAATTCACTGTCAAAAATGTCTGTATGTCAATGAAATAATCAACTACTGATCTTTGCTAATCTCCAGGACAAGTCTCCTCAAAGGAATTCCTCTTTAAAGAATGGCAGTACAAAAATGAAACTTCTCTAATGTTGCTGACCTCTTCCCAGTCTGCAGCTCACGCAGGGTTTGCAATGCTCTCTGCAACTGCTACTTCCATCGTGCCAAAGCTCACACAGGAAGGAGCCGAGATCCAGGGCATCAGCACGGCAGCTGACCGCTGCTTTCCCAAATGTTGCTCTCTTGAAAAGCCACCAGGCTGCCCGGGAGGCACCAGAAGGGTAGTCTAAAGGTCACAACTCTTTCAACCAACCAAAAGGCCAAAGTCTGTATTGCTAATTAGACTTACAGAATCATTGCCGCTAGAAAGGATGAGCAATAGGAAAAGAACTAGCCTGGAGCTGAGCCCAGGTTGTTCTAACAGAGCCAACTGAAGAGGAAAAGAATTCTCTTTTAACACTAAAATCTCCCCAGCCAGCACTGTGCAGACAACTGACACTCAATAGGTTTCACTAAGCTATGGAACTTGTTTGTTTAATCTTAGCTAAGAGACTTGTTTTCAGTCACGACCTTACTCATTCTCTGCCTATGTTGTTTACCTCAATCTGTTCTCCAAATAGCAGCAGATTTTTTGCTTCTCTAATGCTCCCTGCCCATGTTTCTGTCAGTAAGAGCTATCTTTTACAGTAGTTGAATGACATCTTCTACAGCAAACCCTTGGCTTGTTATCAGGTGTCCCTCTTAGCAAAACATTTTTCTCCTTAAAACATTTTCACACATTATTGTAATTAATGACACTGTCTTTAACAGATGACATCTACGCTGCATCATTATGGCCAAGGTTCCTTCCTAGACATTGCGCAAAGGCTCAGATCCTGCTGAACTTTTACAACATTAAAGTTACATTCCCTAGCTTTGGTTAAATTCAGACAGAACTTTGCTGTTATCAGCACATCTGCACCTGGCCGTGCTGTCTGCAAGCTGTTTGCAGTCTGTAAATCATACATAGATATTTTCATACTTTCACTGAAGCTGCCTCCTGCACGTAGAGTGAATTTTAACTTCTTGCCCTGTGAGTGAAAAAAGACGTAGTAATGCAAACTGTTTTTAGAGCAGATCTCCAGAGTGCAGAGTAAGCCTGCAAAATGCCCCATAAAAGTATTGCCCATATGAGCCACCTTGTAGGCAGTGAGCCAGATATAGAGGGACACTGAGCACCCACCGCTCCCAAGCCACTATTTTTTAAGATCAGGAGACATTGGTAGCACTGGGTATTTCAAGAGCAGTAAGAAACCTGGTGTGGGCGTAGGGCCAGTGAAACCATGTTTTCGCCATCTCCTCCATCAGTAACTTGTTCTACCCTTTCCTCCTTTCACCTCCACCTCCTTTCCTCCCTCGTATTTAAGTTTCTAGCTCTTCTTTTTTTTTTCCCTGCAGACTTCCTGTGCTCTCCTCTTCATCTGCCTCATTTATTTGCCCCCAGCCACATCCATTTCTTCTGTCACACAGATTGACTTCCCTTTCAGGATTTCTCCTGTGCTTACTCAATGTTATTCTATAGCTTCCTCCTGTCCTCTGGCAACCTCTTCTTCCACTTGCTTGAAATCCTTTCCTTCCCTTCAACAGTGCTCCTATCCTTTATCCTACTTTTATCCTACATTATCCTACTTTTTGTTCTTCCTTTGTTCTTTCTTTTCATTTTTTTTCTTTCCATGTCTGTTGTTCTTTCAAGTAACTTTGCAGGTAGTCTTTTCAAGTAACTACCTGCAGCCAAGCAAAAAAGAAAAAAAAAAGAGGGTAGGAGGGGAAAACCCTACAATATTGCAAGGCATATATGCAGATTCCTCCCTCCTGGGCACATATAAACTGCTTTCATTAAGATATCACACCTAGGGTTGATGATTGCCATGCAAGGGATACCCCACTGTTGTACCCAGAGAGTCAAGCCAACAGCTCAGAGAAGCTCTCCATTGAGTCAACATTTGGTGAAGAGGTAAATCAGAAAGATAAATCTAAATGGTGTATCCAGGCTGCTGCTGCACATTTTATTTCTCTGTAATGAGAAAGACTGCATGATCAGGCACCAGTTTTGTTGGAGACCACAACTTCACAATATGTAGTGTCAGTGTATGTCCTTTTGTTCCTTCTCCTTGCTATGTGTTGTGAAAAATGTTAAGCAATGAACTCCTGTTCATCTTCACCGTATCACTTTAATTTTACAGCAGCTACATCATATCACTCAAGAGTTGTCTCTCCCCTTCTGAAAGCCCTGCTCCTTTCAGTCTGTCTGGCAGTCAGTCCTTATCCTCAGCCTTGGCTCCCTTCCCTTGCTCTGCTCTGATTTTTTTCTAGAAAGGGTATTAGATATGTGAGATGTAAGCCTACCTTGGAGTTACTAGCAGCATTTAAATGTTTTCTGTTTGGTTTTCTGCTCCTTTCTTAATACCACCTGGCCTCCTGTTTATATTTTTGAGCACTGTGGACTATTAAGCTGGTCTTTACAAACAAGGAGCTACAATGATACTGATACCAAGACCTCCTTCTTAAAAACTCACAGTTAATTCAAAGGACGTTGGAGTGTATCTATCTTTATGCTGTTTCTGAAAATATATTGAAAATATGTGAAAAAACAAAGTGCAAACCTATGTGCATTGGTCTGCCTTAATGCTGGGTTTCTGCTGTCATTTTCTTTATTGTCAGTTGTTAAAATGAAATACTGCAGGACTCTGTTCACCCGTTTTATTTTTGACTACCTTGAACAGTTATGCATCTTCAGTGAATATTGTTACCCAGTACTTTTTTTTCCCTCCAAAATCATTCATAAACAACAGAGTTTCCATGGGACTATACTGACAGCCTTAATTCCTGATGGACATTGTCAGTTGTTCCTTCTATCTCCTATTTTATAATCTTCTGCAAGAAGATTCCTTTTCCTGGCAGCTTGGTCTCTTCATAAACCTTTGGAAAAAACCTGTCAACACCTTTTTAGAAATCCAAGTATACTACGTCATTTTGATTACATAGGATCATGTTGACCTTATCCACGTGGCCATTAACTGTTAGAAAACCATATTGCATTTCCAGGGCGTAACATGCGTCAAGAAAAGTGAAAACATCTCTTACTCTTGTTCAATTTATTTGTTGTCCACTTTTGCTGATTTTTGCTACGACTGTAGATAATTTGTTCGGTGCAGAAGTCTGTAGTGCCTTGGATTGGATTTGGCACTCATTTTCCAAAAGATAATACTGTTGTCATCTTTCTCTCATTTGATGCCAAAGATAATTTAAGTGATAGTTAGGCAGAGTCTTACTTGGCTTTCTTCTGGGTTGAGCCCTGGTGACTTGTTACTATGAAGTTTATTTATTTTAATCTAGCTCTGGTCTGGTCTTGTGCAAATCTGAATATTTCTTAACTTCTCTCTAAGAACGAAATTGCCACAATACCACATCATTCAGTAGTGCAAGTAAGTTCCTAAACTGTTGCTGATTTTGATTGCCCTTATAAAGACAGAATGTTTTCACTGCCATATGGAAGGAAGTAAAACAAGTGGAGTTCTACTGGTTAGCTATTTATTCCCTATTTTCTATTTGTACAACTATTTTTCTGTACTTGAAAAAGTTGTTTGTATTCTTTTTTTTTTCTCATGTCCATCCTATTGGTACCAGAATATTTCTTTAATGTGCTGAGGTTGCTTTGAATTCTGATCCTATACTCCAAAGTGTCCGTGTCCCCTGTAACCCTGCTGTCATTCACAAGTTTTAAGGCATTGTCATCTGCATCAGTATGGAACACATTGACTAGCAGCGAGTCCAGGGTGAAGCCTGTGAAACCTGGTTTAACAAGTGTGCCCAGCCTGACAATAAAATAATGCCATTGCTCTGACCACAGCCTTTCAGCCATGCTCGTTGTCACTGCGCCTTCTAAACTATATTTCACTACTCTAGCAATGAAATCTGCTTTTCCTCTTACCTACAGACACACTGTCGAATAGTGTTAGACTGGTTTGACATAAATTATTACCAAGATTCACCCCCAGTGACCTTTATAATCTTGTTTTACCTGGGGATAATTGAAAGCATTTGTGAGTGTTGGTCTACTTTCTTTTCAAACATCGGAACTTCAGGAGCTCTTTTTTTGTCCCCTTTTTAAAGCCAAATTCTGTATTTACCTTCACCATTTCTCAAGAATATCACCCATCTAGGATGAGTTCCCTGAGGTAACTGCTAATGGCTCAGAGGTTTTATCAGCTGGTACTCTAGCTACACTTGGGGATGAGTCATAGGGCTCTGTTGATTTAAATACATCTGATTTTCTAATTGCTCCTTCAGGTGTTTTTCTCTGACCTGTACTGTCTGCCACATCTTACCAGCCACATTTTAACTCTTCTTTGATGACCAAGGCAGATATTAAACATTTTAGCACTTTCTGCATTATGTGGTTGTTTGCTGTCCTTTCCTTCATCTATCCATTTTCCCTATTTATGTACTTCACTCCTGGCACCAAGTTTGCTTATTCCTCCAGCCGGCAGAGCAGACCTCAGTAATGCTCCTTCTGCTCTCCCAGCTCGTTCCTTTCAGTTTGTATAATAAAAAACTGAACAAACACGAACCCTCGGGATGCATTTTCTGGCACATATGGCAAGGATGAGCTTTTATTTGTACAACCCCAGGCATAGTATCAAATCTCAGCTGCCGTTACACTGCTGTGAACAACCAGTACATAAAGCTCCATTAAGGAAATGCAAATTTAAACTACATATATATGTCTCCTTCCTCAGCTTAGTTTGCATTCTAAGATTGTTTTATGTTTAAGTAATATTGGATTAAAATAGGCTTCCCATTGAATTTTCTGTATAAATCAAAAAAAAAAGAAAAAAAGGTAGATCAAGTCTCATCCCAGTATTTCTTACATTTTGTAATCTGGATAGAGCAATTTGTCTCTCTCTCCACATTTCTTTTTATATATTCAACTACTTGCAGTAGAAAGGCACATTCTTTCTTCGCTATCTTTAAATCTACTAAGCATAAGGATACAGGACTGGACCTAATTAGAAGCAAATAAGAGCTTGCCGAATACGAAGCTCTTGGCATTCAGTGATTAATTTTCCTCAGTTTTGAATGGCTTATCTACAACTCTCAAGCCTGTCAGTCTTAAAGGCTAAGTACAAATTAGTGAGTTCCCATCATTTCTATCCTTGGAAAAGAATACTTTTTGTAGCACATCTCACCTCTTGCTGGGCATGCTGATGGTAGGGGAAAGCTTCCCCCCATGTAGAGTTTGCTTTATCCTCCCTCAGGTATGAGATATTTTATTCTCCCTGTTTCCCCACTTCGCTTTTCCTCTTACCTCAAAACACTCACTCATTTAGACTCTGGATTCCCTACCAGTCCTCACTGCAATCCATTGCACTCTCTATGCACTGGTATCTCCTGAATGCTGTTAGGGTGTTCCTAATTCATTTGCAAACCAAAGGAACGTGACATGACAACTTTCTGTGGTCCCCTGTCCCCAGCCCCCTTTCCCTCACTTGGGGCGGAGAAGTTATCCACATCCCCTGGCTACATCTGCCACATCATGCAATGTGGAGAGACTGGGCTCATTCCCAGAGAGCAGCCCTCGCACCTGCATGCTGGAGGGCATCATAGCCCAGCGGGGACCATGGAGGACGTGTCACTTGCCCATGGGCAAATGCCACTTGTGCCCAGTGCCAGGCTCCAATGAGCAGGCCCTGCTGCTCATTTCTACCTGGGCATCTCTGCACTGCAGGACTTTGTGCAACAAGGATGTGCCGTTTGAGCCTGACCTATCCTTTCTGCTACTTCCAACAACATCCTCCCTGGCACTATTCAATGTTTCTCTCTGTCTCAATATCCCCTATGCAGCATCTTTCTATCTCTTTAGTTTTGCCTGTCTCTCTTGTAGATTCAAACTCTCATTGCCCCTGCCTCTCTTTTCTCTACAGAAACCTTCTGTATATTGGTGCAACAGAACTACAAACCACATGTCACCAAGCCCCTTCCCATCTCTTCTTTTTCCTTGCTTGACATCAGTCAGTCTGCTTATAATATGAACCCAAGTCATTAACCAGTGATAAAAGAGAAGCAAATGAAAGCTAGCTGAATATTTAAGCATAACTCGTTACTAAACTTAATCTGTTAATAACCTTGAGCAAACACAGCTGGCAGAGATGAGGATATTTTCATTAATTTCATTAATTTCTTAGTCATTTTCTTCAGAAATTCCTTTCCAAATAAAAATGGCCACCAGCTTCAGCAAAAGGAGGCTTAGCAAGTTCAACATTCTCCCTTACCTTGCATCAATGGTAGGATAGATTGTAGATTATCTGCAGCACGGTATGAGCCACAGAAATCACTGCATGAATTAATGACAAAATAAGACTTGTATCTGATAACATGAAGTTTGTGATGGTATCAGAGGATGGGGAGTGAGGAGAGTTTATAGTCTTTCTGCGCTGGAGATGGGTTGGGGGCATCATCCATGAATAAAAAGTTAGAGGGGAATGGGCATCCTGGGTTTCTTTGCAGCTTCTGGCTGCTGGGCCTTCTGTGGAAGCAGGTGTCTCCACTGCAGGCATCAGGTTCAGGTTCAGTTGCTACCCTCAGCCCATGGGTAAAAAGTGGCAGTGATGCGAATGACCAAAGGGGCAGCAATTATGTCACTGTGGCATTATGACATTTAAATGGAATTTCTTGAGACAGTATTGGATCTGACATTTCTTCCATGATCTGCTATCCTGTCTGCCATTGTCCGTAACCCATAGTGAGGTCATGGGCCAAGAGCTTCAGCTCTCTTTGGGGATGCACTGCCTGTATGTCTCCATGTCAGATATATGTCCCCACACTGAAGGCACGTCCCCATGTGCTGGCTAGCCTCAGCTAGTGCTAGTGCCAGCCTGATTTGCTAACCTGTCAGTACTGGTCCCCAAGGACAATCCCCTTCAGTGTCAGGGAAGGCCATGTGAATGTGGCTCCACTGCTTGCAAATCCAAAGTAGTCTGTGTGGAGCTGTTCAGACATCTTCACTGCACCAAAGACATCCTTCATGGAGGTACCTGAGGAACTTGCTTTGTCCTCTGCTAGTCATGTGCCACAATCACTTCACAGGGCACATGAATATTACAAAGCTTAGTCCTGATTCTATAGAAAGACTTCCACAGAAGAGGAAATGCCTTGCATACTCTAGGTGAGTGGGCAGGTCACTGGCCACTTCTCTCTACTCCATTATAATACATCTCAGCAACTTACATTCACCCTTCTCTTTAGGAAAATATCCCAGATCTTGCTTTTTTCATATCTTGATTTCATTCTTTGGGAAAGAAATGTTCTTAAATCCAGATAGGATTATCCTAATAAAACTGTAAGATAGGCCACAGCCTATAACTGGTGTATTGCCTTCCACAGAGAAAGTATTGAGTATGATTCATAGATATGAAATGTAAACTGTGTTAGTAATTGTAAATCAAACACCAAAATGGGTAGTGACCTGTCTCATACTTGCACCAGTGGATTCAGAATGATTTGAGTTCTCCAGTACACATTTCAGATGTGCACCCTACATTTCTCTGATGTGCATCCTGCATAGCTGGACATTCACAAAGGCTTGCTGAGGCCTTCAGGTTTTATGTTTGGACTGCCTCTTTAAAAAAAATTAGACATGGTCTAGACATGGTTAGAGGGCTCTAACAGAGAGGATATGGAGTTGGAGAGAATATGAATGCCATAGTAAATCTCAGATTTCTGAAAAAAAAAAGGTTAAATGCCTTTTGTGTATATGGCTTTATGATAATCCTGGAGAACATTTTTTTTCTAGCAATCATAATCTATTTTTAGTTTCTCTCCCTGCCCAGTAAGTGTCAGCCTTTGGGACAGTGATAACACAAAATATCTTGAAGCAATGGGAGAATCTGAGGGAATAAACAAGGCTTTGGTGAGTGCATTACACCAGCTGCTTGAGAACAGCTCTGGCAAAGCACAGACAGAGCTGTGAACAAATGCAAGTCTGTGCAGTGATGTTTGTCACTTTTCATAGAGCGTCTCAGTGAATTCATGAGCCGTGAAATGCCTTTTGGCACTGTAAGTGTTGAGAGTTAAATATTGACATAGTAAAAGAATAAAAGAGTCGTTCATTATTCAGTGCATTTTACCTCAGGAGTTATTGGCTTGTTTTAAAAGCAGGAGCAATGCCTCCCCAATGCGTGGCTGCATCGACGGGCCGTCGCACAGAGCAATCTGTGACCAATCTGGGCACTGCAGCTCCTGACTGCGGGCTGTTTGAGCAAGTGCTTACGGACAGCAAATGTGTGGAGAGGAAGGCACAGCAACCTGCAATTGATTCCCAGCCAAAACAGGCATGGTAATCGGGTCCCATAATGTAGCTGCCATTGATCGTTTAGCCAGCAGACCACTCTCCACAAACTGGAGTGGAAAAACTATTGAGCAGATTTCAAATTGCAGTAACTAGAGAAATGGTCATCTATGCTGATCTGTGATATAGAAACATAGTTTACAAGAAGTGGAATCACACAGATGGAACAAGAGATACCATGTGGGCTTGCTGGGTGTAGAGGAAGGGAGAGCTTTCAGCCATGATTTACAAAGCCAGGGCTTGAAGACTTCTCTGACAGAATAAGTTCAGGGCCAGTATGAAGTATTAAATAACCTCTATAAAGGGAAATAGAAATCAGAAATAGCAAGAATATGGCCTCCTTTCTCCCTATTGAATATCAACATTATTCTCCCTATTGAATATCAACATTATTCTCCCTATTGAATATCAACATTATTCCAAAACAGCCAGCAGTTTACTAGGACAATTTGAAGTCAAGTAAGTAGGTCTGATCTTTGCCAGAATCTGCTTACTCTCAAAGCATGTGAAACAACGTCCTGGGAGCTGCGTGATGAGAGAAGGACAGCAGAGAGACATGTCAGTGGGCAGCCCAAGCTTGTAGAAGCAAGGCAGAATTCCAGCCTCCATCCCAGGTCTTGGGGATTTTATGCAGCCTAATTGTCTTGTGTTGGTTTCCTCATAGAAGGAACTGGGGTGGCATGCCCATATGCCCATGGATAGCTGCATGGGGCTGTGAGGAGAAGACAACAACCATTCAGTGACAGCTGTTGGGGAGAGGGAGGTTTGCTGGGTTGTGTTGGAGAGAGGCCATTGGAAAGGGTGAGAGGGGCTCTGCACTGCTGAGAGCTGCAGAACAGACCAGTCATTAGGGAGCAGAAGCTCTAGATTAAATTGCCAGGCTAAGTGCTAAGGGCAGCACCTTTCTTTGTGGCAAAAACAGCCTAAAAATCACAGTTGGCAAGCAAAGCACCTCTACCAGAAAGGTAAGTGATGCAGTTTGGATAAGAGTAAGGAGTGTGCACATCTTCCCACCTTTCAAAACTCAGCACTTGAGGGCAGAGTGAAATGTTTGCAAGTGGTTATTAAGGCAAGAGCATTTTGCTGCATGGTATCTGAGGCTCTGGAGATAAATAGGGCAAACGATATGTTCCTTGGAATAGCAATGGTGCTGCATGGCTGTAGCTCTGGAAAACAGTCATCGACATACAATTTTATTCTCACTTCTCCTCTGGGAAACACAGACGGATTCTGGAAAGAAACGGATTCTGTTCAGCAAATGCCCACTCCTAGTCTGTCGTATACAGTTTATCTGCCTCTGTGTAGCACTAGAAATATTAATTTTCCCTATAGTTCCAGGAGTTCAGCCTAGCAGAAACCTGTCCTGCAAGGCCTGAGTGAAGTTTGGCCTCTGCTCACCAAGAGCAGGATTTGAAATACATGCTAATAATCCAAAAGCCTCATTAGTAGATTGGAATTAGTGTTTATTACAGAGATAAGCTCTTTCTCTTATTTTTTCTTTTTTCTCCTCTAATTTTTCTCCAGATTATTTTCACAATATTTACCTCTTAATAATTAATTTTCTGTAATGAGCAGATTCAGTGCTATGAAAAATGCTGCTCACACATATTTTTTCCTAATCTTTTGTCACTTTGTAGTGACAAAGGTGTAGTTCTGTTTTGGTAATATATTGTGTTTGTTCGTGTGTACATTTATATAAGGCTTTCCCTACGAGGTTTCCTATGAGCAGGAACAAAAGATTACCAGCTGAGGCTGCTGAAGTGCTGCTTTCTTTTGTCAATCATCAAGTCCGGATTTATAAGTTTAAAGGGTGTGTAGCTTTCTGGCAAATTTTTATCAACATTGGCAATGAGATGAAATATGAAAGAATTCTCTTCTTCTCTCTATATTCAGCTTATATCCACCAGTAGAATTTCACTCCTTCTTTATGAAACACATCAGCTGATAGAGCCAACTGTTTTCTTGCAGTTTCCCGGGAATTTGGATCAAATTCAGCTTCTCTTCTCCAAAGCTCATTCTCCTTTAGCTTATTCAGGAGATAGTTTAGGTACTTCTGCATGTCCATGAATCTGCCATGAAATGAGGAAACTCCCCATAAATATTGTCACATAATTTTAAACATATATTTCAAAGTGAATTGTCTCCATCTACAGAATCTAATTTAAACATCAATCTGTATATTGAAAAACATTTAATGCTAATACACTTATGGTATAGGCATATGCAGCTCACTGCTGGCCACCAATTGAAACTAAACATGCAGGTTAAGAGCTACATGTGGCTGACAAATTCCCTAGAATTTGTCTTTTGGGATATTTGTACAAGTGCTTTTATGATGCTGTGGTTTGTTGGGTTTGGGGGTTTCTTCTCACTGCAAGTGTATTATTGCATGTGTATCTGCAAGTGTATCTGCTATTTGCTACCTGCGTGAATATCTGTACACCTGAATATCTGTTTTCCAGCACCTAAATGTAGGAAATATGAGAACAACACAAAAATATGGATTATTTTAGACTTTTTTCCTGTAAGAGGAACAACTGAAAGCTCAATGTTTGTATAACTTGAATGGCTTGCTCACAAGCTTTGTGTATCACTAAATGTGGGCACTAGTGAGGTGAATCCTCATCTGGCAGCAGGAATAGCTGAGCGAGCTTGCCCAGGTGGGTTGTAGTATTTGCATCCTTGTGCCCAAGGGGGTAGTGGCCCTGCACAGCTCACTTTTTGTATGAGAAGAGCTCAGTGTTCAAGACCAATCCCAAGCAAGAAAATACTCATCTTGCTGCCTCACCGAATACTCTTACTATCTGTTGTTGAGCAATGAGACTTATGTTGGTCTACTTAATTGTTTTCCAAGTCAGGTATTTATAGATGCCATCCCCAAGGGCCTCATGCTCCAGAGTCTTTAGTAAAACAATAACAAGATCTATATATAGAACACATAATGAAGTCTGCTGGATGTGCTAGTACAATAAGCTTGTTTATGTCAAGTAGTAATGTCAAGCAAGCATGTAAACAAACTAGAAGGACATATTCTATCCTTGGTCTGTGCTTATCTTTCTTGTTCAAACCAGAACACTCCAAGTCATATTTTATATGGAATTATATACCACTGGACACTCCAAGTCATATATCATGTGGAGTTACATACCATTTTCTTTGAAGTATC
>JAUBOD010001001.1:957116-978502 GCA_032353885.1 Nothura maculosa
GTTAAGCTCTTAGCCATGACCTCCAACACGTTTCAACATGAGCTGTTCCACCAGTCCCCCTGCAACCAGCTGGAACTCCCCTGGTGCTGGAGGTGGGTGCATGAGAGCAGCAGTTACCAGCACAGCACCCACTGTGCACTGCCCTCAGCTAAAACATGCTCCAGGAATCGTCTGCACTGGCAGGATATCCAACTCCTGCAGAATTACTCCTGTATCCCAGGAGTTACTCCTGTAACCCTTGCAGCACATAGAGAAACAGCCACGGCACCTGCTCAAAGCCAACTCCATTTCACATTGTTTGCCAGCAAGTGGAGCCTTCCACCCTTGTGGATGGACTAACGGAATTCTCCACACTTCCACACTTGTGTAATGCGATGGACTAAAGGAATTCTCCCAAAGCACTTAGCTGCCTAGAGTGGTACCTGGAAGGAGCCCGATACTAACACCCATGGAGAGGTGGCAGCGAGAGTGCTCATCTGTTAAGGACCTTTCTGCTGCACAGACATGGAGAAGGAACTGAGCTATCTTCCTTCCCTTTCAACAGGAGAAAAGGGCATCCTAAAAGAAAACATTGAAAACCATATGAAAACTGAACTGAAAGAGAGGTCTTGAAAACGAGGAGATAAAACACGCAAGCCCCTCGGAAAGGGGAGCCTACACAATTCAGCTGAGCCGTGTTGGGGGAAGAAAATTCAGTAGGGTCTAATTGCAGTATGAGATAAAAGCTCAGTTGCTTGTGAATATTTTGACATTTGACTAACAACTAAGAGCAGGCATATGGGCAATTTCAGTTTATACAAGCTTCCATTTAGCACCCACTGCTTTCTGTAACTTGCATCTGAAAACACTGCTGTGTTACAGTGAGCTTTGTACCAAGTTCATCCCAAGGGCCTCGGAAACTGCCAGCTCCGAAGACCATTATTCCTGGTCTTTGAAACATCTAACAGGCTTGTGAGGAAAGCAACTAGTAGAGCTCCAGGAATGTCACTACAATTAGCACTTCCTAGACAGGGAAACAAGTTGCTTCAGCTCCTTTTTAAGGCCAAATGAACAAAGCAATAAATCTTACTCATACCACACTGAAAGCTCAATAAAGAAATCTCTCTTTAGTTACAATTATCTGCTTCTAAACCCAAGATAACCAGCAAATTGGAGAAAATATGCTAGTGCTGCCTTAGTTTAGAGGAGTAATCAAAAGAAATAAGCAATCAGAATACAGTTATACACATGCTGTCTTCCTCACCCCAAACACAACTGGAAGTCAGAAAAATCCCTCAGATACCAACTGTTTAAAGATAATCTGTATTTTATAGAATGAGATTAGTGTTGCAATCAATTTAGAATTAAAGTTTTTGAAAAATATTTTTGAAAAATATTTTAAAATATATATCTTAAGCAAAGAGAGGCACCTTTAATAGGAGCGGAGTAAAAATATTTTATATGACCAGCAGTGAAGGCCACGAACACCTTCAGACATGCAGGCTTTTAATGCTGAAGTAAGAGCTGCAGGCAGAGAACACTTCAAGATACTTCCTGTAGAAAGATGTTAAAAAACTGCTAGGGGGAACTAGCAATTTCAAACCATTCAAAAATTCACATTGCTACCACAGCCCTGACAGACCAAGAAAGTTTGAGACATTTTGGATCACAGCCCAGATCCAGAAACGAGCACCTAGTTGAATGGAAAACTTTGGAAAATGAATCTGTTACATTGTGAGCTAAAGTTAGAGACATGGAATTATCTGATAACAGAAAGGAGGGTGTTTTTGGTTTTAATTACCATTACTGAGAAGCTTAAAGCAGCTTACACAAAGTCCCTTTAAATTATCAGTTAAATGCCAGACGATTTGTTTAGCAGTAGGCTTATAAGAAATTATTAAATAAGGTTCCTAAAAACTATATTTGTCTTCATTTATGATACAGTAATTCTGTATTTCAAAGCAATGAGCCTCAGTTCATTCCACATTCTAACAGTCTCACAGCTCTTTTCCTTTTCCTCACAATCAAAATACTTCCTAAGTGAAATATTCAGTGATTATTACTGCTCATATTTGTCAGAAATTTCTCAGCTCCCAAAGAAAACGCAAATGCACAGGCCAGAGGTAAGATCCTTTTCAAGTTTCAACTTTCTAATCCAATTTTTCCTTCTGACCAGAAGATGCTTAGTCCACCTCTAGCCCATTATTTTATACACCTAGGATTTCATCAATCCAAACTTGGCAAAACAACAAAAAGTGCCAGACGTGAGTTACCTGACAAACCATTCAAAATCAAGTCATCTGATATAAATTCTATTCCAAGCTTCTTTCCATTTTCCTTGTAAACTTTCTCCAGACTCTTATTTGGAAGCACATTGTAGTAATCATGTTCACTACCTTTTATTTCCACCTAAAAAAGTAAAACAAAGTTAGACATTATTTCCCAGCCTAAACCAATTTAACCTAAACTGTGTTTAATTAATTTAAAATTTAAGTACTTGGCCACATTTTTAACTCATATCAAAGCAGACCAAAGTGCTACATCCCCTTTCAAAAATTTTAATAAACTTTTATTTAGCCAAATACTACCAAACCCAGCTGGGGGTTTCATCAAGCTTCCACAAGACTGTCAAATTAAGGAAGCATGAATTTTGAGCATATTATCGTTAATTAAAAATAATAAGCAAGCATTATATCAAATTCTATTTTGCTATTTTGGGGTTAAGAACAATCCCAATAATTACAGCTCTATCAATGTTTACAGAATGACTTCACGCAGGAAAAATGATTGAAAATAAAGGCAAAAAAGTATCCGTGTCAAGTTTCAAGAGATCCTAACTTCTGTTTAGAATAGGTTTTTTTTTCCATTTTTTCTAGCTGGAATGGAGGTCATACTAGGAAACCAGCATGACTCTGTAAGCAGGCCTTAAAATTCACTAGTTCACATTCATACCTAGCACAGACTTTTTTCTGGTGACAGTGCTTTCACATGTAGCCAACTACAGAGCAAGCAACACCAGTGCTCTTGGCAATACATTGCAGGTAACCACATAGCCTGAATCAGCTACAAGAAACACTGTTCACTAAAAGCAAAAATAAGTGAAATCAGCCACTAATGGTTGATGACTCCAAGCTATTCTCCACTGCTGAGGAGACTACAGACCAAATGCTCTCATGTGCCCACATCCAGGCACATGAACCAGTCTCCTCCAGTGCAATCTAGTTTAGGTGATTCCGGGGCATTCTATTACAGGATTGTTTTCAGGACACAAAGCAACAGAATAGCAAACAGTGTCATATAAATTTTGATTAACTTCCATTAAACACCATGCAGACAAATGCTGTAAAGCTCAGTTCTGTATTCTGGCCGAGCTCATCCCAGCACTCCAGAAACACACAGCCATGAAGACATCCTTACTCTGCATCCTGTGGCCAGTGCTGCTGCTTTGAAGCAGTTTTCCACTTTCTCTGACAGAAGATAGAGATCTTTCACTGAAGGGGCACGCAAGTAAAACTCCATCTCAGTGTAAGAAGGAATGATGTTAGGTTTCACACCACCATTTTTTATTATACCTATAGAAAGGGAAAGGTTGTGTTATTAATGCTGCATAGAAGCTTCGGGTCTATCATGAATCTCTTCAGAACCAAATCAGTAACAGAATTAAAACATACACTGGGCATGAAATACAAAGAATGACAAACATGTTATGCAGACAACATTTTTCTACATCATGTGAGATTAGTAAATGGGATGTGCAAAGGCTTTTAGGTGTGAATTTTGTACATTCATCTGATGTCTGTTAGTAACCTAAAGAAAACGCAAAATAGTACTGATAATTAATCTCCTAGAACACAATTTATCAGAGCGGTTAAACAATTAGTTTGTTACCAAGAAATAGGAAAAAAAAATCTGTTATGAAGGCTATTTTGGATTCCAGGCTTTTAAGATCTCCTCCACAAGGACATAATTCCAACTTATTTTATCAGCTCATGGAGAATTTTATAGCCTCATGTTTTTCTGCAATACTTATGGAAATGTGCATGTGCTGCAGTGTACAGAAAGTTCAGTCAATTCTTCAAACTAATTCTTCATAAATATTGGTGTGTGTATGTATGTTTTATATCTCTCTATAAGTATATCTATATATATGTGTGTATAAAAGCACACATACATGTGCACACACCATTTTATTCATGGATCAGGCTAAAACTGAACGTCTCCCCTCAAGGAAATATAATGAAGCTCTCACCATGAACTCTCCAGGTTGGTTTCATTTGCTGTCTTAAAACAGACAGATTGTTGTACGCCAGAACAGCAGCATCTAATGCATTCAGTCCTTCCCAAGGATAAGCAGCAGCATGAGATGCTTTTCCATAGTATTTCACAAACAAACTAGGAAATAAAAGGCATTGCTTAGTTTTTTTTCATTCAGTGAAAAAAAATTAAAACTCTAAAGTTTCTTTGATTCACTTACATTCGGTCTGGCAGAACACAAAGCAACAATGTAGCGGGCACTGCGCTGTCGCAAAGTTAAACCATCTCTGAATGCAGACAACAGTTACAGAACAATGAAATGGAGCAATATCAAAGAAAAAACAGGCAAAATCACTAGCACTAACATACCAATACAAAGACTTTCTGAAAAGTACAATTTTCACACAGAAAGTAACTTTCTCCCATACATGTTTATATCTGTGTGACCACTCTGAAGCTTAAAGTTCCTAACAAATTCTTCTAAATAAGAGGATTAATAATGTATTTCATACTACAAATTACAGAAAAATTCCTTTCAAGAGGCAATAAATGGTTCTGGTTATATATTTTTTTATTATCTACACAAAAGCTAGTTTTATCAATACTAGAGAGTTTTCACCCAAATTTCTGTTTGGAGTCAACATCCAGTAAAGCGAATAGTGATAAATCTTTTCCAAGAGGTATATGGTTCTTATTTATATATATGCCTATAGCCTTTGGTGAACAATGCAATCCTAAAGAAATACTTAAGAATTTCAGCACAAGACCTTCTCCGAAGGGAGATTTTCAAATCTTTCTGTATCAGTCTCAAAAGGCTGTAACAAGAGTCAAGAATGAACAGAAAGACAAAGCTCTCAATGGAAGCTACATCCGGAGGATTCAAGAGTCCTTTATAGACAGCAACCCAAAGCCAAGAGGAGCGAAGCCTCGCAAGGAAATTACAGCTAGGATTCTTTAGGAATACAAAGCAGGAACGTAACACAGGACTGGCTGGGCAAGGCTACTGACCTTGCTCATTTCTACCCTAAAACTAAATTAAAATAACTAACTAGAAATTGTTGGGCACCCATTTAATTATTACAAAATGGTAATAATTAGGAGAGGACAATCAAACGCAGCACTCGGAAGAAAAGCTGTTGCACTGGAGGGAGGCTACTAACAGCAGGATCAAATTTGATCCTTGGATCAAACATTAGTGACTGGGTGGCATCTACTAAGGCAAACTGCTGATAACCTACATATAGCTGGAACACTATAAAGGTGGAAGGGGCTTGTAATACCAAAGAAAGGCTGGCACGAACTTGCAGACTGGCATCACAGAAATAGGATGAAACTCAGAAATCAATTTAAATAAGAGCTGTGCACTTACAGACTGTGTTTCTTCTGTAAGAGTGACTGCTTGAAAAAGACTGAAGAATAACCCTCACGTAGGCTGGCTATCTGCAGAATGACTATGAGGTACCAGTTTGCTGAAAGGCAAGCAACCCTGGGATGCACAAGCTGAATTTCCAGGAAAGGGCACACGGCGCTCCCAGCATTAGGCAAGGGCAGCGCAGTGGGATTCCACCTGGCACTGTGTGCACAGCCCTGCTTGTGCAAGGCCAGGGAGCGACATTCCCAAGCAAGTCACTGCAAGGGCTGTCAATAAGGGTGGAGAAGGAAGAGCAGGAAAAACAAAAGACTTCAGGACATGCTTTCCAAGGATTTATCAGGCTAGCTGGAAAAAATGGATGCTTATGAAGGGATGTGACTGCCCTCTGTACCTGTATTGGGGTTAGACATGAGGGGCAGTCAATAATTTGCATAAAAGGAAAAAAAGAACCTGATGAGAGCACTGATGGATTTTAAAGGGCAAGCAGTGCCTTTACACCGATGATCCTAACAACAACGTGGCTCAGCTGACTAGTTTTGGAAGTGGGAGAGAAACAGAACCACTTTCAAAAATGATTAGAACATTTATATAAAGGAATACATGACTTAGAGCCCAAGAAAGCAGGGAACTATGATCAGTGAGAGCATTCTCAGTTCTAGGCTCTAACATCTATAGAATATGTTTTTCAAGTGAAGTTTTTTTTAGAGAGAAGGAAAAAAGCATACAATTATAAAGCCAATGCTTAGAAATCTATCAGAAGAAAAAAAACAAATTCTGGAAGCCCACATAGGAGCCATAATGTGAGCCATAAATGATCTCTGAATTCCAAGTGTGAACAGCATCAACATTTCCACTGAAGAACTTCCTCGCACACCCACTGTGCTAGTTGTAACAAACACCTTGGTGCTCTGCTAACTGTCTGCGTTGGTACCTGCTCCTCTCTGCCAACATTTTACCGGTGAAAAAAGACACAGGCCTAAGGAACTCCCGCAACCCAGACACACGCACAAAAGCTGGAACGCTGTGCTTGGGAATAACGGCTCGGAGTGCCCGAGCTGCCTGCAAACACCCTGTCTGACGGGCACCCGTGGGCTCCCTCTCTCCCGGAACAGCTCTCCCAGGGCCAGGACGGCAGCGAGGCCACCCCCGCTTGCCCACTCACTCGTGCTCGGCCACGTCGGGCAGGTAGGCCGCGTTCTCCTGGGACGGGTGGGCCATGAAAACCACGTCCAGGCCGTCGAACGCTCCGGCTTCTATGAGGTCTATTTTGCCTCCTCCATCTTCCTCTGCCGGGGTGCCCAGCACCGTCACCTGCAGCACAGACGCGATGAGCCGGGGCCCGGGGCCTCCCCGGCCCGCGGGGCTCCTCCATGGCCCGCGGGGCTCCTCACCTGCACGGGTGGCGGCTGCTCCAGGCTCTCGAGGGCGGCCCGGAGCGCGAGCGCGGCCGCGGCGCCCACCTCGGCGATGAGGTTGTGTCCGCACGCGTGGCCCAGGCCGGGCAGCGCGTCGTACTCGCACAGGAAGGCGACGCGGAGCGGGCGCGGGCCGCCGCCCGTGCCCCAGTCGGCGCGGAAGGCGGTGCGCAGCTTGTAGCGCGGCTGCACGGCCCACGCGGCGCCGCTCGAGAAGAAGCGCGTCATGGCGTCGTGCGCCTCGTGCTCCTCGTAGGCCAGCTCGGGCCGGCTCCAGATGGCGTGGCTCAGCGCGCCCAGCCGCGCCGCGTTCGCCTCCACGCTCTCGCACGCCCGCTGCTTCAGCTTCTCCAGCGCCGGCGCGGACAGGCCGCCCTGCGGCGGCTCCTGTGGCCTCATGAGGCACCTGCTAACGGGACGGCCGGGCGCTCCTAACGGGTGACCGCCGCGCACCTGCCCCGCGCCCTGTCAGCTGCGCACTGCCGCCGCCGCCCCCTTTTATCACCTCCCCGGCGCCGCGGGGCGCGCTGGGAGTTGTAGTTCTCACCTCTGCATGGCGCATGGGCGGCGCCCGGTCGGGACTACCCATCCCAGTGCGCCCCGCGTGGGGAAGGGAGGGGGAGGAAGGCGGGGCCTTCCCCGCTCCCTGGTCCGTGGCCGTTATGTCCGTTTATTTCTGGCCGCTTCGCTGTGGCGGCGCTTCGGGCAGCGCGGGGGCTCCCATGTTTGGGCTTCGTGGGTGGCGCCGGGGGAGCGCTGCTCGAGTCCTTGTTTAACCTCTGTGTAAAGATACTTGTGGGTCCTGCTTCAGGCTTCTTTCCTTTGTACTGGACTGTGGATCCAGTATGTGCCCTGTTTGTGCACCTTGGGCAGGCATCAGCCTTTGCTTTTTGGCAGGTTTTATAATTTTACATCGATACATGCTCATTTCGGCATGCCTCAGCTACTGTTTTGCAAAGAGATCTATTTCAGTTTTCAATTAGACATAATTATCCAAAAGCTAATTTTCTGCTTGAAAGCTAATACCTTTTTTACTTTTTCTCCCCGTGTCATTTCCTTTGTTCTTTCAACCAGAACCCTTGCCTGTCTGGATTTTTTCCCCATTCACACATGCATGGCCCGGGTATGTGCACCACTCCTTAGCAGCTGTGCCACTGCTGGCTTTCCCAATGCCCTCCTGACGATCATGTGCACAGCACCGTGTGCTAGCAGTGCTTGGAATGGGTTTGGATCATCACGGGCTGATGTATTGCACACAGATCAGACAGCAAGGACATGCCCTCTCCGCACCTGAAAAGGGGAGAGGTTGACACAAAACAAAACCCAGCATTTTTCCTCTATTCACTGACTTACCAAAAGTTACTTTTTATTCTAATCGTGGTCTGTCCATTGTACTCTTTTCTTCTCTATTATCTCCGGAGCATTTTGATGCATTGAATTAGAAGTTTCCCTTCCCTACAGCAGAAAGGGGAATTCTTTTCCCTAGTGACACAGAAACCTTACATATCCTGAGTTCATTCCAGAGGGAAGTCACGTGAGCCTTACACAAATACTTGTCACGAGCTGTTTTCCCCTTGTAGCTGGTTCCAGCAAATGTCACGGCTCTGGTTATTTTTATCCCTTCACTCCCAAATACTACAGAATAGGATGAAACCTTGTGCCAAAAACATAAGCTTAACTTTCTGCTAGCCTATGAATGCATTGAGTTAATATTTATCAGCAGCAGAGTGTAAACATCCTCACCAAGAGTCAGCATAATGCAGGTTTGTTTGCCAAGTGATTTCTAGGACTCGAGAGTGTTAGGAGCAAGGACTGCGTGTTCCCGGATGCAGTGCCAGCAATCAGTCCTTGGGAACAGTCATTCTAGACATCCTAAACTCAGGCGCTTTTGAGTTTGGTGAGTTGCTGTTGTGAGAAGGGCAGATCACACCTGTGTTTGGAAAGAGCTGGCCCCTATTTCTGCTTTTAATGAGGGGGAAAAAGCAGACTTTCTTTTGGCTTTCTGAGCACACAGATCCGCACGGCCCTGCTGTGCACAGAGCTAAAGTATGAGGACCTCCTCAGCCCTGCTCTGCCTTTAGAATATGTTATCTGTGCACACTGTATAAATGTTTACACCTGATCAATAGTGCTCATAAGTGGGTACTTTTAGCAATTTTTAAAATTGTAAACTGGAAAAATACAGAATCTGTGATGTGACATTTAGGTGATATGCATGTGATTCTCCAGCAGAATTGAACTCTTCAGTACCTACTGCGTCTTCCTCATCCATTTGATGTAACAAAGCAACAGCGACACAGCAGCTCGTCATTTTCCAAAGGCAACAGTATGAGAGGGGGACGCTGCATGAGGTTTCACAGATATTTGCTGACAGTGGGGAAAGATAACGCGTCACATGAGGACTGCCAGGCTCCCTTTCAGCTCGGAAGAGGCATGTGCTCCAGCTCACTTCTTACCCAGCCATGACCTTCTCCTGGTTCACTCCCAGTCTGTCTTTGTCCCATCCCTATGAGTCTGTTATAGCTCCGCTCTCCATATCCAGGCAGTTCTAGTCTTCATTCCTTAGCAACTCCCCCAAAATAGTACAGTGCCCCTAGGGGCTCCAGGTCAAAGCTTCCAGTCCTACTCTCCTCATGTAATTAATCCTAATTCTTCTATCCCATTTTTCCCCCTCTGTCTACCGTAGCCTCCAGTCTTTTTCCCAGCTGCAGTTCCTGCCTCACAGAGCAGCTGAGGTTGAGGACATGCAGTCCAAGTCCCTGCTCAGGCAGGGTCACCTGGAGCAGGTTGCCTTCCTGCCCAGATGGCTTTTCAGTATCTCCAAGGATGGAGCCTCCACAACCTCCACTAGGCACCAGTTTCACCACCACCTTTTCCAGTCTCTTTGCTGAAGACACTCTTGGTTTTCTCAGCTCTTGCTTTCCTTCTCTGCTAGTTTATTGCCCAGGCGTCATAGGTTTCCTCTCCCCTTGTTTCTTCCCTAGTCTCTCTAAATCCTATTTTCCTTCCAGCTTTTGAAGCATGGTGTGCTACTTTTCCTGCACGTTCCTACCTCTCTTGTATTTTTTAACTTGTCTATTTTAACCTGTCTCTAAAAAATTAACCTGTTTTAACCTTTGCATCTGGTGCAGAGATCTCCCTTCATGATGCAGCCTGTGCTTTGCAAATTGAAACCCCCTGACTTTCTGTCTGAGCTGGTTTTCTCCTGGGTCACTGAGCTGAAACAGCCCCACAAGGGTCAGGTGAGAGCAGGGACAGGGCACGGACAGCGTGTGACCGTGACAGTGCAAGGATCCAGCCCGGGATTGGGGTGGCCCCACAGCCCAGGATGGGGAGGCTGCAGCTCAGCGTGGGCTGCGGGCACAGGAGGGACAGGCTGGAACAGGCAGCAACTTGTGGCGGGGCAGCTGCTGCTGGGCTGGGCAGGTCTGTCTGAGGTCAGGAGACAAACTCAGCTCTGGATCATCCAAGGAAAATGTGCCATGGAGCAGCTAAATTATTTTTAAGGGTAATGGCACCTGCTTGGTGCTTTTTTACTTTTTAACTCAGACATCTCAGACTGTCACAAGGTTGACACTTATGTGACCACAGTCTTACTCATTTGCAATTAAATGTAGAATGCACTTAAAGTTCTTTGTCTGGTATGAGAACTTGTGAGACATAAACTTGTGAAACATGAAGAGACTCTTTTTTTTCAAATTGATCATTACACAGTTAGGGCCAGCCTGGCAATTCCAAACTATATGTTGGAAGGCTGATATTCGTGATAACAGCAGATAATAACACAATAATGCGTATGTTATTTTGATACGTTCCACTTCACAATCCCAGGTCATTTATGTTCTCCATGTGCAATATATAGTTTCCTATCATTAATACAATGTGTGTCTGTTTGTGCCAGGTCCCAATTCTCTTTGTGCATGTCACTGATCCTTCTGGCTGCAGTATTTTACAGTGGCATTATGTGCTGGCCGTAACAAATGCTGAAGCTGGGTAATTCGACCCATTCAGCAGGTGTCCACGGCAGCAGGGCTTGTCTTCTACAATGACCCTTGCAGGGATGGAGTCTCTCTTTCCTGATGCAAAAGCGTGAGGTGTTCAACACAGGATAGAGTAGGCAAAACAAAGGACATTCTTTTATTTATCTCATGTAGATGAAGACAAATTGCTATGTAATATTACCCTGTTTTCTGTGTTTCACCATGGAAAGCTGTGCTATGTTGCTCCAACCACGAGCAACTGGAAATTTCATGTGTCCCAGGACTCACTGTGAGGATGAGGTGCCTTTGGATGCTCAGACCTAACAGTCAAATTCACCCCTGGCTTCCAGCAGTGATCCAGCTTGGTAGGGGCAGGAATTCTGGTCTGGCCCTTGTGGAAGAGCAATGGCTCTTTTGCCTGCAGAAGCTCTGTATGGGAACAGAAGCCACTGTTCACACAGAGAAAGATAAAAAGATCAGTGTTTTTGCAAATTCTTATGAGAATGGAGCCCTATTCCCAATTCTCCCCTTATTTCAGGTATTTCCCATTATATAATTAGTAGTAATGATAGGTTTCTAAGAGTAGGGCTCCCCTCTCGAGGACACAACCCCAATAAATTGACATATGGCACTGATTGGAGATGCCCTCCCCAAAGGCACCCTAGGCAGACAGAGCTGTTAAGCTGCGCTCACGGCGTGTCAGGTTTATAAAGGTAGGCAATGGCAGAAAACAGCCCAAGGACAAATCCAACACATGCCACAGGCCTGCATGGGCACAGCACAGCAACTGGCCTAAGGGATGCTTCAAAGGACCTGATGTCCTCCAAAGCAGGGAAACCGCAGCACTGCCAGAAAAAAACCTTTTTCTTTTTCTAAAAAAAAATATTTTTCTTCTTTGTGTTGTTCTTTGCATAAGAGGGCAAATAAAGAGTATTTCTGAGCGGGACTGTCACTGCACGAGGCAGCCGCCCTTCACACCGCTCCGGGCTGGCAGCGAGCTGCTGCTGCTGCTGTTGTGTGGCTCTGGCAAACATTCCATCCTCCGGGAACTAAGCAAGGCCGTAAAAACAGCTCCGAAAAGAAACGGATAACTGGCAGCTGGGTAGGGTTTCCCAAGACATATAATAGCTACTGCTTCCAAAAGCGGCCGCCCCAATTCCACCATGATTTTCCCTCTCCTTCCAGTCTCCATGTCACATTTGGGACCTCTAGCTGAGCCAATGTCATCTGCTAACATTGCAGAAAAACAGTTCACCCCGAGCCAGGTAATTTCCTGCTGTTTTAGTGAGTTAAACTGGCCAGGTGAAGGTCCAACAAGCACCAAGGTTGTGGGGAAAACTTGCTGCTATGATTGGCAGCATTTTTTTAAAAATAATTTAAAAAAAAAATCAAATCCTATGCTGATACGTCTATTGTGCTAAACAGATTTTATTGCAGCATTAGACTTTTAAATATGCTACTAATACAGAGAGGAAATACAGTCTAGATATCATCATGGTTCTTCGGGAAAAGCAAGTAATTGTGCATATATTTGTAATTAAGCAAGAACAAACTTTGCAGCTGCTGGTTTAATTCATATTCCAGGAATAAAGCTGTAAACAAATGCCTGCATTTGTCTTTTGGAGGGTGGATGAGGTTCAGGAGCTTTTCATTGGTCTAAAGGATGGAACATCTGTTGTGGCCATAAAAAAACTTGATGATCAAGTTTACCGCATCCCACATTAGCAACGTCAGGTATTTAGGTTGAAATCCAGATCCCACTGAACTCGGTGCAAGTTTTGCTATTAAATTCAGCGGGTCATGGATTTCAAGCCAATCCAAAGCTTAAAAAATAGTATGGATTATACAGTAAAACCAAACAAGTTAAGATGGTGCTCTGCATAGGAGCGACACCCTGACTTGCCTAAAATAACATTCCAACCTGGTTTACAAACAGCTTTTGGTTTCATCTTGTACAGAACATGGAATTATCTCCAAAATTCCTCACATAGCATTTTTCCTCGGGCCCTTTTCCAGCTTCCTTTCCCAGATATCTGTGTATTAATTCTTTGACTCAGTGGTTAAGATATTTATCCCAAAACTGTGAACCCATGCACAAAATACCAAATTGAAAGCCATGCTTAGAGCTCCAATCCATTCGCTGGGCCAGGATGCCTTTGGCTATTTAAGCTGTTACTCTTCCCAGCTGTTTGTAGCTGCCAGGGATGTTGGCCTTAGTTCTGGTTGCACAGAGAAAAACACAAACGTGCCTGAGGTCGTTTAGTGCAGAGCCCAACAACTTGTTTTAAGCTAGGCCCCACTGGCATCTTTTGCTTTAAATCGCTGGGTTTTACTGTGAAGCAGCTTAGAAATATCTGTGATTACGTTCTGATGACTCTGCGTGTGGGTGGCAGTCCCAGGAGAAAGGCAATAATATTTTAAATTGTTATTTCCCAAACACCTGCATTCCTGCACCACCAAGAGCAGAGACCCAGGCACAGGCTCTAAGAGCTTTCGGCTGGATTAGCAAAACAGAGCTTTGTGTCTGGTGCAAATCTCCATTTGCTCTCCCGCAGCTGCAAGAATGCAGACGCTTCTTAGTTGTATTCTGCATTTTTGCTGTTTTTCTTTTCCATCTGAAGTGTGATTTAAAAGAGAAACATCAGCAAGATGTTCAAAAACAGTTCAAAAGTTGGCTGACTTAAGTGCTGCCAATTTACCAAGGGCCAGGTAAATTCATATTTCTTTTTTTTTCCCTCTCTGAAGAGTTATGTAAAACTTAGCAGCTATTTTGGGCTCTGCAAATTTTGCACAGCAAAATGTAAACAAGGATAGAATTAAATCTCTGGTATTACTGATATCCAGTACTCTTATACCACAAAGTTTACTGACTGCTTGTTCCTTCTTCCATATTCAAACTTTTCTAGCTTTGCAAAAGCTAGAAAAATGGCAAATGTCAGAGACCTTACCTTGCAGAAAACCACTTGGATCCCTCTTTCTCCTGCAGTAAAAAATCCTGCCTCAAACACACTATCTTATTTCTTAATTCTTAAATTCTATAATACAGTTGGTTATTTCCTATATTTCTATAGGTCAGGAAAATTACATCCTTTCTGAACTAGCAGCGTTTATGCTCATATTATCAAAACCTGAAAAGGTTTGTGAACAAAACAGCCTGATCACACATGCATGTCCTGTCAAGACCCTTGAAACTAGGGCAGTCCCATTACAGAGTTTGTTCCCATTTACTTGCTATGTTAGGAGCTTTCTTATTTCGTTGTTTCTTAGATGTCTGATTTTAGCCTGTTTTTACCTTCAGAGGCTGATTTTGCTTTTTTAAAGCCAGATAGATTCAGTGATTCATTTCATACCGTGAGTCATGAATTGTTCTATAAACACAAACAGGCCAGAGGGGAAGGAACAAGTGATGATAAGACCCAAATGGATTGAGACTGCAGTGTTGCCAAATCCCCTGCAACACGAACCACGGGCTGAGAAACAAACTTCCCCCTAAAGAGGGATAAGATTCTTGCACACGAACAGTCACTGCTGGTTTCCAGCTGTAAAATCAGCTGTTTACTCAGAGACCATCTGCGTTGTGGACAACACAGGGGGCTAGTCCGTGGAAAACAGGCTGATGTTGGCCAAAATGGTCAAAATGTAGGTGACTTCCCCCCAATTCCTGTAAAAGAGACAGTTATTTCAATCTCTAGGAGATCAAGTGTTTTCCCTGTTAAATCTCCATACAGGTAAGAAGGAAATAAAATAAACACATCTCCATATATTTAATTGCTTCTCCTCTGTGAATTTTAAAGGGGGTTAATCATATGACAGTGTAAATGTAAGTGAAAAATGAAATCTAGACTATACTGAACATTTCAAAGTAGTGAAGACAGTCCTGATCTTTGCTGATGTTAATATATCCCTAAATAATGTTAAAACACCTCTTTATGAACACGTTTGTCACCAGTTATTGACAGTGAGGTCCTCTTTGGTTGGTAATCAATGCTGGTTCTGTTATTGATTCTAAAAGAATAGCAATCAAGTCCCAGCACTTTTAGTTTTTCGGAGAAAAAAAAAATTTTACTGTTCTTTGAGATTTTTAGTTGTAATCTATTGACTTTTGGAAGTATTATAGCTGTTTGTGCATAGAAAGTATGGGTTTACTCTTTATTTATTGCCCTATGTATGGGTTAAATTTAGTGGAAAAATGATCGCTCAATCAAAACAACTCAACATGTAATTTTTTATTTTTTTAATTTCAGTTGAAACATAGGTAAAGATTTTTATCTGAGAATTACCAAAATGTTACATGAAAGCCTCTGGTTTATCTCGTATTAGTGTAAAAACAGCAAAATTGTGTATGATACCTTAGAATCCACAGAAAAGCATCTGTTTCTGTTAGGCATCACAGCATTACTATCAAGCACTTAATTGTAGATTCAGTGGTACTAAGGGGCTATTGAAACAGAAATAGCAGCTTATTGTGTCTAACTGCAAATTCCTTTTACCCCCCTAGATTGTATAACCATAAACATACTCACATGAAGGGCTGACATTTTTCTTAGTACCTTAGGAGATCACCTGGAAACAGAGTTGTTATTTTGGTTCCTGTTACCGAATAGATTTGCTACCAATCTCACAAATACAACAACCTTAATGGGTGTTCATTAATAAAGATTATTGTGTTAAACTATTCATTTAAAAACAAATATTTGCAGGACCAAACTTTATCTATTCATACTGGGAATACAGAAAACCAAATGACACAAATGCAGGCAATAGCCCCTGTAATACTTGCTTACTTTCTTAGTTATATCACTAACGTAAACTAGTGCTTATAGAACATGTTCACACATACTGCAGGCTATACTGCTATATTCAAATATAGCAAATCTGCAAGTTTTCTGGAAAACATAACCAAACATAACCATTGCAATTACAAGGGAAAAATATACCTGTTTGCAGGATTATTAAAAAAATCTTATTCCTAGTTTGCATTACTATGAATATGTCCTTGTGTATATGAATGACTAGTGAGAGCACAGCTGGATTTCTTCAGACCAGTGTAGAACACGTTGACCTGAAGTGTGTAACTTTGGGAGATTTTGGGTGTCATTCGAATGTATGCAGTCAATCCATTGCTGTATGAAACGAAACAAGCATATTTTGTTTTCATCCAAGGAAGTCAGGATATCCAGGAAAGATGACAGAATTGCAGGCAGCTGTGACCCGGCTGCATTGCTGAAATAGCCAGGCTAATCCGCGTTGGTTTCAGCTAGCGGCGCGAACCGCTCCTGGATGAAGTCATGCCTTGCATAACGACATCTGGTAAATTTAGATAATGCCTTCTAGTTGTTTCTAGTCCAGGAGGGCTTGACCTGTAGTTACTCTCGCCCTGTTAATTATTCCCTGCCCTTAGCCTATTTTTTTGTTGTTTTTCAGACACAGAAGTAGACAGAGTTGCAGTTTCTCTGTGTACTGTGTCACTTATTACCTTGCCGTGGTTTATTACAAACCTCAGGTCTGGCCGGTGCAATCCCCGTGTGTGGAGCCTGACCCCAATCTTGTCAGGAGGCCGGCGAGGTGGCTCCGGGTGCATGGGGGGTGCGTGTGGACACCCCACACAGCCACAAAGGGGTAGCAGCGAGATGGCCACAGCCCAGGGCCTGCAATTAAAATGTTCCTTTCCCACATTCCCATGCACAATATTTGTACCCCTACAGGTCTTCACATGCTCTGCAATATGTTTACAGTATGTTTCGTATTATGCGCTTGTGGCCCTTCCCATTCCTTATCAATCCCACTTCTTTTATCACACACCAGAGCTGTTCACAAGCACTGGCTTGGACTTACACGTGGTGCCAATGCTCTATGTGTGTAAATTCAAATCAAGGGGGCTGTTAAAAAGAAACCGTCCCTGCAGTGTGGGGGCCATCCACCCTGATCAGACACACGGGAGAGAGCTGAGGGTGCTGTGAAAGGACACTAAAGAGTTGATAAGCAACATTCCCCGTTTCACACACTCGCTATCAGGTAACAAGAAAACCAATTTTGCCTAGAGCCTGACAAAGCCAACTGTACATCTCTGGGACTGATGACTTCCCTTAGCCTTTAACAGGGTTGCTGGAGAAGGGGAAAGTGGGAGGACTCCACTGTGCACTTCACTGAGCAGCACTGCCTGCCCAGCATCCACCAGCAGCAAAAAAAGGAGGCTTTCGTGTCGCCTTCCCTCCCCACTGACCGGTACCCAACCTCGTTCTGCATATGACCTGCACCCAATTCCTTAAAGCATTATCCAGACAAACCGTAACATTTAGTGCTCTCAATACACACAGTAGCTAGATAGGGCAGAAGGGAATTAAAAATATATACATAGATGCAAAACTGCAGGATGCCATAGGGAATGTAGAGCGTTCCAGCGCTCCTAAGTGCCAGCAGATGGCACAGGGTGACCTACTTAGGCAGGACGAGAGAGGCTGCGGCTGCTCGGGAAGCGGGCGCTGGTGTGGGGCCCTCGCCATGGGGCACCCATGGGCGCCAGCGTGGGGCCCTCACCATGGGGCACCCATGAATGCCAGCACGGAGCCCTTGCCATGGGGCACCCATGAGTGCCAGTGCGGGTCCCTCACCATGGGGCACCCCACAGGGGCCAGCGCGGGGCCCTCGCCATGGGGCCCGCAGTAACCACATAGGCTCCCCGGCAGCAGCTGCCTCCTGTGTGGCACTGTCCACCACGAGCACAGGCCAGGTGGGCAGCGAGTCTAAGGGCTGAGTGAGGCAAAGGAATAAAGCTAAAATTCCCAGCCCTACCAAGGTCCTTGCTGGAGCCAGGCTGGTACAGGGATTGACAGTATCACTTTTTTACTTTTAATAGATCCTTAACAAGAAGCGAAGGATTTCATTACGTGAAGAAAAATAAATACCCAGCACTTTCACAGGCACCGTACGTGCAAAACTGTCAGTTTTTTTGCATTCACCTCTTGCAGTTGCTTGAATTATTCAGTATGTATCTCTTAATTTCTCTCATCTGTTCAAACTTTTACGGTTTAAATCTGCAGAAAGATTTGAGTGAGGCCCCCCTGCTGTAGCCAGATTTATTTGGCATTCAGTTGTGACTACATTGTGTCTACTTGGCTGCTTGTGTTTCTTGTAAGGATTTGCTTTTTCCTACACTGAAACAAACGCCCTGAAGGGACAGTAGGGTAAATATCCATTTGCATGGAGTTGACAGTTGTGTAGGGTGTAGTTGAAACACTTCCCACAAGATCCATCATGATCTTTAATCCTTCCTGTTCATCCTTAAGCAATCCATTTACCTTTTCAGACATTTTGAGCTTGACATTGAGATAAATATGACAGATGAAGGTCAAATGTCAGGAATGAAACAAGGGTCTGAAAACCTTTTGCAAATTTTTAAGAGTATGGGAACATTTTAAAACTCTGACAGGGAGAAATATATGACAAGTAGAGTTTAAAGGAGCTCAGTCATCCAACCCATAGCCAGGCTCCATATCAGATGATCAGATTCAGTGTGAAGTCACCTGGTTTGACTCCATCTGACCCTGCTGTGAGCGGGAGGCTGGCCTGAGGCTCCTTCCCATTTGTTTGGAACTATTCTTTGCATTGGACTTAATTATGGAGAGCCTTAGCAAAGTGATTTTCCTTGACTATCCAAAGCAATTTCTGCACATGTTCCATATATAGTGTGGATGAAGACACTATGAGCATGTAACATTTTGAGGAGGGCTCAAAACTCACCTGTGGAGGAAAAACTGTCTTGCCTCAGTCCACGCAGTTGCTGCCAGCAGTGTCTGTCTCCCACATGCCCTGAAGGGCTGCACTAATATCCACTGATTGAGGTGGTCCTCCTGATGATGATGACAGAGGTTGAGCACCACTGGTGTGTTAGCTCAGTCACATTTTTCCTAAGGTGCCTAAATACCTCTCTAATAAAATGAGATTGTTGGGAAATTTCAGATATGCTCAGAAGAGGCAACTCTGAGGGATTTTTTCTGGATTCAGACTTAAGGCATGTAGTACCTCTGGCATACGACCACAAGACTCCACAGAAGAACTGCCCTTGGCTAGGAGGAGGTTTCTGCCACATCCCAGAGAGCCACTTGTGCCATTGCCCCCTGCAGCCATCTCAGTTCCTGCCTGCCAGGGCAGAGCGCACACAGCCCTGCGCAAATCGTCCCCTAGGGCACTTACAGCCTTTTCTTCCCTCTCTTCATCTCCCATTGATTATATGGGATTGTCAGGGTATTCACCTCCTTTTCATTTTTTATAAGGAGCCCACCTCACTACAATCCATTTTCACCTATGTTAAGTGTTTATGTATAGAACACCATATTTTGTTACATTAAAACCTACACTTGCCCAAATATGTAACTTTTGCATATGGCTCAATGGTTTTTGAAAGGAGTAAGGGAAAGGCCTTTGATTTTCATAGCAAAAATATTGATTTTATTATAACTCTATTTTGAAATTATGTTTTGTTACAAGACAAACTTCTTTTCACTGGGAAGGAATATGTCCCAATAGCAGATTTGACATTTAACTTCACCGCTGTTTTGGAAAGTAGGGAGTTTAGTTAAAACTGTAGTGATCCAAATGGTTTGGTTATATGGAATAGACAGACTCCAAGAGTACAATGGAATGGATGGAGTCCAAGAGTACAATATGATTGCTTTAGTTTCATATAGAGTTAGGCAGTATCTTAAAATTAGCTTGATTACGACTTACTTAAGATTTTTTTTTAAATAAACAACCAACTCCCAACTCTTTTCTCTGTGAACACTTGCTCTGTGAACATTTTCTCTGTAAATAGTTTTGCTTAATGAGTCATGGATTTTTCTATAACTTTTTAGATTGTCAGTGTATTTTATGTATATTTACGTAGCAGCTGATCTTTTTTAAAAAAGAAATTTGTCACAATGGTCATATAGTCTCTGAAACTTACTGCTGCAGAATATTAGTAAAGCGAAAACCCATCAGACCTGAAAAGAATTATAATTTTCCATTTTTCCCTTGCTGGAATAAAGCAATTTTTATAGAAAATATAAAAATGAAAAGTTTGAAGGAAAAATGAAATCTGAAAAAAAACCTCACCAACAAAAACACAGATTTTATAGCAATGTTTAAGAGGTTAGAGGAGATTTCTCAGGAGGGATATAATCTGGTATCTCCTCTTTTCTGTGACTATGTTAGTGCTGTTAATGACAGATACCAGCCTGGGTTAAGTAGTGTGAGGATTCATACATGAAACAGCTGTTTATAATTTGCAGCAGACTTATAAAAATTCTTGTGGTGGGCCTGGTGTGGTGTGAAGAGGAGAGGACTCCTCTTACAGAAGGCTGGCTAATTGAGACTAACTGTAACTCCCCCAACCACCCCTAACTCATCTCGCCTGCGTGCTTCCTCAGCACCCATCCCACCCTCGAGGCCAGGGAAGTAACTGTGGGATGGTGTCCGCATCCCGAGGGGCTCCTAAAGCCAATAGACCCTCTGTCACCACGAGGCTCAAGATGGCCTCCGGGCTGCCCTATTCCCAGCCACCAGGGCAAGGTGGAAGCGGAGCCGTGTGTCCTCATGTGGCTGCGATCCCTGGTCTCCGTACCATAGTAGTCACAGAGAGAACGTTACGTGTAATGGTGCCACTATCTAGGGTCTCAGGTAGGTGGCCTGATGATTTCAGGTGCACATATTTAATCTGTAATACTGAACATTCAATAATACAACAGGTATGTCCGCAGCAGATAACAGCAACACAAGTAACTGCAGTCAACTATTCAGTCTCCCTTGAAAATCATCCCCTCCATTCCATTGTCTCCAGAGCAAGAATCTTATTACCATATCATATCCCCGGGTAAACGCTGAATCTTTTGCAACTTTACAAGTAAATTTTGATTTGGTTAGAAAGCATTTCCATCACATTTGGGATATAGATGCAGCCTTGCTCTGCTGACACAATTATACACATTATTTCCACCATGTGGAAATAACATCAAATCTAAGGCTAACCTGCTTGCAACAGTCGCTCTAGTGGTGGCTGAGAACTGTTTGTTGACGAGTGGCAGCCTTGGCCAACAGCTTGAGCTGGTTTGATGGCTCAGCTATTTGGAAAGCTAGTTTCCAGTAATGCCCGAATAACAACAGATATTGGATACCCTTAGGTATCCAAGATGTTTTGAGTTGTCCTCCCCATGAGGAGCAGATGGTAGCCCTGGCTAGTAGCTTCCAGAACACAAAAGCAGGGGGTACATTGGACTCTTTCTAAGGTGACAGGCAGAGCTCTAGGAAGTTATTGAATGTTACAAGCCTGTGGCAGCCCTTTCCAGGCAGGGACATGAGCAACATTAGAGTTAGGTTTTGGAAGACAGAGACCATTGTTTTTCCTTACTG